>CAWUFW010014693.1:0-401648 GCA_963921515.1 Calotriton arnoldi | reverse complement strand
TTAAACCATTGCCCAATGTCCTCCCCCTTCATGAAATCTTTAATAACCTCCTTGGGGATGTACACTCTTCCTTCTACAGGCACTGGAGGTGTGCTGCCACCAGAGGGAGTGATTTCTAGGCTCCTAGCCTTTAGCTCTAGCTCCCTCACCACTCTCTCATGCTCTAAAAGCATCTTCCTTTCTTCCATGGCCAACCTCTTACTTTCCAACTCCAATTTCTTGTACTCAAGGCTATCATGGCTTCCCTGTTTCAGTTTGGCCATCTCCATTTCATGCATCCTGCTTTTCTCCCTGTCCTCCAGCTCCTCTGGAGACAGGCCCTTTTGAGAAACACTGCTGCCCTCCCTGGAAGGCACTCTCCTCCCAGGTAAGCCTAATGGCCCCTCAAGCTGCTGATCTAAATTCTCTGCCTCCTCCACAGGCTCCTCGGGCTGCCCACCGGCATTCCGTGCTTCCAACCAGGCCCTCAGCGCCTTTTGAAGCTCCTCCTTCCTGGTGAGGCCTCTCATAGAGATTTTAAACTTTTTACAAACGGCTTTGAGCTCTGGCACAGTGTAGGTATCAACCCTATCTTCTTCAAATTCAATATCTGCAGGTGCAATGGATCCTCTTTTGCTCATTGTGAAAATTGGCAGTTCTCAACAAAAATAAAGGTTCCAAGGAAAAAAGTCCTATCAAAATGTATGTGGTCGCGTATTGGTCTGCACTCACTAGTAGTGTACACCAATCACTGTATATGAATCACAAATGCAAGTCCAAATCCTCACCGCTGACCACCAATGTTAGAACTGGGGGTCTCTAGTTGGCAATGGTTTGCACCTTTGTCCAAATAGGGACCCTTGCTTCTAGTCAGGATAAGGGGATACACTCCTAAAATAACCCCTGCTCACCCCCTGGTAGCTTGGCACGAGCAGACAGGCTTATCTCAGAGGCAGTGTGTAAAGCATTTGTGAACACATACAGTAATACAGTGAAAACACTACAGATGGACACCACACAGGTTGTATGTAAAAATAAGTAATCTTTATATAGACTTAACACAAGACCCAATAGCAAAAATCCACAATACTGTAATCTAAAAATAGACTTAAAATGATAGAGACAGTTCACGTTATCTTCAAAAATAGGATAGTCAATCAAATAAAGCTTGTAGCAACAAATAACTCCACTTGGAGTTATCACGATGTCGTGACCGGTGGAAATCCCAAAGTACGGCGCCGACCGCGAGGTGCGCGCCGTCGGGCCCGGAGTCGAGCAGACCCACAAAGAACAGTACCTGGAATTCAATGAAAACAAAGATGGTGCACGGCGTCGGGGAGGTGATGCTTCGTTGGCGCCGGCGGCGTCGGTTCCTTACGACCCCAGGGGAGGTGATATCTCGGTTCCTTACTGCAGTGCAGGGGAGGTGAGGCGGTGGTCGGTGGTCGGTTCCTTACTGTGTCGGGGAGGTGACGTCACGGATGGCGGCGAGGCGTCGGTTCCTTACGATGGTGCGGCGTCGATGGATTCGGGGGTCACCCACGTCGAGGATCGGCTCCGCGATGATGAAGCCCTGGCGTCGGTGAAGTCGGGGCTGCGTTGCGAGTCGTGACGGTGCGTTGTGAGCGTCACGAGCGGTGTCCTCGGCTCCGGTGCAGGCAGCGGCCTCGGTGACGGCTTCGGAGTCGATGTCCCGCGGCGTCGGCAGGCGTCGGGCCTACGGTGCAAGTCGGGGCAGTGCGTCGTGCTCTTCACGAGCAGTGCCCACGGCTTCAGTGCAGGTTACGGCGTCGCTCGCCGGCGGTGTTGCAATTTCCCTCTGTTAGCAGCTAAAACAGCAGTTCCAGATGCAGGCAAACAGAAGGGGTGAAGTCTTTGTGTCCCTGTGACTTCAGGCAGGAGGCAAGCTCAGTTCAAGCCCTTGGAGATTCTCTTCTTCAAGATGATAAGCACAGCAAAGTCTTTTCTCCTGTCCTGGCAGAAAGCAACCACTGCAGCCCAACCTCAATCAGCAAAACAGCACAGGGGCAGTACTCCTCCTTCAGCTTCTCCGGTTCTTCTCCTTGGCAACAGGTTTCTTGATTTCCCAGAAGTGATCTAATTTCATGGGGTCTGGGCCCCAGTATTTATACACAGAAATCCTTTGTTCTCTGAAGGCAGAGAGGCCTATGCCTAGTCCAAACCAGTTCTGGTCAGTCTTGGAGCACTTTGTGTACATGACTCCTTCTTTCCTTTGAGAGTGAGGGGCAGAGCCATCAGACGCCCGGCAGGAGGTGGAGCCAGCATTGTGGAAGGCAGGCACAGCCCTATTCAGACCCAGGTGCAACTCCTCCCACCCATCCTCCTTCAGGCAGACCTATTCAGCCTAGTGCTGACTCACCCTGCCTCCTGGAATCCCCCAGCCCCTGTCACTCACAAACCCAGACATACAATACACAACCTGAGCAGAGGCAGCTGGATGGTTAGGCAAGAAAATACCTACTTTCTAAAAGTGGTATTTTCAAACACAGAATGTTGAAACCAACTTCACTAAAAGATGTATTTCATCATACTGAGTTCAGGCATACTAAATTCGTTTTTCTACCATGTTCCCTGGGTCAGTTAGGATTATAAGGTGTAATAATCAAACTGCCCATTCTGGCCTATGGGGAACAGGTAGCCTTGCAATAGTGAAAAACGAAAATGGCTGTAATTCACTATTAGGACATGCCACACACACCAGGGCATGTCCTACCTTATACTTACAATGCACCCTGCCCTTGGGCCTACCTTAGGGGTGTCTGATATGAAGATAAGGGAAGGTTTAGGGACTGGCAAGTGGGGGCACTTGCCAAGTCGACATGGCAGTCACAGACTGCACACAGGCTCTGCAATGGCAGGCCTGAGACACACTTTACAAGCTGCTTATGTGGGTGGCACAACCAGTGCTGCAAGCCCACCAGCAGCATTTGATTTACAAGCCCTGGGCACCCAGGGTGCACTGTACTAGGGTCTGACAAGTAAATCAAATAACCCAATCATGGAGTCACTAATCAACACATCAATTTACAGTAGGGAGCACTTGCACTGTGGCACTGAACAGCAGTGGCACAGTGTCCAAAAGCATCTAAAACCAGCAAAAACATAAGAGGCAACAGCAAAAAATGGAAGGGAGACCCACGCCAATTGTGCCAAGTCTAACAGAGAGGGAAGCCCCGTGCCTGCCGCCCAGCGAGCCCGGCCGAGACCACACCGGCCCAGCCCCGAGAAGTGGTGAGTGGGGCTGGGCTCTGGCTGTCGGGAGGTGGGGGCCTCCTGCCACGTGTTGCGGTGCCAGGACTTTGGGGACTTCACAGGGGCGCTGCCGCTGCGGGCCGCTGCACCGTGTTGGGGGCGATTTTACTTCCAAGCCCGGTGAGTGAGGGCTCAGTCGCATGGGGGTTGGGGAGAGGTGTCGGGGCACATTGTCGGTGCCCGCCCCCTGCACCAGTGCAAGTTAACTCTTCCAGCTGCCCCGCCGGACAGTGGGCAGCTGCACCTTATGGGCACTGGTGGTTTTGGAGTCCAAGGTGGGCTCCAGCAGCCCGTGTAGTGCCAGTGCTTGATTGGGGGCATTGGATTACCCAGGAGAACAGAGAGGGGAGAGAGAGACCCCCCCTGGCCCTAGCGCTTTGCGCATCTTTGTTTTCGCTGCCCTTGCAGCCAGCCATGTGATTTATGCGTTTATGCCTAATGCTTACACTGATGGTTTTGTGCAGAATGTGCTTTTATGCCTAAGGTTACGCACAAGGTTATGCTCATGCCTAGTGATGTTGCATTTTATGCCCACGGGTTCAATGCCTAATGGTTTCATTCCAGGCCTACTGCCTAAAGTGATTTATACAGATGTGTTCATACCTAGGGTTATGCTAATGTGCCTAATGCTTTTTCCTAGGGTGTACATTGCTGAGGTTTATGCCCCGCCTAAGGTGGCCTACCCCTGATGAGAGTGTCTCCTATGTTTCCATGCCTAATTGTTGCCCACAATGTGTTTTTATGCATGTTGAGATGCCTCATGCAAGTTTGCCTAATGTCATGCTCTAATGGGTTATGTTTAGGCCTAATGCCCTGACGGTGCCAAGTGCATGAGGTAGCCAGTAGGCACTGGCTGTTGCACCTATATTCCTATTGACTTCCATTTATCTTTGGGTACTGTTGTGATGGTTCTGGCAGCGGCCCGATTGGCCCTGCCCTGTATATAATCCCGTGTCAATTGCCATCCCGTGCCGGTTGGCACAAGGTCTATGCACCTGGGAGGGTTCTACAACGTGTTTTTGCATAATACATATGCTGTTTTCACCTAACTCGGTGTGGGGTCTCTTTTTGTAGTGTGCCTTGTGTCGCCTGTGAGTGCTGCGCGGATGCTTTACACATTTCCTCCGGAGTTTGGCCCGCCCGCTCTGCACCACGCTACCCGTTTCGAACATTGGTGCTCAGCGGTGGGATAGGACTTGTGTTTGCGCAGTACCACAGCGACAACGGGTTGCACTGCAAACTGAGCATTTGAAATAATAGTGGGGATTATTTTGTTTAATTACCTTTCCTCCTAAAAGGGTCACTGTGGAATTGTGTTTCCCTGTTTACTGTATCTGTGTATCTCGCCAAGATGGGGTTACTCTATGATGAGGATGAACTTTGGGAGTACACTGAGGAGGAAGTGATGGATTTCTGCAGAGAAAGGGGGATACCAATAGAGGGTGGCTTCCGCAGAAAATTGTTCCTCTTCGAAGTTTTGAAAAGGGGAGAACCCGTAGAGCTCTGTGGGGACCTCTCAGATTACCCCTCCGCATACCTGAGTGGTGGAATAGGGGGAGACCCTGAGGAGGATCCCAGGCGTAAGGAGGACCCTGAGAGTGAGGGTGCCCAGTCCATAACCCTGGAGGGTGGGGACACGGAGGAGGAAGAAGAGGACGGGGCGGGGACGCCAGTAGCTAAGGAGGACACCATAGACAGGGATTCCCGTGCTGGGTCCAGTCCCGGGGGCACTGCCCCACCCCTTTCCCTGTCCCCAGAATAGTGGGTGGATAGGAGGGAAGAAAGGGAGCACCAGCTGGCTTTGGAGAGGCTCAGGTTAGAGCACGCCAAGGAGTTAGCGCAGCTGAGGGTGCAAGAGAAAATGCTAGAGACCGAAAGGGTCCTAGCACAGGAAAGGATGGCGGAGGCAGAGAGGTCCTTCGCTAGAGAGAGACTAGCTCAGGAGGGTAGGTTGTCCCCTGAGAGTAGTTTCAGGAGTCTGGATTCACCAGTGAGGGTGGGATCCAGTGGTGGCAGCGAGAGTGACTCCAGTGTGGAAAGTCCCACTCCCAGAGCCCGGAAGATGGTGCCTGATCCCCAGGAGGAGGGGGGCAGGTTGAAATTTAGGGGCGGCGAGAAACTGTCCCATCAGTCTTGGGGGGAGTATGTGGACGTGTGTTGGACTGCATTGGAGGATTTAATGGTGTGTGGCACGGTGATCGATTGGGATGGGCTGTTCCATCTGATTATCAGGGAGCACGTGCTCAGGAGTTGTTTTCCCAGGTTGCGCCAACACCTGTTGCAGTGTGGGCTCTCTGACCCCAGGGGGCTCGCTCGGGAGGCAGACCTCTGGGTGAGTGCCAGAGTGTCTGAGGAGGCATTGGGGAGTGATCCTGAAGGGAATGGTGCAGGGCTCTTCCAACCCAGCGAGGTGGGAGAGGTGCAGAATAGCCCAGCTAGGTCCCAGGGTAGCGAGAGGGTTGTAGGGCCTCACGTCCTGTCTACAGGAAGGAGAGAGACGGGGAGGTGTCCCGAGGTGCCCCAACCGCAGTCTCAGGGCCTGGAGAGTTCCATAAGGGAGCCCCAGGTTGGGAGCCTAGGCTGTCCCAATAGGCCATCCATGGAAGGGGATCCCCTACTGTCACGAGAACCCGGGGCGTCGGTAATCCGAGCTCCAGGGGCTCTGGGGTCTGCTCAGTCGCAGGGTTTAGATCCTGGGCTGGGATGCCAGGTTCAAGGACTGCCTGACCTGGAGGGAGGGACACCTGTCTTCAGGGTCCCTACCGGTTTGACTTCCAAGGGTACTTCTCCAGGTGGGAGGGTGCAGAACTCTGGAAGGGGGTGCCGAGGGAGGAAGGACTCGCCTCTGGCACCGGCTCAACCACAGGGCTTCGGTCCTGGGTTGGGAGGCCCGGTTCAGGTATTGCCTGACCTGGCGGGAGGGACGTCTGTAAGCAGTGTCCCCCCGGAGTTGTCTTCCAGGGGTACTACTCTAGTTGGGAGGGTGCAGAACTCTGGGAGGGGGTGCAGAGGGAGGGAGGCCTCGCCTCTGGCACCGGGGCAACCTAAGGGTTTAGACCCTGGGTTGGTGGATCGGATGCAGGGTCACGGCCCTGGGCGAGTGAGAGAGTGGTGTTCTGAGGGTGCCCCGCATAGGAGGAGAGGGCAGAACCCCAGAAGGAGAGGTAGGGGGAGGAGAGCCTCGCCCCTGTCTGCTGGTCAGCCTGAGGGTGCGGACCCCAGGTGGGTGGACCAGTGGCAGTTTGGAACTGCAAGGAGGAGAAGGAGAGTGGCCAACGGGTACTACGGGCCTGGGGCTACTGCCCCCCACTCTGTGAGACAGCAAGGGCCAGAGACATCTGGACGGCCTAGCGCCTGGTCCTGGCCGCGGACAACTAGGGAGCACCAGTGGGGTGGCTTAGTTGGTCCAGGGAGGTTTGAGAGAGGGAACCACCGGGTTCCAGAGTGGCGGAGAACCTGCGGGTGCCCCTGCAGTTGCAGGCCCGCGTCCACGTGTTCTTGCCCTAAGCAGGGAAGCCCATCAAGGCATTGATCAGTCTACCCTGGCTTTTGGCTGGGAGGGGGTTGTCTTGGACTTGGCCCCTATTGTCCTAAAATTTTTCGCTTTTCCCCCTAGCCTTTTTACTGACATGGTGTGTCTGAACTGAAAATAATAAATGCTGTGCAATGGTGTACGCACCTTTATTTCCACCATTGTAGAAATGCACCTTTGTAAAATGTTACTTTTAAAATGGACGCCATGGCTGTGTGCTTGCCTGCCAGAGGTGGGTTACCAGTCTAGTCGTTTGGTTCCCAGCACCCCCAGCTTTTGGAGGGAAGCCTGGCACCCAGGGTGCTCTACACCTCCCCCTAAACCAGTTGGGACTGGTTCCCCAGGGAACCTTCCAGAAGCTTCCAGCCCTTTCTGGTAGGTGGGGTGAGGGGTGTATAAATAACGGAGCTGGGATGCCATGTGCTCAGACTGTGCGTGGACTTGATTGCGAGGGGACACTCTGCCAGGAGGTACCGCCGCATGGGCCTGTGTGCTGGCCCCTGAGCCCATCTGTACCCCTCCGCTGTCCACAGGGCTAGTGAGAGCCCGCTTCTGGAGTGAAGACTGCTGACCCAGGAGGAGTGCCACTTTATGGGGGATGACTGTTCCTAGGAACTGCGGCCCTGTACTGATGAATGCCCACTGACCACTGATCTTGCCCAGTAGTGCCCGATGCTCTCCTGCCCTAGCGCCTCGTGAGCGCTACCACTGTGCCCTGCCTGCTGGCTAGCGCCTGGAGAAGAAGAGCGCTTTATCTTACTGCCCAGGAGGTGAGGAGCTGACACCTGCAGCGCTGTGCTGCGAGAGCGCTATATTTCCAGTGACTGTGCCTTCCTGCTTGCTCCCTAGCGCCTGGGGAGGGCTATATTTCATTGCCAGTGAAGGGGAGCGCTACCGCTTTATTGTGTGGGACCTAGCGCTTTTTGGGCGCTACAACTTCATTCCAGCCAAGGACTTTCCTGCCTTCTAGCGCCTCCTGAGCGCTACCATCCTAGGTTGCCTGCTCTCCTACTTCAAGCGCCTCGTAGGTGCTACATTTAAGGTGCCAGAAAGAAGGAGAGCTGCGTATTTTCGCTCGCGGGTGCCCACCCCGCGTTTATGCATTTAAAAATAGCGGGAGCCCACCCCGCATTTGTGGTCCTTCGCGGGTGCCCACCCCGCGTTATTACTTTTAAAATACAGCGGGAGCCTACCCCGCGGTTGCCTGCCATGTGGGACTACTGGCGGGGGCCGGTCCTTTTTCCTCAGACTTCGACAGTAACGCTCACTCTTCTCTTTGTTTTTGTTTTTTTTACATTATTAATCCTTTTAAAAATACTTTGCTGTTGCCTAGTTTTAAAATTTCGCATCTTCATACCACTTTGGTCATTTTAATCATCTATTTTGTATATGTATGGCACGCATGTCCAGCTTTTATGATTATATTTTAATCAAATAAAGTTCTTCTTCTTCTTCTTCTACTGGTGGGTGCCCACCCCGCGTGTGTGCTTATACTAGGAGGGAGCCTACCCCTCCGTGAGGAAAAGAGGAACTGCCCCGGAATCACCGCCGCGGCCCGGGGAGAAGAGGCGCCGCCGACGCGACGAGGACGCCCTGAAGCCCGCCTGGAGGTGGGCGGGGGCCGCCCGACAGAAGCCGCTGCCGGCCGGAGCCAGGAAGTGGGAGCAGAAAGGAGGACGGGAGCCTACCCCGCCTCCAAACAGTGGAACCAGAAGTCCCGGGCCCCACGAGGGGTGGCCCGGGTGAAGAGAGCCCCGTGGTGCGGGGAAAACTGGAGCGGGAGCCTACCCCGCCGGTCCGTGCCCCTGCGTGCCGCCGCATCAGCAGCCCCGAGTGAAGTCAGGGGCTGGTGCCGGAGAGATGCTAAGGGAGCCTGCTGGAGCCTCGCGGGCTCCGAGTTAAAGCCCCGGGTCCCAGGAGGGGGCCCGGGTGAAGTCCAGGAGGGCGCTGTTGCTGGCGGGGCTCCCGTGTTGGAGAGGGAAGCCCCGCGCCTGCCGCCCAGCGAGCCCGGCCGAGACCACACCGGCCCAGCCCCGAGAAGTGGTGAGTGGGGCTGGGCTCTGGCTGTCGGGAGGTGGGGGCCTCCTGCCACGTGTTGCGGTGCCAGGACTTTGGGGACTTCACAGCGGCGCCGCCGCTGCGGGCCGCTGCACCGTGTTGGGGGCGATTTTACTTCCAAGCCCGGTGAGTGAGGGCTCAGTCGCATGGGGGTTGGGGAGAGGTGTCGGGGCACATTGTCGGTGCCCGCCCCCTGAACCAGTGCATGTTAACTCTTCCAGCTGCCCCGCCGGACAGTGGGCAGCTGCACCTTATGGGCACTGGTGGTTTTGGAGTCCAAGGTGGGCTCCAGCAGCCCGTGTAGTGCCAGTGCTTGATTGGGGGCATTGGATTACCCAGGAGAACAGAGAGGGGAGAGAGAGACCCCCCCCCCGGCCCTAGCGCATCTTTGTTTTCGCTGCCCTTGCAGCCAGCCCTGACTTGGCGGGACATAGGGCATTTGAGCCCTGGTGTAAGGCCAGTTGGCCTGGGGTCATTTTTGGGGTGTTGTTAGGGCGCAAGGCCCTTACCAGTGCTACTATGGGGCACTGCTGCTTTCATGCCTAAAATGTGTCCTGCCTAAGGACACGCCTCCTCCGATTCAGGCCCCATGATAATTGCGTAATGTGTTTTATGCTGATGAGCTTGGGCCTACTATGATTTATACCTAATGTGATTTATGCGTTTATGCCTAATGCTTACACTGATGGTTTTGTGCAGAATGTGCTTTTATGCCTAAGGTTACGGACAAGGTTATGCCCATGCCTAGTGATGTTGCATTTTATGCCCACGGGTTCAATGCCTAATGGTTTCATTCCAGGCCTACTGCCTAAAGTGATTTATACAGATGTGTTCATACCTAGGGTTATGCTAATGTGCCTAATGCTTTTTCCTAGGGTGTACATTGCTGAGGTTTATGCCCCGCCTAAGGTGGCCTACCCCTGATGAGTGTCTCCTATTTTTCCATGCCTAATTGTTGCCCACAATGTGTTTTTATGCATGTTGAGATGCCTCATGCAAGTTTGCCTAATGTCATGCTATAATGGGTTATGTTTAGGCCTAATGCCCTGACGGTGCCAAGTGCATGAGGTAGTCAGTAGGCATGGCTGTTGCACCTATATTCCTATTGACTTCCATTTATCTTTGGGTACTGTTGTGATGGTTCTGGCAGCGGCCCGATTGGCCCTGCCCTGTATATAATCCCCGTGTCAATTGCCATCCCGTGCCGGTTGGCACAAGGTCTATGCACCTGGGAGGGTTCTACAACGTGTTTTTGCATAATACATATGCTGTTTTCACCTAACTCGGTGTGGGGTCTCTTTTTGTAGTGTGCCTGGTGTGTCGCCTGCGAGTGCTGCGCAGATGCTTTACACATTTCCTCCGGAGTTTGGCCCGCCCGCTCTGCACCACGCTACCCGTTTCTAACAAAGCCCATGTTCTCAATGGGCCTCAGTCTGATGATAATCTGGGTACCGTCCTGATAGGAGATTATGAAGAAGCCAAATGCTTCTGCTGAGGGGCGCATATAAAACATAAAAAAGGGTGGGACTCGGATAGAAACCCTGAGGCACTCCATAGTAAATCTGCCATATAGATTAAGTGGATGATAAGGATGCTATTTGAAAAGAGCAATTGTTCAAATAATAAATAAACCAGTTTAGAGTAGTGGCTGAAACCCCACACTCTTCCAGCCTCCAGAACAGTACCCGGTGGAAGACAGTATCAAAAGTCGCACTCAGTTCCAGCAGGATGAGGGCTGCTGAGCCTCCCAAGTCTAACATAGCTTTAAGTTCTTTCATCACTGTCAAAAGTGCAGACTCTGTACTGTTACCTAGGCGGAGACCTGATTGAGAGGTATGAAGGTAATGATGTGCTCAAGATGATTGGAAAGTTGGAGGTTAAAATGCTTTTCCAAAATTTTCCCTGTGAAAGGAAGGAGAGAAATAGACTGGACATTTTAGAGTTTGGAAGACTCTAGTGTAGGTTTCTTGAGTAAAGTAAGAACCATTGCAGACTTCAATGCCTGCGGGACCGACGCCTTTTTATCAATTAGTTCAATAGCTCAAGGAAAGCTAAAAAAAAAAAAACAGGACTAGCCTGCTTTGAAACCCATGCAGGAGCAGTGTTTGTTGGATAGCCTGATTTCTAAAGGATGCTAAAGCGTCTAAGTTGCTTTTATCAAGTAATGTAAAATTCAGCAGAGAGTGACCCTCCCCATGTCTGCTCACTTGTAGCTGCCCCAGGGCGTCATTACCACAGTTATCTGTGAAAGAGGCGTAGATGTCAGAAATTGTTTTTCAGCCGCGGCCGATGCAGGTAAGAGTGGTGGGCCGGAGGGGGGGGGCTCGTGTGAGGGGGATTTCGAGACACGACCACAAGGGAAATTTAAATAAATAATTTCTACTCATGGTTGTGTCTCCAAATCCCCCCCCCCCCCTCCGCCGCACCGCTCTTACCTGCAGCGGCCACGGCTGTTTTTGAAAATAAGTTTGCAAGCTTATTACATTTCTCCTCCTAAAAAGAGGGGCTAGGAGAAAGGTGTAATAGATCCATCACATATTTTACAATGATGAAGCTGCCTTTATTGGACTGCTGGACTTTATCAATTTTCTCAGTGTAATACACAAGTCTAGCTGTTCTACTAGACTTATGGTACTTTCAATAGTCATTTTAGAGTTCCTTTAGAACTCTCATCATAAGATCTGTGCCAAATACGTTCCAGGGACTTACAACTTGTTTTAGTCTCTAGTAGATGTTGATTGAACCAGGGGGAGGGGCTGAAGTTTAAATCTTTGCACAGTCATAAGAGGAAGAGTCTTATGCAAACCACATTGCACTGCAGAGTCTATTTTTGTATTCCGCCCCTCTATTGAGTTATCCAAGCCTATATGTAAAAGGTTGAGGGTTTCACAGAACAAAAGTAGTTAGACCTGACATTCTTGGCCTGGTTTACCCCAACCTTTTGCCTTTAGACCTCATGTTTTGCAGGCTTCATTTTTGCTGGCTTTAGGACTCTGACCACTTTATTTCTGCTAACCAGTGCTAAAGTCCATGTGCCCTGGTAACATTGGCTTATCCACAATTGGCATATTTAATTTACTTACAAGTTCCTAGTAATGTGCACTACATGTGCCCAGGGCCTGTAAATTAAATGCTGCAAGTGGGCCTGCAGCACTGTTTATACCACTCACTTAAGTAGCCTTTTAATCATGTCTCAGGTCTGCCATTGCAGAGCCTGTGTGTGCAGTTTTAAATTACCATGTTGATCTGGCAAGTTAACCCTCTTGTCAGGCATAAACCTTCTGTTTTAATACATATAAGTCACCCCTAAGGTAGGCGCTGGACCGCCCAAAGGCAGGGTGTAGTGTATTAAAAAAGTAGGATATGTACATTTTTGTATTTTCACTACTTCAAGGCTGATCTCTCCCATAGGATAACATTGGGATTACTTTATTACATTTTATAAGTGTAATTTCCAATTGGGAAGAGATTGGACCCCACGTTTGTTGTCTCTGGAATCACAACTTATGATGAAGTCAGATTTTAAATTGTAATTCTGAAAATGCCACTTTTAGAAAGTTGGCATTTTGTTACTTTAGCCATTCGGTGCCTTCTGCCTGTCTCTGAATACATGCTTGGGTGGGGGTGGGGGGGGTGACAGCTGGGCTCTGTGCATTCCCTCTATACAGCCACACACCAAGGGAGCTTAGGTTTGACTGAAGGGCCATCCACATCCGAATGGGCCATCCTGGGCAGGATGGGAGGGAGGAGCTGACACACCTGACTAGGCGGTGTTCTGTTCCCACACAAAGGGCTGCATATCCCCCTGTGGTGAGTCTGGAGCCAGGAAGGGCAGGCACTATGTGCACTTCAAAGGCACAACTGGGTATAAGTACTGGATCTCAGACACCACCAACTCAGTAAACTTCTGGACCTGTAGATACTCTGCCAGGAAGAAGGACTGCTGTGCTTCTGAAAGAACTGCCACTCTGCCGGACTGATACTCTGCTGGACTCCTGCTCTGCTGCCCTCTTGCCTGGGAGTGATAAGAGCTTAACCGGCATCTCTCCAACCCAGAACCAAAGTGACGTCAAGGGCTTGCAGGCTTGCCTCCTGATTGAAGTCTCAGGGACATAAAAGACTTCCAACTCACCTTGCTCCAGCACCTGTACTCTGCCGTCTGAGAGTCTTGCCCTTCCAAGTGGTGCCAATCCATTCCTGGACCCTTGGTAGTGGGTATAAAGTGCTGCTCCAGCTAAAATTCATGCACCAGCACCATTGCGCCGCTCGGAACCGGCGCATCTCCATCGACCCTGATGCTGCGAGGATCGAGAGCATCGCATCTCCATCAATGCTGATACATTGCCACTACTGTGAGGATTGAGGACAGCACATCGGCACAGTGCATCGCCTCACCGGCACTCCCGACTCATCTCCGATGTTGTGTGATTTGTAGCTGATGCATCGCCTATATCGTAGTGAATGACGCATCGCCTCCTTTGATTCTCACATCTCGATGTCGAAGGGACTGCGAACCAAGGTACTGTTTCAGCAGGCCAAGGCTGGCCCCTCTATCCAACCTGTGCTCCATTGCGGTCAGCCTCAATTTTTTAATTTGACCTGGTCTAGTGCAACCAGATAGTCCTGGGTGGCGCTTTCTGCTTTTAAGCACTACATTTCAGTGAATTCTTTAAAAATTCATAACTCCGATTATACTTATTGGATTTTCATCGTTTTGGTCTTATTTTGTTCCTTAAATTAAGTTCTAATATTCCAACTAGGTGTGGTATCTTTTTGTGCGGTGTTTTCACTGTTTTACTGTATGAGGTGTTGCACAAATACTTTACACATTGCCTCTTAAGTTAAGTCTAACTGCTCTGTGCCAAGCCACCAGAGACTGAGCACGAGCCAAGCCGCCAGAGATTGAGCACAGGTTAATTTAGGGTGTGTTTTTGATAACCCTGACTAGGATTGTTTTTCCTTCTTGGACAGAGTACATACCTCTGCCAACCAGAACCCCAGAACCCCAATTTCTAACAAGTGGGAGTAAAGTTAGATCAAAGCCTCCGTAGTTGTCTTAAGGAACTAAAATGATGGACCCTCTGCCTAAGAGAGATACAAAACGGAATAGCATCAGGAACATCACCTGGCATGGCACCTCACAGTTTAAGAAAAACCCCACCTCACTAATGCATCAAAGTCACTAACTCTCCCAGCCTTGACCACTCATTTCCCCCCCCCCCAACGCCTATAAAACTTGTTAAACTCCTAACAGTGCCTCTACCTATCTTTGCACCTCTTAATTTCAAACTACCTCCTTCCTCTTACTTTCAGACCCTCTTGGCTCACTTCCTGCCTCATACCTCACACTTCCCAGAGCGGTTTTACCCACCCAACCAACCTTTCTATCACACCTCAACACGCCTATAACACCACCACCCAAGAAATCTCCCACAAGTAGCTTTCCTGCCCCAACCTCCCCTTACTCGAGGTTGCCCTACACCTCAACTTCACAACCTTTCTCCCAACAACCTCACAACTTTCTCCTGTAAATCAAGCAAATACAGTTCACAGCCTATATACAAAAAATATACCCCATGGATCCTCTGAGTTAGGGCATGTGCATAATTTCAATGGTTTTACACAATAGAGCCAAAATGTAACTCAGTTTTAACTGTGTTTTCTCAGTGAAATTTATAGTATTTTTAATGATGTTCATAATTAACAACCACTGCTGTGGATGGGGAAATGTCCTTGGGCAGTGGGGGTTGGCCTCAGGCACACAACACCCGGTAAGTCAACCCCACTGAGCATGGCCATCTGCTGAGCACAGCAGGCCTTGCACGCCTCTTGCAAAGAATACACCAACTCCTGTTGCGTAAGGCCTTTAGTCAAGCACAAGAGGTTAGATGCAGGGCTTATCCTGTTGCTGTTCTCCAAAGGGTTGTGCCATAGTGCTTGGCCATTGGCCTGACCTTTCTTTTTAATATATATCTTTTTGTGTCAAAATCTTTTATTGACTTTTACAAAAAACATCAACAGTTGTAGCTCAACCGAGCATTGTTCAAATGCTAAGATGTACAGGTATCTAAATAGGAAAACACAGCATATCCACGAGTCCTCAGCACAGTGTTTGAACCCCTTGGGTTCCTGCTCTCCCAGTGCACAGCTCCGCAGCTCACCGAGGCAATGCACTGCCTCTGATCAGCACAGACCGCGGTTTGAGGCCCTGTGCCTCGCCCATGGACTGCTCCTGCCTTTTCTGTTTGGATTAGTTTCTCTTTTTATTTCTTTTTATTAGTTTCTCTTTTTCTTTCTCATCTTTCTCTTCCCTGGTCTGCCTACACTTCCCCCTGTCACACGGTCCTCTGGTTTTAACCCTTCTGCCGCTTTCCCGCCACTGCTGCCCCAGTGGCCCCTCCAGCTCCCGCGTTTTCCCACTCCCGCATTCCAGCTGTCCCGCCCTCCCCCGACCTCTACTTAATGGAGGCCGCTGCACACCGATGCACACAACAGCAAAGAACTCTTTGGCATCATCAAAGAGTTTGCCCAACCCAACAGTGAGTCCACCGACATTCCACCCTTCCAGGACCTCTGCGACAAACTCGGCGCCTTCTTCCATCACAAAATCAAGACCATCTACGACAACAACCTCCACGGGGAACCCACACCCACCGCTTCTGACAACACACAGCCAACACTGGACAGCTGGACCGCCTTAGCATCGAAGATAACCTAAAGACTATGAAGAACACCCACTCCGGGGGCCACCACGGACCTGCCCCCAACACATACCACAGAGCCGCAGACATCATCGCCCCTGAGCTACAAAGAATCATCAACCGCTCCTTCGAGACCGCCTCCTTCCCCGATGACTGGAAACACACGGAGATCAACGCTCTTCTGGAAAAACCCTTGGCGAACCCCACCGACCTCAAGAACTTCAGACCGATCTTACTTCCGTACCCGGCGAAAGTCTTTGAAAAAGCTGTCAACAGCCAACTCGTTTCCTTCATCGAAGAGCACAACATCCTCAACTCCTTCCAAACAGGTTTCAGAAAAAACCACAGCACCGAAACCGCCCTCATCGCCGCGACAGAAGACATCCGCTCCCTCCTTGACAAAGGAGAGACTGTAGCCCTCATCCTCCTGGACCTCTCCGCAGCCTTCGACACAGTCTCACACCGCACCTTAGCCCGCAGACTCCATGATGCAGGAATCCGGAACAAAGTCCCCGACTGGATCTGCTCATTCCTCTCTGGCAGGTCGCAGTGGGTCAGACTCCTTCCTTTCCGCTCAGAACCCACACCAACCACCTGGGGAGTCCCCCAAGGATCTTCCATCAGCCCCACTCTGTTCAACGTCTATATGGCCCCACTCGCAACTATCGTCAGATCACACGGACTCAGCATCGTATTGTACACAGACGACTCAACTCATCCTCTCCCTGACCAACAAACGGAACACCTCAAAACACAACTTTCAAGAAGGAATGGAAGCTGTCGCCGGGTGGATGAAGAACAGCTGTCTACAACTCAACACAGACAAAACCAAAGTACTCATCATAGGTCACATCCCGAAGCCTGGAACGACACATGGTGGCCCCCTGCTCTGGGGAACCCAACCCCACCCACATACCACGCACGCAAACTCGGAATCATCCTAGACTCCGAACTCAAAATAGACTGCCAGATCAATGCAGTCATCTCGTCCCGTTTCCACACCCTTCGTCTCCTACGGAAAACTTTCAACTGGATTCCCCTCGAACACAGGAAAACCATCACCCACGCCCTCATCAGCAGCAGACTGGACTACGACAACACACTCTACGCCGGGATCAACAAAAACCTCACCCGCAAACTCAAGAACATCCAGAATGCCGCTGCCAGACTAGTCCTTAACCTACCGCACCACTGCAACATCACCCAACACCTGCGGGAACTTCATTGGCTCCCTTTCGAGAAGAGAATCACTTTCAAGCTTCTCACCCACACTCACAAAGCCCTCCACAACACCGGTCCTGCCTACATGAACCACCACCTCGCATTCCACTCACCCCAAAGACCCCTCCGCTCAGCCCAGCTTTCCCTCTCGACGGTGCCGCGCATCAAGAAGGCCAGAGCAGGAGGCCGCTCCTTCTCCCTCCTCGCGGCCAAGGCATGGAACACTCTCCCTCTCCGCCAGGCACCAACTCTCTCCAAGTGCCTGAAGGACCTCAAGACCTGGCTCTTCGCCGAATCACCATGAGTGTCTGGCAACTGCACGAACCCTGGTGGGCCCTGGAAGACCTGGTGGGCCCTGGAAGACCTACTTGGCCTCTCGACGGTACTCCGTAAGTGCCAAGAAGCTGCGCACACCACCCCAGCGCCTTGAGACCCTCCCGGGTGAGTAGTTGCGCTTAACAAACCTTTGATTGAGTGATTGATTGATTTGTAAACAGAGCCCAAATTATGTAAGCGGCGTTTCAGATATACCACTTACAGGTTGCTGTTGTAGTCCAAGCTCGAGAGCCAACAAGAAAAAAGAAAATAAAAAAGACAAAACATGCCTGTGAAAGAAACATAGAAAAGAAGAAAAGAGAAAGAACACAACTAAACATTTCCGTGGTGTCTCATGTTAGTGCTCCCAATGGGACTGGGGACGATATAGGGCGGGAGTCCCTCAAGGGCCCAGAGGCCCCAGGGGTCTCCCGCACCAAACCTAGGAGGGAGAGCAGGGCCACCCTCGTGGGATGGATCGTTGAACTCAAGGGCCCAAACTGCTTGGAGGGTCATGGAAGAGCCAAATCTGTTATGTCTGAAATAGGTGGAGTGCTCGAAATCTGGGACCACAGGCAAACGGGGGCAACCCTTCTGACAAGTACCCCACCAAGGGGCTCCAAATGTAGTCAAATCTCTAACGCGATTCCTCGACTATATCCGTCATCTGTTCAATGGCCAGGGCTCTCCACAGCTGGGCATGCCATTGGGTAAGGGAGGGGGCCTCTAGTTTCCTCCAAGCAGCGGCAATTGCCATCTTGGCTGCACCCAAACAGAGCCACATAATGGAGCGGTCCCCTTGGGTTTGGTATTTCAGACTAGGCTCCTGCACCCCCAGGAGAGTGTGTTCTACAGTTTCCAGTATTGGGTATCCCAGGATCTGTTTGATTTGGGCCAAAATTTCTTTCCAGAAGGGCTGGATGGAGGGGCAGTCCCACCAAATGTGACAGAAGTCTCCCAGAAGCCCACAGCCCCACCAACATTTGTCTGAGGTATTTGGGAATATAGTGTGTAATTTCTGGGGATATAGATACCAGTCATACATAATTTTGTAATGGGCTTCCCTTAGGAACATGGAGCGGTTGTATTTGGCGATGTCTTTGTACAGGTACCTCCACTGTTTGTCCCCTATGGGGGTGGGTAGTAGAGCGTCCCAAAACCGTCTATGTCGTGGAGGCGACTGGGTCCCGCCATTAATTGGAGAGAGTACAAAAATGATATGCATCCCTTGCTCGTAGTGCCAGATTGTGTGAATTTTTCAATTGGGTGCAAGTCCCTTGTCACGGCCAGCCGCTCCTGGGGTTGCTGTATCTGAGAGTAATGATACTTTTCCGTGAGTAGCAGCTTAAAAAGGGCTGCACAGTCCACTAAGGTAAGCAGTTCCTCCCGCTTGAAGAGATCAGATAGTATGAGGCATCCCCCCTCCCTCCATTTATCAAAGGGACCCTCTAGCAGTGCTGGGGGGAAAGGCGGGGTTGAAATGAATGGGGGTCTAGGGAGATGGAAAAGTCGTTAAAGGCAGAGTTTTAGTGATGCCATCCCATTTTTGAAGGGTGGTAGCTCTGTGGGGGTTCTGAGATATACATTAGGCGGTCTGTGTTGCCTCTGTTTCCATGGCAGCTGTCATATGGTTCTACCCGCTACCTGCCCATCCATGTGGAGCCAGTGTTTGTCAGAAGATTTAAGGGACCACTCGGCCAGAACCTGAAGCTGATCGGCTTTATAGTACAAAGGGAAATCAGGAAGGGACAGCCCCCTCCTACAGGCGTGGTCTAGTTAATAGTCTAAGATAAACCCGCCCTTCGCCCCTGCCAGATAAATTTAGTGGTCATCTTCCTTAGTTCTGGGAACAGTTCTTTGTCCACCATGATTAGAAGACCCTGAAAGAGGTAAAGTAGGCAGGGCATTTATTTTGATAGCGTTTATTTGGCCTATTCAGGAGATAAATGCAGACCCTACTTTTTAAAGTAAGCTTTAAGTTGCCGCAGTAGGGGCGGGGGGAAGTTAGCTTTATAGAGATCTGTCAGTTTGGGGTGATTTTAATGCCCAGGTATGTGGTTTCTTTGCGCACGCAGCAAAAAGGGGGACGTCTCCTCGACTGTTGCCATCGTTTCTTGGGGGAGTGTCAAGTTGAGTAGAAGGATTTAGATAGATTGACTTTGAAACCTGCAACACTTTCGAATTGACAGAGTTCAGCCTGTATAACCGGCAGCGAGCTATAGGGTCAGTGATGGGTAGCAGGATATCGTCCACAAAAAGTGAAATTTTATGCTCATCAGAGCCAAACTTTACCCCTTGGAGGCCTGGGTTAACTCTTATTCAAGCCACGAGTGGTTCAATGCAGAGGGCGAAGAGCATGGGGAGAGGGGGCAACCCAGCCTCATACCTCGTGAGAGCTGGAAAAAATCAGAGGCCTCCCCATTTACTAGTACTCGGGATTTGGGGGGAGTGATAGTTGCCCCGCACCATTCCTATAAAAGATTCGCTGAACCCGAAGCGGCGGAGGGTGGAGATTAAGAAGGACCAATCAACGCGGTCAAAGGCCTTATCCGCGTCCAGTGAGAGGAGGGCCGCCGGGATGTGTTTTTTTTGCACTTTCTCAATTAAATGTATTATTCTGCGTAAATTATCGTGGGTCTGTCGACCCTTGATAAAGCCCTCTTGGTCGGGGTGTATTAACGTAGGGAGGACGTTCTCTATTCGACTGGCTAATATTTTAGAATATAGTTTAGCATCAGGTTGAGGAGAGCTATGGGCCGGTCTGAAGCGCACAATTGCAGATCCTTCCCTGCCTTGGGGATTATAGTGATTAAAGCTTCCCCCATGGTTGGGGATACCTGTTGTGTGGCCGCTATTTCATTGAAAAGGTTTGTCAGGTGGGGTGTTAACTCGGGGTGAATGTTCGATAGAACTGGGCATTCAACCCATCGGGTCCCGGGGCTTCCTGAAGTTTGAGGGTAGCAGGGGACACCTGTGGAACCTCTACTGAATCTAAATATCAAGATTGGTCCTGATCTATTAAGGATGCTGCAGTATAGAGTGATCGATAGAAATCCAGGAAAGCGTTCGCTTTCCCCCCTTCACTAAGATGTGAGACGCCAGCGTCGTCGATTATGTGTTTGACGTATTCTTTTTCCTGCTTTGCTCTAAGTTGTCGCACTAGCAACGGGCCAACTTTATCTCCCCCATCGTATCCTGTGGCTTGGAGGTGTGAGATGTTTTTTTTAGACCTGTTGGTATATATGGCCTGCAGTTTCCCTTTAAATGTTGTTACCTTCCGAAGGAACTGAACGGACAGGGTATCTTTGTGCTCTTGTTCCGCAACTCGCAGTTCCCCCTCTAGTAAAAGTCGTTCCCCTGTCTGTTGTTTTTTAAGGGTGGTGGCCAAGGCGATATATTTACCCCTTATGACTGCCTTAAAGGCGTCCCAGTTGTTCACATGAGAGGTGTCTGTGGGGTCATTAGTGGCAAAGAAATCTTTGACTGCCCTCCTCAGATCGTCACGGAGGAGCCTATCTCTGCCTAGGAAGTTGGGGGAAGTACCATCGAGCGCTTTTTGAGCGTGGGGTCGGCCAGTTGAGCAGTATTTCCAGTGGGGCGTGATCTGAGAGGCATATCAGGTGCAAATGGGCTCCAGAGAGCGACTGGAGAAGGGTTTGGCTAGTGAAAATATGATCAATCCTAGAGTATGATCTGTGGGAATGCGAGAAGAACGAGTAATCTTGAGTTGAGGGATTAAGAGCCCTCCAAGTGTCTATCAGACCCATGCGTGTAAAGAGGCTTTAAGTGACTTACTAAAGACTCCTCCTGTTGACCAATGGGAGTGGGACATGTCTGCAATTGGATCCCAGATAAGATTGAAGTCCCCCATTAGGATTATGTCCCCCGTGGAAAAGCCCTCCAGTGCTAGGAGGAATGCAAGGAGAAAGTCAGATTGCCCGTATTGAGCGCGTACACCGTGGTTATGGCTAGGCTTTGTGTTTTAGGTGAAGGTCGTCGCCCTTCTTTAGGTGAGTTTCGTGCAATGCCACTATTCCGACATGATGATCTCCCAAATATTTCCACACGCTCTGCCTCTTATATGTCAAGCAGTTAATTGCCATACAACATGGGGTATACAGTTCTTCCGCTCGTGCGAGCCAGCAATTGGCCTACCTTAGCCACCAGTCTCCTCAGACTCCCATCCCGCCCCACTTACCCCCGATAAACCAGTCAGGTAAGACACCTTTTTAGACACCATGGTACAGAACATTAACATCAAATATAAACAATAACTCTGAACTGAAAAATTCCCAAAGCAGTGTGAAAATTCCACCTTAGGTAGCTCCAGGGGCAAGTCCATTCCTGCTCCCGGAGTCCCGTTTACCTGCTTCTTGGGACATTGGAAACCCAGCAAATTTCTGTCTGTGAGTTAAATAAATAGCAGAATCACTGGCCATTGTGTGAGAGATGCTTCCAGCTGACGTGATCTTAAACTCTAGACCCACGGGTGTAGGGGGGGGGGTTCAACCACATTCCCTCCCCTGGGATTGAGCTATGTCATTGACTGCCTAACCAGGCATAAGGGGCAAAGCGAGTCTGTCCTGGCTTAGGGGGCAGAGCTTCCATGATGCTCAACCCTTCGTCTTCTTGCCACTTCTCCTGGGCATCTGCCAGGGGCCAAGTGAGCGTCGTTCTGTCGACTGTCCCGGGCGGTCTTCTTCTGAGGTTGTCGCCTGTCGCAGTGAGTTGTCCTTGAGGCCAAGCAGGGCTGCTGCCTCTCCTAGTTCTGTAAAGTGGTATTGTTTATTGTCGAGGAGAAAGGTTATACCAAAAGGGCAGGTCCACCTTTCTTTGATTCGGCGTTCCCTCAGCGCATCTGTGATCGGGCGGAATTGTTGTCTGCGTGCTAGTGTGGCTTGGGCCACGTCTTGAAATAGGGAGCATGTTGCGCCTTGAAATGTGATCTTGTCGCAGCTTCTAGCTTTCCGGAGGACCATTTCTTTGATTTTAAAGGAGCTGAACTTCGCAAGAATATCTCTTGGACGCCTGTTTTCTCCGCGTAACCGTGGGCCCACCCTGTGCACCCGTTCCAGCTTGACTTCAGGGCAGCCGTCTCCCAAGACCATTGAGAATAGCCCCACTATGAATGACTCCAGGTCTGGCCCTTCGCACCCTTCCTCCAGGCCTCTCACCCTTATGTTGTCTCTGCGAGAGCAGTTCTCAAGGTCCTCACACTTGAGCACGGATGGCGCGTAGTTGAGTGTTCAGATTTGTGGATCCCTCCTCCAAGGGCTTCAGTCGACCTTCCAATTCCGGGCACTTCATTTCCAAGTCCACAGTGCAGGTGCCAACCGAGTCCACGTCCGCCTGCAGAGCCACGAGTTTTGTTCCCATCTCCGCCCGGAATGCCTCAAACGAGGCGCCAATATCAGCTTTAATATCTTCTCGCAGTTCTTTCTTGAACTCTTTCAGTGACGCCAGCAGATTTTTCCAGGTGAGTGCCATTCCGCCCGTTACTTGCGAATTCCCCTCCTTTTCCACCCTGGTCTCCATGGGGTGAAATAACTGGAGACTCTGTTGGATTGAGCCTTTTTCGGTGGCATAGGGCTGGGGACCTTGGTCAGCATAGAGCCGCCCCCACCCCAGTCAAGCGCATGTCAGGGGCACGACGGGTACTCTTGCGGAAGTGAGGGGGCGTCTGGGGTCTTCGCTCGGAGTAGCTTGGGCACCGCAGAGTCAGTAGGTTTCGTTTGTCCGTGGATTCGGCTCACGTGCACATGCAGCAGCAGTCTCCCTTATCTTTCCATAGGCCGCAACGTGTGCTGGGCAAATTTCACCCCCTGTCCTGCCAACTCCAGGCCGCAGTGACTCAATAGGCTTCATACCCATTGGGAACCATATTAGGATCAGGCAGCTTCCAAGGCAAGCCAGTTGGGGCCCCCCCAGCATCTCACTGCAGCCAGGGAATACTGTTGGGAAGATCCAGGGAGGTCCCCGCCCTCCGTCCAGCAGGTTGCGCGATCCCACCTGGGTGCTGGGTCGCTTGGCGGGTCCTCCTTTCTTGTTGCCTCATGGATCAGGGAGGTGGATATCGACTCTGCCGGATCAGAACTCCACTCCGCCGTGGTTATAAATGCTCTCTGGTCCGGAGGGGACTAAGCCATGCCTCGAGCTGGCAGTACATGCTCGGCCGCATCTGTGGTCCTGGAAAGTCAGCCTTGGCGTTACACCCTTCGCTCAGCAGGAGCTGTCGCCATCTTGGATGCCTTTCTGCGGCGAGAGTCCGCCTGTGCTCGGCCACAGCAGACGGTTGTTCGGTGGCTTTCAGGTCTCCACAGCCTCCTTCCACAACAGCGCACTCTCGCTCATCAATGCAAGCGGATTTCGCAGGGTTTCGTGCGCTGTAGCCTCTGGATGCCTGGGGCTTGGAGCGGAGCCGAACGGAGTCACGTCCGCGCGGCCATGATGGTTGGCCACGCCCCCCTATATATTTCTTTTTTTTACAGATTCACAACTCCGGCAACGCTTGACACCCTAAAGCATGCATTGGGATCGTAAGTCAGATTTTTGACTCACAAATCCCTAACATACATAAGGGCAGGCGAGAACCGTAGCACTGAGGCTGGTACTACTGGTACCCGGCTGATATTCTGTGTGCCAGGGATTCTCCAGTCAGAAATCTGACTAAAAAATCCTGTAACTTTGTTTTTCAATTTTAATTTAACTTAAGGGGGCAATTTCAGGGTCCCCCCACCCGACGTTAGGGTAAGAAGGTGCCTACCCTGCTTATGGGCCATTTTTTCCAAAACTGCTGCACATGGGGACTCCGACCAGAGTCCTGTAATGGCTAATTCCTGAGAAATTTTTCTCTAGCCAAAATGAAGATGAGAGAAAAGGCTCCATTGTCCTGATTTCTTTTCCTCGCAATCCCAGGCTCACAAATTAATCACGAGTCTGATGGAGTTTAGATGTTATCATGCATCCATCTTCAGCAATTCCTACCCGAAAATGTATTTTAAGACACTTTTTGAATGGATGAGACAAAACAAATGATAAAAGTTGCCTACTGGGTGAAAATTTCACCTACACAGTCATGATTTAGAAACTGCATCATAAAAGCATGCCAAAATGTTAAAATAAATAATCATGTGGCAATGAGAAACTATGGTACGAAAACGACAATGTTATGCTGAATCATTCACATATTTTATGAGAAACAATGGAAAAACCAAACTGCATCTTTGAGAATTTATATTGTCACAATCTCAGTGTGCAATGAAATAACGTATTTCGTTTTACTGTATTAGTACATGTGTTAGACTTGGCATCTTTTGGCGTGTTTCCCCTGACTTTTTGCTTTCTGACCTCCCGGTTTTGACTCTGTTTTTGCTGGTGTAATGATTCTGCGCACTTTCCTCACTGCTGTCCAGTGGGAAAGTGCAAGTGCTCCTGTATAAAATGTGTTATGGATTGGTGTTTCCATGATTGGCCTATTTGGTTTATCTGTCAGTCCCTTGTAAAGTGCACTGCGAGTGCCAGGGCCTATAGACCAAATGCTGTTGGTGGGCTGCAGCACTGGATTGTGCCACCCACGCAAACAGCCCGTAAAGTGTAACTCGGGCCTGCCATCGCAGAGCCTGTGCGCAGCCTGGGACTGCCATAGTCGACTTGGCAAGTGCACACACTTGCAAGTCCCTAAACCTTCCCTTTGCTACATGTTAGTCACCCCTAAGGTAGGCCCAAGGTACCCCTGTGGGCAGGGTGCGTTGTATGCGAAAGGTAGGACATGCCCTGGTGTGTGTGGCATGTCCTGATAGTGAATTACAGCCTAGTTCGTTTTTCACTATTGCAAGGCTACCTGTTCCCCTAGGCCAGAACGGGCAGTTTGGATTATTACAGCTGATAATCCTAACTGACCCCGGGAACATGGTACAAATTCGAGTTTAGTATGCCTGGACTCAGAATGATAAAATGCAGCTTTTAGTGAAGTTGGTTTTAACATTCTGTGTTTGAAA
The DNA here is from genome assembly GCA_963921515.1 of Calotriton arnoldi. Taxonomy (NCBI): domain Eukaryota; kingdom Metazoa; phylum Chordata; class Amphibia; order Caudata; family Salamandridae; genus Calotriton; species Calotriton arnoldi. The sequence goes on along the minus strand of CAWUFW010014693.1, from coordinate 376,572 downwards.
ATACCACTTTTAGAAAGTGGGTATTTTCTTGTCTAACCATCCAAGCCTGCCTCTGCGAGGTTGTGTATTCCTTGTCTGGAGTGTGAGTGACAGGGGCTGGGGGATGCCAGGAGACAGGGTGAGTCAGCACAGGGCTGAATAGCAAGATCTACATGTAGATGGGTGGGAGGGGTCGCACCTGGGCCCTGAATAGGACAGTGCCTCCCCTCCACAATGCTGGCTCCACCTCCTGTGGTGCGTCTGATGTCCCTGGCCTACTCACTGAAAGAAGGGACGGAGACTTGTCAACAAAGTGCTCCAGAACTGGTTTGGACTAGGCAAAGGCCTCTCTGCCTTCAGAGAACAAAGGAATTTGGGATATAAATATTGGGGCCCTGACCCCATGAATTTAGATCTCGCTGGAATCAAGGAACCTGCCAAGACGAAGAGCTGGAAGAGCTGCCAGGAGGAGTATTGCCCCTTTGCTGTGTTGTTGCTTTGTTGGGTTGGCCTGCAGTTGCTGCTTCTGTCTTGGGCAGCGAAAGGACTGGAATGAACTTTCTACAAACTTGGGCTGAGTATCTCCAAGGGCCTGGAACCGAGCTGGCCTCCTGTTAAGAAGTCTCAGGGACTACAAAGACTTCACAAGCCTCTGGGTACCGCTTCTGGAACGCTGTTTCAGTTGCCACAGAGGAAGGGAACTGCAACCGACTCCGTCAACCGAATCCATCCCTGGCCGGTGACCTGTTTGCATCGCAGACCGCATCGCCCCGCTTCGCATCGCAACCCTGGTCTCACCGTGGGCGACGTCCGACGCCGCCAACATCGAGCCGCTGCTTGCACCGTGACCTGTGGGCACCGCAGTTCGCATCGCATCGCTTCACTGAACCAACCGGACCCAACCTACGAGGTCGCTGCAACTGGCTCAAGAGTCGTGACCGCACCGCATTTGGGGCACCGCTCGCACGTCTGCGACGCACCGCTCCGACTCGCACCGCTGTCGGACGCCAGCTCCCGCACTCCGGCTTGGTCGCCTGCATCGCAACCTGTCAGCACCGCATCGAGCATCGTCTCACCCTGCATCGCACGCCTTGGACTCACCGACTCCGTCTGCACGACGCTCATAGAGCCGCTGCCTGCACCGCATCGAGGGACACCGCACCTTGCATCGCTCCGTCTTGCACCGCAACCGCGACGAACGCCGACCGGCTCGTACGCTCCGTACCAGCCACAACGAGAAAGGTACTGTAACCGAGTCTGTCCATGACTCTGCTGGCCCGTATCGACGCGGTCGGCTGGAACTGTTAGACTCTGTGGTTTTCAGCATCACGGTAGGCTCGGACGGAGCTACCGACTCGTACGAACTTTGCTTTTGTGCTATTCCTGCAAAGAAGAAGTTACCTTATCAAGCATTCATTTTTAAAGTACAGTATTGTGGATTTTTGTCGTAATTGGTCTTGTCTTGAGTATATAAAATATTGGTTATTTTTCTAAACTGGTGTGGTGTCCGTTTGTAGTGCTTACACTGTATTACTGTTGGTTATGTGCAAATGCTTTACACACTGCCTCTGAATTAAGCCTGACTGCTCGTGCCAAGCTACCACGAGGGTGAGCAGGGGTTACTTCACGAGTGTAACACCCTTACCCTGACTAGGAAGAAGGGTCCCTACTTGGACAAAGGTGCGAGCCCTTGCCAACTAGAGATCCCATTTCTAACATACATGTGTATTGACATTAACTGAATGTAAAGAATGTATTTAATAGAGAATTGACATAGATTTGTAGAAGGTTTTACTGTAACGAGAATAAATGAAACACGCATTTTAAAGGTAACCTGTTGAAATAAGCTTACATGGCAACGTATAGAAAATACTGACCTACTACTTGAAAGAAAGAACATTTTTAGTAGTGCTTAATACGGACATAAATTTAATGTGAAACCATGTACTTGATTAAATCGACAAATTAGAACATTTAGAAATGTGTTATTTTTAAATATTGGCATTCTCGTAATTTAGCTGTTCTCTGGTTAGGCCTCAAAGGCTTTGTTTCCTTTGCCAGTGTTAAATCATGTGAAAGCGGTCACCCAAGCCCTGTGAGAACTTTCTGTAAAGTTTCCATTTGTGTTCTAGTTTTCAATAGTCTTTCTTCACACTAGTTGCATATTTGATAGAAATTGTAGCAAAGTTTTGACACATCCCAGCGTAGTGCGTCTGGGAACGGACTGACGACAGATGACCTAAGGAACCGCCTACTTCCAAGGATGTTACTAGACTCTAACCAAATGGAATATAATGATCCTAAAGAAAAACGTGAGAAATGGATTCTTCCGGATTTGTATAATTTACTGATCACAACAGAACAGCCCATTGTGTACGACCAATGAAACCCCATGGACTGATGGAACCAATACTTTAAGGGGTGTGATCTTGAACATATTGGAGTATAATTGCACAAATAAGGAGGAGTTGCGGGCTGGCTGTCTGATTTACCTTGCTTTCTCTGACTGGCATGCTGTTGGTTTTTCCTTTGATCCACACATGTTCCTATCACAAATGTTCTCTTACCATGCCCCTTTCCACTCATCTTGAGTGGTAAACACTCTAACGAACTGAACCCTTGCGAACTGAGACTTTACCCTGTGCCATTGCCGGCTGGCAAGCATGTGTGGGGAAAAAAACCTTTCAGCTGAGAGATTATCGGACTCCTGATGTGGCAAGATCAAAGCTGCATAACGGACACAAACTGATTATTTGAGGACAGTTTCCGAAAAGCAAGTTTGATTGGTTTTTATGAGCATCACTGAACCTGTAATTTCATGTACTGTGTGGTTTTCTTTGCATTAGTCTGGTTATTATATCTGATCTTTTAACTGTATTTGTCATTACCTCCATTCTTGAGGCATTAGATAAATGTTTTTACTGAATTTTCTTTATCGTTTCTGTCTCGTTCTTTTGGTGATATTCTTTGTCTCAAGGATTCTGTACTTATGGCTAGTAAAGGTGCTAAGTTGTGCTAAGTTATTAGTTTGAAGTTAACAATTATCTATTCCAGGTACTCATAGGATAATTGGTCATTCCCCAAATATTCTAGTCCCTTATTGCTCAATACAAGATCCATGGAAGGACCTAAGAAATAGTAATGGTGGCAGCTTTGTAAGGTGATCCAAAGAACAAGTGAAACAAAACAAGAAATAATTGTTTGGGTTATGGGCCTGATAGTTTGAGTGCATGCTAATGAAGTTAGGGAAAATTAATTATTGTGAAAAATTTTCCCCACGCGTTTCCGCTGCATCAGTTTTCTGGTAGCTTGTCGGATGGTTTAGTATGGACTATCCAAACTGGGATATAAGGGGGATGTTGCTGTATAGATTCCTTTATAGTTCAGGGTTCAGTGAGCTTCTTTGACTAAACTATAGTACTAACGACGAAGAAACGACAAGACCAGGTAGTGAAGAAATAGATAGGATTGTGGAATTGTGATCATAGAAGTGTTATATCTTTTGTTTCCATGAACATTAGTATAGATGTGTTGTATTGAAGTTAAGAACGGGTCCAACGTGGCCTAAGATCCCGGGATATACACCTATGGGTGGGTCTCAGTGTGGCATACATGGAGTAAGTTTGTCTGCTGTTCGAGGGTGCTGTGCTTAAGACGCCGTCGCCAGTGCCACCAGTGAAGGGAAACTTTGCAAGAGTGTGATAGGTAAAAGATCGTTGGGATTTTTCCCTAGAGTGCACCAGGAGGAATCCTAAAGATTGTCTTTAGAGTGAAATCGCGCTGGACGAGGTTTTACTGAGTTTGAATGAAAAAAAATTACTCACCGTATGGGAATCTATAATTTCTTTTAGTGGAGCAGACAAGAGTTGTTTTATGTAGGTTTGTGTGTTGAAAAGGAAGAAAAACTGAAATTTGTAAAGGGATGGTCAGCAGTGGCGGCTGGTGGAATTTGAAACTGGTGAGGCATATGCAGAACAAATCAACGTATGCGAGCGAGCGCAGCGAGCGAGCCCGACTGCAATAAGGGGGATTCGGGGGGGTTCTCCCCCCGTGAAGACATTTTTTAAAAATTGGCATCTTTTTGGTGCAATTTTCAGCACTATTTCTGTGATAAATGGACTAAAAATTCAGTTCTTCTAGGCATTCATAAAAGAAAACTCATACATTATTTCAGAGAATTTCTGGGTTGCCAAGCAAGTCTGACTTCTGAAGAGGGCTAGGGTACTAAGCAAGACTGCTTTGGCTCTACCCTTTCCAATAGAAAACACTAGTTAGTGATGTGAACAAGTTCAATGGACAAACCTGGGGTCTAGGGAAAATCCCTCTCCAGAGAAAGAAATTTAAAAAGATTGGCAAATGGTGCATTTTAAAGCAAATGAATGCAGCGATAAAGCAAGGCTTATTAAGCAGTGGGAACGTATAGTCTTGAAATATTAAACACATTAAAAACTGCCCCGTATCTTCTTGCATTAATTTGTTCAACAGTTACTGTAATATGTAAATTGTTCTGCATGACAACTTTAGCCCTTTAAAATGTATGCTTGCCCAGTGTCTTGCACTGCATGCAGCATTAACTTTGGAAAAATATGCTCTAGCCAGACTTCGGGAAGCACCCACAGCTGCTGGCTGTAACCAGTCATATAGAAATATGTGCAGACAGGTCTTTAAGTGAGATGAAAAAGTGGGTGCTCCCTATAAAGGAACATGCCAAATACATTTCTGTGATTCCCATAGTGTGCCATCAGACCGGTATTTTGGTTTCTCTCCGAGATGTAATTTTATCCAGATAAATGGCACAGCAACTGACATACGCCTAAAGCCTGTCAGTATGATTGGCTTTGTCACTGGGTGTTAGCTGTTTAAGATAAATGAGTAACAACAATGATTTCTTATAAATAATTAACATTGAAAATGTTTAAATTCTGAACTTCTGAAATAGTGAGTCTGTGAATTAAATAGCATTGAGGCCTGTGGAAGGAGTTTTGGCCTTCAATTATGTGTGCTTTATGTTAGATATGTATCCTCTTTTTCTCTGCATATCTTGTCCATCTGCACATCTTCAACTCCTCTCTTTCCTCTTCAGCATCCTCTTTTCACTCTTCCCCGAATGCCCTTCCTCACATCTGTCACTTCCACGCCCCCAACATGCACTGCACTCCCTCAAATATAAGCACCTTAATTTCTCTTACTTTTGCCTTGCAAATATTTTGACATCAGTGTACCCCCTTCACTCACATTTCCACAGCATTTCAGTTGCAAATGGAATACACAAACATTGTTCTGTGTGCTCTGCAGAGAGGCCAACCCACTGACAGGCACTTTGTTTGGCTTTAGCCTTAGCACCTGCGTGCTCAATCAAAGCCCCTCATAAACACCTGGCATGGCTCAAGCCTCAAAGTATGCACAGAAAAAAATACAGATAAACAACAACATTATAAAATAGCTAACTCGTGGGGAATGCAAGATTAAGTAAACATGTAAAATAAGAGAGGAACTAAATCGCTAAAATGCATTCCCTCGACGTTTTTAACATTCATTGTTTGCAAGTCAATCCATGTTTTTGGCATCAGTGTTAACTTAGGGGAATGTACCCAGGGCCAGTTTTAATGCCATACATCAGAGGACTGGCCACTGTAAGCAGTGCACATGTTACACAGTAAGCACATATCTCTCGCATTGGGCCTGACTCGGATATTTGGATCCATTTCACAAGGGAGCAAATGCCGCAGCTCCACTTCTAAAGAATACCATATCTATTGGCTAAAAATACCAAGTGAAGCAGACCATTAGACACCATTGCACGCTGTCATGATGCAACTGTATTCAGATGGAAATGTATCTATAGAAATTTATTAAATGCCATTAAATAACAAATACTACGAACTGGATCTATGAGAATCCATCTTTGACTGGTCTACAGGGATTGTGTTCGATTACTTGAAACATTTAATATATCTGGTAAAGAGACATACAATTATCGTTTATCCACCTTCAAGATGATATATAATAGAGCTATTTGTCCTGGATGTTTTCATGGACTGGTCGCACATCTACCACACCATGTGCTACTTATCTCAACAAAAAGCAGTATTTTCACAATGTTCATTCTATAAAATTCGACAGAGGGCAGTGTTATTACACGCTAAAGGAAACGAGAGCCAATCTGCTTCAAAAGATGTTACATTGCGCATTACATCTTCGCAGAGCAGGAGGGTGGAAAATAAAAACACTTTCATCTCGTAGTCTGAGGAGTTTAAAGCAGTATTTAGCCCGCCCTTCACAGCCGCATTTCGGCACTCCTCACGGCGGGTGTGCTGCATGCCTTTCGCACACAGGCACCCTTTTTACACTGGAACATACCCCGGCACTGGCACCTCCCATACTCATGGCCTCACATTTTACATACTTGATAACTGACTACCAAACAAGGAAACGAGCGGCAGATTTTAAGAGGGCGTCGTTGAATAGCTGTGTTAATAGGCACACAAACTTCTATGTTCTTTTTATTCTGCTCTCTTAATGTCTGTACAGCACTCTGACGCGCCATTGACGCGGGTTCGTCCCGAACAAAACTACAATAAATACATTCCCATAGCTACGCTTTCATTTTACTTTTTATTTGTAAACTCATTTTCTGGCTGGAAAAAAAACCAGGGCTTTGCCAATCTGCCCCTGCGAACATTGAGTGGTTTGCAGAACATGACCTTATGCCTCACTGTTGTTGTTACTGGCTGTGTGACACAGGACGCGCTACCTAACGTGCATAGTAAACTCTAGTCAACAGGTGCACAGCTGACAGTGATGCACGAAATCTGAGTTATTTCTATGGAGGCATCTTAGAAACAAAATACCTCGCATTTCATGATTTCATTTACTTAGTAAGTGAAATCATGAAATGCACTGCGTTTCTTTTCTACCATGCGTCCATTTACAACATACACACACACACTGTGTGTGCATGTTGTATATGGAGGCATGGTAGAAATCAGTGAGCTACCAGTCGCGGCTCGGAGTCGCAATACTCGCGGGGGTCTCGCGGGGGGGGGGCGGTTTAAAAATAAAGTATAAGTATATTAATAAAAGAAAACCTACCGGGTCCAGACGCTGCATTAGCAGCGCCAGGATTGGCTAGAGCAGGGATACTCCCCGCCCATTAGGAGACCGGGGGCTGCTGCATGAAGCAACCCTCGGGTCCCTCGCTCTCCTAATAGGAAGACTCGAAGAGTAGTAGTAGTGGGCAGTGCGCATGTTCGGGGCTGGTCGTAAAAATGACTTGCCCAAAACCGAACATGCGCACCACTGCCGCCCTGTTAGTTACAGTGAGTCTGTGTCTGTCAGTCACTCAAGTGCTGCCGCAGCCCCACCCACCCGCCCCCTTCAGCCTTCATCACCGTCCGATTGCCTCGCAGCCTCGGGCGTGTCCAGTGCATGCATTTCCGCTCGTCTCGCGACCGCTGCGCAAGACTCAGAGTTATTAACTGCCACTGGAAGAAGTTGCACGAATTTAGGCACGCGTGAATGGAGCCATGTGGCATTAGTGGGGCAACACCCCAGCGCCCCTATGGACGCACCGCCACTGATGGTCAGTGCTGTGAGGTGTTGCACTGACGTCATAAAGAGCCGCACTGCAATAGGGAGGTTGGTGTAGATCCACGCTGGGATTGGTTGTTGAGATTGTGCAGTGATTGGAAGTTGAAACGATAATACGGAAGTAAAGCATTCCGATTAAGACAGAATTGGATTGAGAAAGGAGATCGTGAAATTCTTTAAGTGATGAAGGGCCTTGATACGTGGAGGTGAGCCTATTCCTACTAGGGAGGGAGTTCCTGTGGCTCCAGAGGGAACGCCAGCGTTGCATATGTCCCTGGAGAGAGGATATCACACTTGTACGTGGTTAGGAAATTGGGTGAGATATACCGAGAAAGATGGTCCTTTGGCTTTTCCCACAATAAGGAACTTTTAATGCACGGATTTTGGAAAATTTGAGGAGACCGATGAATGACATGAAACCATTGCCTAGACCTATACAATTTGAGGCTCTCGAAGAATGGGAACATGTAGCCCATCAGAAAGAAAAGGAGAAATATCAAAGCAGGTATAAAAATACTTTAAATCAATATGTAGAAGCCAAATGGGATTCACAGAAAAAAATGTGGAGACAGGATGTTGCAGAGGGTGTTCGAATGTATCCTGTCAGGGTAGCTGAGAACAAGGAAGGAGAAAAATGTAAGGAGAAAAAGAAGCATTTAGAGGATCCACAAGTCCAAGATCTTACGTCAACGGAGGAGGGCACTGACGAAATAGATGATGAGTTATTAATGAATCGACCTCCCCCTTATAACAAAGAGAAAACAAATTCAGTAGCTAACCTGTTTGTGGGAATGACACCAGATGCACCACCCATACCCATTGGTTCAGGTCCTGGAAATCCCTTTTTGTCTGGAGGACAGACTCCTGGAGAAATAAAATTAAATTCTGCCATGATCACTGGTCCAGATGCTCTATCTATCCCAGTTACTATAGGTCCAGTTGTTCCTTTATATCAGTCAGGAAAGGGAACCTCGCAGGTACATGTAATGACAATACTTACCAGGTTGTCGGGAGTGAATCTCATATCACGATAATTAAATAGGGAACAAATAAATTAGAATGTAGTGTACGTGAGAGACAGTACTGTGACACAAGAAAATGGAATGGGAATTAGTGAGAGGATAATACCCGTTGTGGAGGGAAGATCAGACTCCTTGACTGGTCTCTCCTAAATAATTCCTGAGACACCAAACAGAGGTCCCCATGCCATAGCAGGGAAAGTATCTCAAATGGGAGCTCAAAGGTTAGAGATGCCTGTTGCACAGCGTTTAGTGAAGATTGGTGGGGAACCTCAAGGACAAGAGATGAATAAATCTGTAGGGCCCACCCTAGAGGAACTTGATGACTAGATTAGAGATATAGCTCCAACGACTATTGCAAGGAATACTGTAGGGAACAATTGTAAGGAAGTGGATGGTTCAACAGATAGCTCCTTAGATATAGGTAGACTAAAGGTAGAACTGGAAGAAATGATATTGGGAACTTTTAGTCCAGAGAGGTTAGCAGATTACAGTGACAACAAACTACTGTTCATGTGCAAGGATATTACTCGGAAAGCTAGAAACACCCATGAGAAGTTTGCCGAAGTAGCTCGGAGGTATGGAGTGGATATAGAGTGGATGTGCGGAAGTCAAAGGCATTACAAAAGACATATCGATTGGGTTTCAGTGACAAAGATTTGGAAGCTTTAAACCCATCAGGGAAAATATTACAGATTAATGATCTATTAACAACTCTCAAGCGATGGGGAGACGTAGAGCGATGGGAAGGCAGATGGGCTAAAAAGAAAGAAGATACAGTAGTAGCTCTGCCACTGTACCCCATGATGGAGAGGGAAATTGAGGAAGCAGAGACAAAAGCATATTCGATGTGAGAAGTGCCAGGAGGAGGTTATGTCCACGTCTCTTGGACTCGGTCAAACATTTTGACATTTACCAATGATTTTCCAAAATTAAGAGACAAGCCTGTCAAATGGTGTTAGAAATGGGATTTCTGGTTGGCTAGGGCATGCGCCTAAGCCAGGCAGAAACCACCACTCTAGTCAGGGCAAGGGAGTTACACACTGAAGATAACCCCTGCTCACCCCCTTGGTAGCTTGGCAGAGCAGTCAGGCTTATCCCAGAGGAAATGTGTAAAGCGTTTGCGCAACACACTCACACAGCAGTGACACACTAGGCACACCACAAAAGAAACTCCACACAAGGTTATATAAAAATAGCCTTTGTATTATCCATAAAAACACATTAGAACATAATCACATATACACACTGTGCCACCAGGCACTTGTCATGACTTCACAGGTATATACACCAATAGGCCAATCGGGCCACTGTCATAACATTACATACATCACAAGGCCAATCGGGCCACTGTCATGACCAATACAGTTGGGGATAACCAATGACTATTGGTAGAACTATACTTAGTATAGCCCAATATGCGTATTATCACCAGTGCACCAAAGTAAACACTTGCCACAGTACGGCACATAAATCATAAGCAGGGCAATGGGGTAACTACCCCTAGATTGCACACATCAGGGACATCATACAACACAGTATAACTATAGTCCACCGTGCACCAGTGTAACCACTGTACAGTTGCACCCCATAACTGTTTTACCCTGCGCAGGCTTCTGGAGGTTTCCATAATGAGGGAAGGGGTAGACAACCCTCCCTCGATGGGGCGACCTCTCCGGGGCCTCCCGCGTGTGATCCCATTCACCCGACTTGTTCAGGGCAGCTGCCCACTACAACACAGGGCAGCTGCCGTGCTAGGCCGATGGAGCTGTGCGTGCCCGACTCCTTCCTGCAGCCTCCTACTGCTTTATTTCAGGCCGTTTCCCGCTACCGCGCCGGCAGCGGCTACACGCGGGCACCTGAAGAGCTTCTTCCCACTGTCTTGGGGCAGGCGTCCCTGCTGCCATGTGCAGCCCGCTGGCCTCCGGGCGGTGATGTCAGGGATCCCAGCAGCCGCGCTGGTTGCCTAGCAATGCCTGTGCAGCCTCGCGCTCCAAGGACTCGGGCGGGGCTGCACGGGCTTCCGCGACTGCTCCCTTCACCTTGGTATGGCACGGTCTCCAGATGCAGGCCAGAAGCCCGTTTCAAGGTGGCTGCCCGTAACTCACGCGGTGCGCACCCACTCGGCCCTCCAGACAGGAAGCAAATAGTAGGTCATGGAGCGAAGCCTACGTTGGCTCCGCTGTCTTCGGCCCTGCCCCTTTATGACAAGGGCGTTGCTGTGGCGACCTTGTGGACCTCCCGCGCCGGGATTCCTCACTGCTTCTGCTGTGGATGGCAGCCTGGGGCCATGTAGTAGAGCCCCAGATACCGTGATTGAGCAACAAAAAGGCAATAATGGAGGAGGGAGAGCACTTCGATACCTCTGCTCTCCCCTGCTGGTGTCCGGCCACATGAGAATGCAGAACTGCCCGCACTGCAGGGCAAGGGAAAGCAAGGGAAAGCACTCCTTCCTTGTCACATAGGGTGTCCCCACCCCATGGGCCACAGACTGAATTGCAGCGCTCGCCCCATGCGCTCAGGGGCAATAAAGTTCTCCGCTTCTCCGGCCCAGAGCAGCCCCGCCCAAGAGCAGTTCCACAGTGCTCCTTTGAGAGCAATGGGGCACTCAGTTTAAGAACACAGGCAGCAGGCCAGCACACATGGTCGCGGGGCATAGGGGCAGTCCCTTCAGCATGCAGCTCCCAAGGCAAAGTCTCAGTGACGGTTCCCTGCCAGCGCAGTGTCTTCTTCCTTCAGTTCCAAGTAAGCTTCACCTTTCATGGGGTCACAACCCCAGTACTTATACCACTAACAGTCTTTGTTCTGCCCCCTGGCACAGGTCTCTGAGCCCAGCCCAAACCAGTTCTGGGGGCACTTTGCAAGTGCACAACAACCTTCATTGTTAGTGTGAGCCTTGGCCCCAGACACACCACAGGGGGGTGGAGCCATCATTGTGGAAGGCAGGCACAGCCCTATTCAGGTGCTACTCCTCCCACCACTCCAAATGCATACCAGGCCTATTCAGCCTAGCACTGACTCATCCAGACTCTCTGGAGCCACTGCACATCCCCCTTCCCCCCGGTCAGTCAGAACCAGACGGTCAATACACAACATTCAGGCACAAAGACACTTAGCACACAGAAATGCCCACTTCTAAAAGTGGCATTTCTAAAATAGTAATAATAAATCCACTTTCACCAGTACTTAGCATTTATCACCACTATTCCAGACATACCAAACTTGATCACGCTACTCCTCTCATGTCAGGAATTACCACTGAAGCACATATTAGGGAATCCCCAATGCATCCCTATGAGAGGGCAGCGTCACAGCAGTGAGAAACCAAATAGGCTGTTTGTCACTACCAGGACATGTCACACAGTTAAGGCACATGTACTGCCTTTTACCTACACCACACCCTGCTGATAGGGCTTGCTAGCACCTACCACAAGGGTTAACTGATACGTAGTAAAAGGGGAGTCACAGATGTGGCAACCACTTTATGTGCCACATCACAGTGGCAGTAAACTGAGCGCGCAGGCCCTGCAGTGGCAGAGGCCTGATACAGGTATGAAAGGCTACTTTGGTGGGTGGCGCAGGCAGCACTGCAAGCCCACCAGTAGCATTTAATTTACTGGCTCTGGGATACCACTGTACAAGGGACTGATAGGTAAATTAAATATGCCAAACAGGTGTAGACCAATCTTACCAAGTTTATCATAGAGAGCACATGCACTTTAGCACTGAACAGCAGTGATAAAGTGCCCAGAGTCCTAAAACCACCACCAACAGGTCAGAAAAAATACAGGAGGAAGGCAAAAAGTTCGGGGATGACCCTGCAAAAAGGGCCAAGTCCAACAAATGGTATAAGCAGGTTGAGAGATTTGTGAAGGTTTCAAAGGTTTTATTAAAGGATTTTGATACCTTATTCGACACTGTAGTCCTGACTGATCTATGGACTGAGTGTAAGATTGCGGTTGATTGGCCAGAAACAGAGCCTGCTAGAGTTTCAAAAACTGGTGCTCTATCACAAGAAGTGATGAGAAAATGCAATCAGGTCATCACCTAATTGAAAGGGAAGATCTCGCCGAAAGAAACTGATTGGGTAAAAATAGACAGGACAACTCAAGAATTAAAGGAGACTGTACATGCTTATTATGAACAGCTTTTCCAGGCCTTTAAACAGTACAGTGGGTTTGAAAGTGTGTCAGAAAATGATATGGGTCATTTTGTGTATAGGTTTGTGTATGGCTTGAGACCTGAAATAAGTGCCATGATACAGCAGCATTCGATTTGTTGGCAGAGTAAACCAATTGATGAAATTCTTCGGTACGCGAAATATTGTGGAGATGACAGATTCTCTGCATAAAAAGTTGAAAGAGAAGTTGATGTTGGCTCAGATGAAGGCACTGAAAAAGGGTTACGTAGGTTGATACAGATTTTTCAGGAATGCTTCAGGGAAATGGTCAAACGACTACTGGAATGCAAGGTGTAGCAGGAAATTCACTGCAGAATTTGGTGCCTGAAGGGAGAGGAAAGGGGGCTCCTAAAAGAAATTGAAAAAGACTTATCCATGTCACATTTGCAGCAAGTGTGGGCATTGGAAACGTGAGTTTAAGTTCAATCCAGCTAAACAGATGACTGGGCTGTCAGTATCAGGGAAGGTGATGCAGCCTCAGACAGGTGATGTGCTTAAGAATCAGCCAATGCCGAGACAGAGAAATAAAAATATGAATATCCCACAAGCTCCTATGCCTCATTTGAATGGTCAGGTGCAGAAATACAATGTAAACATGGGTTTCCATACCAATGATCAGATGAACCCGAATGCACAAGTAGCTTTACAGTACCTAGTGAAAATTGATAACAGTGATTCTGAAATGTCTCAATGACGGTGCCTGAGGGTAGAGGAGGAATGCGTGCTTGGCACATCCTTAGAGGTAGACCAGAGTGGTCCCTATGTGGATGAAAAGGTAAATGGAACACCCATTTCATTCCTTGTAGACACTGGTGCTACCCGTTCCACTGTGAGAACTGTGGAAATTCCCAACCTACCCCTCTCTGTAAAAAGAATCCAAGTTGTAGGAGTTTCTAACCAATTGATATCAACCCCAATGACTGAACCAGTACAAGTACAAATTGGGTTGTTCGAAGATTTACATACGTTTGTGGTGTGTGACTCAAGTCCAGTAAACTTGCTGGGCCGAGAACTGCTGTACAAACTGAATAATTCTATCTATTGTACCCCCAAGGGTATAGAATTTCATACTAATGATAGGGATGTGGCATTCAAAATGGAAAAGCAGAGAACAGAAGTGGAGGGATTATTTCCTTTATTTACAGAATATAATTTGCCACTTGACTTAAGAGATACAGTGTTACCTGAGGTTTGGGACTTTACAGGAAAAGATATTGATCTGATGAGAGGAGTAGCTCCTATCCCAATAACGCTGAAACCAAATGCAGAATTTCCTAGAACACCCTCTTACAATTTGAGCCCGGAAACGATTGCAGGTATAACACCCTCAATTGACACCCTGCTTGAGAGAGATTCTGACAAGGCCATGCAATTCACCTATCATGGGTATTCGAAAGCCAAACGGAAAGTATAGGATTGTCCAAGATTTGCGGAAAATCAAAGTGTGATACCATGTTGCCCAGTTGTACCAAATCCTGCTGTAATTTAATACCAGATCCCTTGCGAAGCCGAGTGGTTTTCTGTTATTGATTTGTGCCAAGCCTTTTTCTCCATATCCCTGTGTCCGGATAGCCAATATTTATTTGCGTTCCGGTTTGGAAACCATGTTTTGGCATGGTGCCGAGTTCCCCAAGCGTATACAGAAAGTCCCTCGATTTTTAACCAGATATTGAAATGAAACCTGGAATCATTGGAGATGCCAAATCACTGTAGTTCACTACATACATGATTTATTGGTTGCAACAGGTACCCAAGAAGCTTGAGTTTGACGCTATTGCCTTATTGAATCATTTGGCAATAAGTGGGCATAAGGTGTCACCAGCCAAAATACAATTTTGCAAAATAGAAGTTCTTTTCCTGGGACACAACATTGAGAAAGGAGTCAAAAAAGTGTTGCAAGACCAGATTACTGCCATTTTACAGATGAATCCACCAAGCACACAAAAAGAAGTTCGCATGTTTTTGGGAATGGCTGGCTACTGCCGACAATGGATTCCAAGCTTGTCCTTGACAGCCAAGCCTCTTCAAAGGCTTACACACAAAGATGTGTCAGACCCATTCCCATGGGATGGTGAATGCATGCGCTCTTTAAATGAACTACGGGACAGATTGTGTCGAGTTCCAGCATTGGGAATGCCCGACTTTAAAAAGAGTTTTACTCTGTTCTGCAGTGAGCGTGAAGGTTGCGCACTGTCAGTTCGAACGCAAATGCATGAAGCTGCTCGCAGACCTGTTGCATATTTTTCAGCTACTTTAGATCCTGTAGCTGCAGCATTGCCTGAATGTCTAAAAGCCGTTCCTGCCACCTGTGTTAGTCTGGAACAGCGCTATATAAAACTCCTAAATAAATAAATAATAAATAAAGTAATGAGTCATCCCTTGAAGGTACATGTGCCCCATTCTTTTGAGGTTTTGCTTACTTGTACCAGGACACAACATCTCACAAGTAGTCGATTGACTAAGTATGAGCAAGTGATTTTGGTATTGGAGAATGTGACATTGATGAGATGTAGAAGTCTAAATCCAGCCACCTTGATGACCCTACCAGGACATGAAGTTGTGATTGATAAGGCAGATCTTGATTGCTTGGATGTAACTGAATTGTGTACTAAACCACGTCCTGATATTCTGGATGTCCCATTGCCTGAATCAGACCATGTGTTTGTGGATGGATCATGTTTGAGAGATTTTGGAGGTACCTTGTGAGCTGCCAATGCCGTCTGTACGGTAGTGGAAGCATCATGGTTGAAAGGAGTGTATTCGGCTCAAGTGGCTGAGTTAATTGCACTTACCAGGGCTTGCAGCATTACTGAATAATTGAGAGTTACCATATTCATGGATAGCCAATATGGATTTGGAGTTGTCCATGATTTTGGGCAGTTGTGGTCTCAACGTGGGTTCATGACCTCTTCGGGTTCACCCATATGAAACGGAGAGAGCGTGAGAAACCTTTTGGTGTCATTACAGTTGCCGGCACAAATTGCAGTGGTGAAGGGTTCAGCACACCGACAGGGAAAGGATTATGTGACGGTCGGAAACTGCTATACGGACGAGACCGCGTGCTATTGCGCTCTAAATTCTTACGCCTTTAATGAGGATCTGTTAAAGGAACAATCTGATGCCACAGAATGCAGACTAATTTTTTCAGTCATAGATACATGGAAAGAGATCAAAGAATTGCAGGATGCAGTGCCCAAACAAAGAGAGGGGTGGACTACAATATGATGTAACCGCTGACAGGAGGATGAGGTGTGGGTGTCCATTGATGGGAGGCCGGTTTTACCTGATAGTTTATTGTCACCCATGGCGAGGAACTATCATGGTCATGCAAATGTGCGAAGAGATGCTATGCTGTCCCTCTTTCGGCAAACATGGTTCAATCCCCAATTCAGAGCCATTGCAGAGACTCTATGCCAGAGATGTGTGGTATGCCAACAACAAAATACAGGGAGAAAAATAATTGGTCAGCACGAGTCATATTGGGAAATCAGGGGGTCCTTTCAGCAGGATGCAAATTGATTTTGTGGAGATGCCTCCTTGCAATGGATTAAAGTATGTTGTAGTGATTG
Organism: Calotriton arnoldi; assembly: GCA_963921515.1. Taxonomy (NCBI): domain Eukaryota; kingdom Metazoa; phylum Chordata; class Amphibia; order Caudata; family Salamandridae; genus Calotriton; species Calotriton arnoldi. Next base: position 360,235 of record CAWUFW010014693.1, on the reverse strand, counting down.
TATGTCTCTTTTCTCACTGGGTGGAAGCCTACCCTATGAGACGTAATGACAGCTTAACAGTAGCTAAACTACTTCTTAGAGAGTTAATCCCAAGATTTGGATTTCCGACCTCTTTGGGATCAGATAGAGGGTCTCATTTCAGTAACGAAGTGATACAAATGCTTTGTGCAGCACACCAGATTGAACCGAAGTTGCATTGTGCCTATCGACCTGAAGTGTCAGGAGTGGTTGAACAGGTCAACGGAACATTAAAGTCCCGATTGGCAATGGTGTGTGCATCTACATCTCTGAAATGGCCTGATGCTTTATCCTTGGTGTTGATAAGTTTGAGAAGCATCTCAGACAGAAGAACAGGACTGCCCCCGCATGAGATAATAATGGGGAAGGCTATGAGACAGCCTGCAGTCCCAGCAAATCAGCTTGTTAACATAACTGATGATTTGGTACTCGATTACTGTAAAGGATTGGCTGATGTGGTACATTCTGTGTCTCACCAGGTTGGGGAAGCAGCCACCTCAGCACCACAGGAGCAGTGTCATGATTTGTGCCCGGGTGACTAGTGAAGAAGCACGTGCAAAAAACTTTCTTGGAACCTCGTTGGCGTGGGCTATACCAAGTGATAATTGTAACCACAACTGCTGTTAAATGTGGTGGTCTGCCTAATTGGGTGCATGCCGCCCACACTCGCCGAGTCCCATATCCCCTTGAAAATGCAGGACCTGTAGTGGATGAGCAGGTGGTTGCAGAGAGACGTCCAACTCAGGTCAGTCACAGAGTAGAGGGGGCACCAGCTACTGGGTCTCGTGATACTGGTTAAGAAGGAAGTCAAGGAGAGTTGGTCCTAGTTGGTAACGAGGGTCAAGCTGACGGGGATCGAACTAGATGAACTATTGACTCAAGTAACATGAACAGTGCAAGCGAAAAGCGAGCGCTAAGAGGAGACCAATGACCCAGAAAAAGTGAAAGACTGAGGCACATATTGACTGAAGGCAGAATACCTCCAACTGTGATTGAAGTCTCGAGCCAGTCTGAGCAAAATGACACAGATGATGAGCCTACAGTGCGCAGAATGAAAAAAAACAAGAGTACCAAGTCAGAGTGGACGTATCTAGCAGCCACAAACGACTGGGAAAAAGCATACTACGCTTTCTGCTTCAAAGACTCCAACTCACAAAACCCACCTTGAAAGAACTGTTACGGGGAAGTCAAAGAGAGGAAGGCAGAGAAATCACTTTAAGAGACAGAGTACACCTCAAAATGCCAAAACTGTGAACTGAAACACTGCAAAGACAAGAGAAAGGGACAAATTGTTCAAAGGCACCATCGAAGACATTTCTGCAAACCTCATGTTACAAAGCATTCATTCATTAATTAATTAATGAATATAAAAAAAAGAGTTTCCCTAACTAATAGTTGGAAAATCCAAACCAGTTTTCGTTAAGGCGTAAACGCATATGTGCTTGCTACTTAACTATATTTGTCATAATATTTGTGTTGTTTCTGAGAATACTAAACCTACCTTACCATGTTTATGTAGAGCCTAACATTAACCCAACCCAAGTTCTAAACCAATAGAAGAGAAGAATGATGTGGTTGCGACTAATGAATTAACTGAGACTAATTTACACCATGATCAGTCCATTAACAATTTCTCACTTAACGTGTTCACTAAACTGTTGTATGAGTACGTCGATACTATAGATGCGAGAGATTGTTATGTGTGCATGCAATTACTGTCTTCCGTATCTGAGGGTGTAACCTATCACCACCTTCCATTAACTTATGCAATTTCTTGTAGTGTACTAACTAGTTTATTCTATTGAAAAGGACAATTTCAATATTATTATTCAAATTACGACTTGATTTTCTCTGAAGTACCCGTCAAGAAAATGTTAATGTTTTACCAGACGCTCGAAATGCTGAGATAATGGGAGAAGTTTTCCAACTTACATTAACTATAGATACAGTATATGCACATCAACACAATTTAACTTGTGCTTTGCATAGTATAGAGAAGGACTTCATTAATTCTGTAGAAGATCGGCATGGAGAAATTAAAAGGAAATTAGAATTGCAAGTAAAAATACCACCATGGGCACACAGGGAGGGTGAAATGAAAAAAGGGGAAACACAACCTGCCATGGCTCTGGATTGGCACCACAAGGGAAAACTCGGCATATTGAGATGAACAACAGACCATAATAATAAATTTGTTGGTTCCAGTGAATGTGAGAATACCTTTCTACTTTTAGGAGGGTGGGGTAAATATTTAGCAGGGGCGGATCCTGTATTTCCAGGAATATATTATTTTTGTGGGAGAAATGCCTATTATAGGTTACCAAAACAATGGTACAGCTGCTGTTACATGGGTATGGTTTTTCCAAAAATGTATTAAGTGGGACAGAACAGTGAAACCAATGAAAGGGGACTGACTCGTTTCAGAAGGAGAATAAATGCTGCTGAAATAATATGGGATATTTTTAGTGCCATAATTCCCTCAGTGGGAGTAATCTTGAATTCACACAAAATTTGGAAGCTTTCAACCGTAGTTGATTGACTATCCACTCATACTGCTGGAAGTTTCTTGGTTATAGATACTGAAATGGTTGCTATCTGATCTATGGTTTTGCAAAACAGGCTTGCTTTAGACGTACTTCTTGCAAAAGAGGGCGGAGTCTGTCGCATGTAAAAGGTTCAACAGTGTTGCACATATATCCCTGACAAAAGTAAAGATTTGCGGAGCTATATTAGCAACATTACTAACTTAGGCAAGGAATTAACAGAACTAAAAGCTGATGGTGCATGGGAATCCTTTGGGAAGGGATTCTAATCAGTGGGAAAATGGTTTGCAACATTGGGAGGAAGCTTAGTGGGAAATATACTGACACCTTTACTAACAATTTCTATTGGCTTAATAATAATAATGATTTATCGTTATTGCAAGTGAATGAAATTAAATAAAGAAAACGGGAAAAAGAGGAATAAAGCAGAAATTGAACTGTAGGACAGACAATGTGGATACTATGATGAATTAAAGAATCTAGGACAATCTAGATTGAAACAAATGAAGACAACTGCATTCTAATGTGACATCAGATAAACATTAGATGATGAATGGGATAAAAATATTGTGATGGCTTGATTTGTCATCAAAGGGGGAATTGATGGAGCGTAGAGGTTATCATGCATCCATCTTCAACAATTCCTACCTGAAAAATTATTTGACGACACTTTTTGAATGGATGAGACAAAAAAGATAAAAGTTGCCTACCGAGTGAAAATGTCACCTACACCGTCATGATTTAGATACTGCATTGTAAAAGCATGCAGAAATGTTAGAGGGGCCGGTATCGAAGTTCCAGCTGTTGGCTGCTCTTTTGGCAGCCTAGGGGGCCGATTTGGACTGTGTCTGGTATGTTTAGAGGTCACCAGCAGCCCAGTGGGGCCCTGAGTGGCCTTTCTGGAGGCAGATGGGTGCCCATTACATCCCTTTTATCAACGGGCAGAGTTGTCACTCCCTTTCTCTCACTGGGCCGGCCAATTCATGTGTGCGTACTGAGTGGGGACAGAGGGCCTGAGCAGACGTGGCCTTAATTGTTTTCAGGTGTTGTTAGAAATGGGATCTCTGGTTGGCTGAGGCTTGCGCCAAAGCCAGGCAGAGACCACCACTCTAGTCAGGGCAAGGAAGTTACACGCCGAAGATAACCCCTGCTCACCCCCTTGGTAGCATGGCACGAGCAGTCAGGCTTATCCCGGAGGCAATGTGTAAAGCGTTTGCGCAACACACACACAGCACAACACCCAAGGCACACTACAAAAGGAACTCCACACAAGGTTATATATAAAAATAGCCTTTGTATTATCATAAAACACATTAGAATAGTACTCACATACAATACACTGTGCCAACTGGCACGGGACAATATTTACAGGGGATTATGTACACATGACAGGGCCACGTGGACCACTGTCAGAACCATCACTTAGTAAAAGGTAATAGATGTAGAACACATAATAAATGTAGGACATATCAGAGACGTACAACCAGTAATCACTGGCAACCACTGTACTTAGCATCAGCCTGTAACAAACCTCATTATGCACAGCATGACATTAGGCGCAACACCTTATGCGCCAACCTCACCAGCATAAACACATTATGCAATTATCTCTCCAGTCTAAACGCATTAGACAATAACATCCTAAGTATAAATCACATTTGGAAATAATCTCAGGGGAAAATAACTCACAACCTAAACGCATTAGGAAGTAATAACCTCACAAGCATAAAAACCACATTTTAGAGGTAACCAAAACAGGGTGCGTAAAACATACTACATGCATTACATTTCCTAGCACCACATACTCACAGTAGCACATAACCTCATAGTAGAAAGAACCATAGCAGAGGGATAAATCACATTAGCCTATAAATCCTAGGAAAGAAGCTCACTAACACACAAATCACATTAGGGCCTGGCGCCCTATAAACCTAGCAGTCCCCTTGGCCAACTGGCCATCTCACAAGGGGCTCAAATGCCCTATGTCCCAAGAGTCAGGGCTGCTGCCTAGGCAGCGAAAGTCAAGGGTGCGCCACTGCGCAAACCTAAACGTAGCAGCTGGCACTACGTGCTGCGCAGCTGTGAAGGAAAAGATGGGGGCGAAGGAGTGCGTCTCACTCCTGAATTCAAAACATGTCCCCATAAAGAATAAATGGCCTAAACGTTGCAGCTGGCACTAAGTGCTGCGCAGCTGTGAATCTGAACGTGGGCCTGGGCACGCAATGTGCCCTCTGACAAATATGCGAAAAACGTTGCAGCTGCCCGCGCTGGTGCGGCGCAGCTGAGAACAGAGTAAAAGGGGGCCCTGGCACCAATGTGCCCTCGGGGCCCAACTGGGTCTCTTTAAACAAACTTGGACCCTCAACCGTTGGGGCGGCCCGCAACGGCGGGACCGCTCAGGCACAGACTATGTGCCTCGGAATGCGCCATCAACAACCGGACGGCGGCCCCACTCACCGGAGTCTTTAACTGAGGCTTTCTGCCTCCTCTGGTCTCTGGCGACCTCTGCGACCTTCCTCCCCCTCTGCCAGGTGGGGGGAGGCTGAAACACCACCACTGGAGCCCACGAGGCTCCTCTAGTACCGACCTTGGCACCAACGATTCACCCAATGGAGCCCCCACTCACCGGGGACTCTGTCTGGGGTCCGCTCTTCTCTGGCGGTGTGGGGCTTCCCTCTGCTCACGGGAGCCCCGCCGATCAGCTTCTGCACCTCTCCTTACTTCACCCGGGCCCCCTCCTGGGACCCGGGACTTCAACGTGGAGCCTGCACGGCTCCGGACGGGCGAACCCACCTCCCTCCCTTCAAGACGAGGAGGGGGGGGCGGAAATGGAGCCCGCAAGGCTCCCTTTTCCCCCTCGCTTCACCCGGGCCCCCTCCTGGGACCCGGGACTTGTTCATCGGCCCTCGAGGAGGCGGGGTAGGCTCCCGTCCTCCTCCTCCCGCAGCCAAGCTTCCGGCCGCACTCCTCTCCAGCTTCCGTCCGGCCGGCCCCGCCCACAACCAGGCGGGCCGCGGATCGCGGCGGCAATCTCTGCTCGGCAATGAGGGGTAGGCTCCCTCGCAACTAAAATCAATCAGCGGTGTAGGCTCCCGCTTACCACAGGCACCACAATGCGGGGTGGGCACCCGCATAGAGAAACAAACGTAAATCGGCAAAACGCGGGGTAGGCACCCGCGAAAAATGCAGCATAAGCGGGGTGGGCGCCCGCAATTCAGGCATCACGGGGGAATCCCTACGCTGGGGGTTCCCTCCCAAAGCGATCGCAGCCCAGCGCTGCAAGGGAAACAAAAAGAAGCGCTCCTCCTTAAAATAAAGCGCTCTGCAGATGTAGGAACAAGCGCTCACCAGGCGCTAGGGGTAAAGTCCTTGAAGTCCTTTAGGGATAAAAACATGGAGCAAAAAGATCCCAGGAAAGCGGTCTTCAAAAGGTGAGAAGGGCAATGCAGGGCCCAGGGAGGCAAGCCCTCATGGTAGCCCCCCCTGGGCCCCAGCAGCAGCCCGCCCTGGCAGGAACAGCAACCAAGAACTGAACAACCTTCTGGGGTCACAGCCACTTCTTTTATACACAAAATCCCCTTTGTGTCACAGCACAGGGCTTGGAGATACCAGTCAGAACTGGTATCAGGGGGATTTGGAGCACTTTGTTTTGGCAAGCTCCTCTCCCCTTTGACAAGACAGGCCAGGGACATCAGACGCACCACAGGAGGTGGAGCCAGCATTGTGGAGGGAAGGCACAGCCCTATTCAGGTCCCAGGTGCAACTCCTCCCACCCATCTACATGGAGATCTCTCCATTCAGCCCTGCGCTGACTCACCCTGCCCCTCCTGGAGCCACACACACCTCCCAGCCCCTGTCACTCACAAGCCAGACATGCAATTCACATCAGGCAGGCAGACACAGAGCACACAGAAATGCCACTTTCTAGAAGTGGCATTTCTCTACCAGTCACCATAAATCTGCGCACACCATCGCGCAGCATTTATTCTCACGAGTTCGCACATACTAGACTTGACCATGCTGCACCTCTCATAACAGGAATTACCACTGACACACTCATCCTCAATGCATTCCTATGGGAGGGCCGGCCAGTCTCACCACACACGCACACAGCGCGCACGCACTTTACACTGGGCCACAGTGCTAAAGTGCCCAGAGGCCTAAAACTACTAACACCAAGTTACATATAAGGCAAAAAGTTCAGGGGTGAACCTGCCAAAAAGGGCCAAGTCCAACATGTGTTTATAAAACTTTGCCAAAGCAGTGTTCTGCGGAATGACAATATGCAAATGTGGGCCACTTTTTTTTTAGCATGCCGGGTCGATTTTTAATCCCAATCCAACCCTGCCAATAGTCTCTCTTCACACTCGTAGCATGTTTGATAGACATTGTAGCAAAGTTTTGAAAACATCCCAGCGAAATGCACCTGGGAACGGACTGACGACAGATGACTTGAGGAACCGCCTACTTCTGAGGATGTTACCAGACTCTAACCAAATGGAATATAATGATCCTAAAGAAAAACGTAAGATATGGATTACTTAATTCTTCCAGATTTGTATAATTTACCGATCACCTACATAACAGCCCATCGTGTACAACCAGTGAAACCCCATGGACTGATTGAATCGATATAAGGGGTGTGAACTTGAACATATTGGAGTATAATTGCCCAAATTAAGGAGGAGTCGTAGGCTGGCTGTCTGATTTACCTTGCTTTCTCTGAATGGCATGCTGTTGGTTTTTCCTTTGATCCACGCATGCTGCTATCACAAATTTTCTCTTACCTTGCCCCTTTCCACTCATCTGGGGTGGCATAGACTCTAACGAATGGAACCCTAGCAAACTGGGACTTTAACCTTTGCCATTGCTGGCTGGCAAGCATGTGTGGGAAATAACCTTTCAGCTGAGAGGTTATCTGACTCCTGATGTGGCAAGATCAAGGCTGCATAACGGACAGAAACTGATTATTTGAGGACAGATTCCGAGAAACGACTTTGATTGCTTTGTATGAGCATCACCGAACCTGTAATTTCATGTACTGTGTGGTTTTCTTTCCATTAGCCTTATTAAATTTGATCTTTTATCTGTATTTCTGTCATTACCTACATTCTTGAGGCGTTAGATAAATGTTTTTATTGAATTATCTTTATCAATTCCGTCTCCTTCTTTTGGTGATGTTCTTTGTCTCAGGGACTCTATACTTATGGCTGGTAAAGGTGCTAAGTTATGCTAAGTTATTAGCTTGAAGTTAACAATGATCTATTCCAAGTCCTCATAGGATAATTGTTAATTCCCCAAATATTCTAGTCCCTTATAGCTCAACACAAGATCCATCGGAGGACCTAAGAAATGGTAATGGTAGCACCTTTGTAAGGTGTTCCAAAGGAGAAGTGAAAAAAAAAGAGAATTAATGGTTTAGGTTATGGACCCGATAGTTTGAGTGCATGCTAATGAAGTTAGGGAGAATTAATTATTGTGAAAAATATTCCGCACACATTTCCGCTGCATCAAGTCTCAAACGGCAGAGAAATGCAAATGTGTTAACCGTTTGAAAATTTCTCAACAACTCTTTAAATGATAATGTTTCAAAAACTGCTGCACAGTTATATCAAACCAATGAAAGCGCACTTTGAATAAAGTTCTACTTTCAAGCCAAGTTTGGTGTAAATCTGTTCAGCGGTTTCAGCTGTACATATGAGCAAATGTTCCTAAGTGAGCAAAAATGGGAAAGAACTTCTTCACCACACCCTAACCTTTTCCCCATGGACAGATTTCCAAGAAACTTGGAATGTCAATTCTTGTTTTTTTTAGGTGAGGGACTAGCAGTTCCCCAAACGGTGACTGATCACGGCTGGGGTATTCGTACGTCACAACTTCATACAAAAGCCATTCAAAATCTAGCCCACTTCAACCCCACTAGCTTCGCCAATGTTTGTTTTGAGGTGTTTCTTGATCCCTGTTTCCCGGTGAGTTGCATATCATAGTTTTACTTTTTGTTCTAACCATTACAGACGGTGGGATTCTCGCTTTCCTTTGATTCTATTGGACATGTCTGCTCATCAATTTTTAGCCATCTCAAACTAAATGACCTGTTGTTGCTTTTTAAGAGACGTAACCAGAAGTTTGCATTTCCTTTTTCTATGTTTAGCAGTAGAGCGTGACCCTGGTTGTGCTCGACAGGCAATGTTTGGGGCATTCCTGCGAGTATTTGTTTACAGAAAAGCAAGCATGACCTTTCAGTTGGACTGCTGTCTGCTCCTCTAATCTTGGGTAGTTTTGCCTTTATGGCAGAGAAGGCACGAATGCCTTTTTCTGGTAAACATGTCATGGCCTAGATGCATTTTATGGAGGATATAAAGAGTAAAGAGTTATTGAGTAAATTCCAGCGAGGTCTCTTGGAATATATTGATATTTCAGTTCCATTAGTCAACAAGGAAAAGGCAAAAAAAATAAAGATAATTGCTGGTTTACTAATGGACTCAGGGGACAAAGACCTGTAGTAAAGCAGGCAGAGTAGAAGATAGTATGAAGAAAATGCTAATGAAAACTTTATAAAAACACTGAGAGCCTACAAAAGTCTCTTATTTCAAGCCAAACCAAATCATTTTTGCGACACTATATTAACTGCAGTAAGCTCCCCAAAAGAGCTGTTTCAGGTAATAAGGAATCTTACATGACCAGAATGTTTAAGAAAGAAAATATCAGTGTGAAGTATGAAGGTTCTGCCAGCTTAGGTCAAGAGGAGGATGCCCAAATCGTGGCAGATAACCTGCCTTTGGTTTCTGAATCTTCTAACAGGAAGTAGGAAGCTGATGAAACATGGTAACATGTTGCTTTTATACGGGCGTAGTTCTTTATTACTAAGTGCATGATGTATCTGGTCAGTAATATGACTGACAAATGATTCCAATTGTCTCACGTGCATAATATTAATTCATTGTGAAATGTACACATTCTCTAGAATGGGCCGATGTCAAAGCCTGTTCCCAGGCTCCTACTTACTCATCTGCCTCTTAAATAGTTGAGATACAGCCATTCACAATTTTTTGTATGTATAGTGTTATGCCCTTTAGTACACGCTTTTGGGAATTGGTATGAACAAAGTGACAGGCTGAATATTTTCACATCGCCGTTTGCAGTGCAAGAGTCGTTGATGGTTTTCTTGCAAGTTTAATGTGAAAGTTTTCTTAACTATTTTGCCCGTTTTAGATGCTTTTTAAGCTTTTGTCTTGCTTCACTAACTCGGTCACTCCCTAGGGATTCTGAAGGTCTTCTTTCTTTCTTTGGGAGTTTTTATTTCTGTGCAGCCATTTCAGAACACTGTACGGTTAAATATAGGATACGGTTCAAATATAGGAACACATTTTTTTGGGGTAGTCAACCAAATGCGCAAGGCGGCCTGCAGTGTTTAATTTGAGCTAGTGGTTGCAGGTGGACCCAACTGAACTCATTTTTCCTTATCAGCCATTGACCTATGAGAGAAAACACAAAAAGAAGGAGAGAAAGACGGGAAAACAGTGACAAAGAAAAAAAGCAGGGATGAAAATGAACAGGCAATATTGAGATATAGAAGCAGGAGTGTCTGGTGGTGGATGAAAGAGCAGCAGGTAGAATCAAGACTATGCAGCCTCGGTGTTCGGCAAACAACCCACCCCCACAGACTCCCCCACCCCCTACATTTGATAGCGCCGGACGCAGGCTTCTTTGTTAAGCTTCGTGCCCCGGCACTTATTCTTTTACAAACTAAGCACTTGCAGTTCCTATCAACTATTACTCACTTATACCCCATGTAAATTTGGTTTGATAGCATTAGCTGATGCAACATGCTAAGCATTCAGCCAAACGGCGTCATGAAGATTTTTGTCCTCAAGAGTTTTTTTAACTGGAGGTAGCGGCTTTCTGCTCTCAAGGGACATTGCTTTTCTGTAGTCTGAAGGTGCATCAGTAAATAAGGCGCAAGTTGGCCAATCGTAGACTTCTGGATAGGTTACAGTAGGGAGCAAGATTTTGAAGATGTCTGTGTCTTCTGTTTCAGTACATCTTGTGGATGGTACACTCTATCTAGAATTCCATTCTCAACCCTACCGGGAGTCAGTGGAGTGCTTTCGTTTCTGTAAGCTGAGGCATAGTGTGGCTGCCTTATTTTGTACCCTTTGCAGTGGGGCAGTGAGCTTTCTGGAGGTCCTTGTATAGAATATTCTGCAGTAATTTACTAGGCTAATTTCTAATAAGCTGCTTAGCACTACATGATGGTTGCTTTACAGGGGAACCATCACTGATTTATGGGAAGAATGGCAGGCCTGTACCTTTAACTGCACTTTCTAGTTTATCCAGTCTGACCATTGTGCCGGCTAGGAGTGGTTTCATTTTCTTTGCTTCATAGAACTTTTCAGCATGTAAACTCACATTACCACTTGTGATGTCTTTATTCGGAAAGATATTTCCAACTTCATGGAGGTTCCCTGGGTCCTGGAGATGCTTATTATACCACGTAAATGTCTTGAACCTTTAAGATGTCTTGGTATTTGTCACTCACAGATTGATTAGGTGATGCAGAGGGTTTCTCAAACTGTTTCCATACGCCAGTGTGGACCGTCTTGAAGCTCGAGTCCATCCAAAGGCCCTTTGCTTTCACACTTTCCCCTTCTGTGGTTGTGATGCAATCATCACTGAGCTCTCACTTTTACTTAGATGACTGATGTTCATGGTGGGTTCTTCCAGCTCCTCTAAGTTGACTTTGCAGTTGTCAGTAAGAAGAGCGTTAGATGACCGTCTACTCACGCTTGAGGATTTGCACTAACATTTGTCTTTTGTGATTTCCCTATATTTACATGGGCAGGTGGTGGGCCACGTCTATGAGATAGTGAAACCAATATTTTCTACTTTGGGCTGGCCTTGGTCTACAATGGTTATTTTGTTATCAGAGGTATATCTGAAGGCAGTCAGTGAAAGACTGATAAAGTTTGTTCGTAAGACAGTTATGGCATAGTCTATCACGCTGCTGCTTAACTGGGGTCTGTGAGTGAATAGTCAAAATTACTCCACTCTCTTTCTATTGTCTAGTATCTGAATTGTCAAGACTTTACATAGATGGAAAAAATCCATGCTGTGGCTGTTTGTTTTGGAGTCCACATTGCTTCTTTGCTAGTTGTATATCTTTAGTATGATGTATTGTGGTCCCAGATAACCTCATCTTCATGTCACTATTTCCACATGTTTAGTTTACAGCATGATGAAAATGCCACTTGTTTGGAGGACCCAATAGTTTGGTAAGTCTCTTTATTATTGTAGGAATAATTGGTGTGTGATATCTATAGGGTAAAGACCGGACCGCCCGTCTTTTGTTGGAATTCTAATACTCACACATTTGGTGCTTTGTTGGATTTTTATTTTGAGGTTATTATAGCGTTGTGCCTTACCTTAGGGATACATCAGTGTGCTACACAGTTAAATCGAAATGTCCAGCATTGCGACGTAGCAGGGAATCAGATCATATAAATGGCAAGACCTCTACTGGATATTCCTCACTCCCTACCACTAGTTCTTTGGAGTAGACAAAATCTATTCTGAACACCTCTGTTCTTAGGAATTTTGTGAGGTGCAGATAGTTTAATTTTGCCCCCAATATTTTTAGCGTGTTCCACAGCTTTGGGACTTGAACTCAGCCTCTGCTTTTAGGTTTTTCCTTCTTGAAGGTTTAAGTGACCCATTCAATGTAGTAGACTTGAAATTCCTGGTTGAGAAGTAAGATTCTGCATGATCCCTGCCTTTTTCCCTGTATTCTTTGTGTACTGTCAGGAGAACTTTAAACATGATTCAATTGTCTATTGGCAGCCAATGTAAGCGTTATAATTCAAGGTTTACATTGTCATTCTTTTGGAGGGTTAGGCACAATCTTGATGAATGATGTTGTAGGTTTTCCACTTTTATAGGTCAGTCTTTTTGCAAGTTCAGTATTTTCCATAATACAGTAATGTCCTCACCAATGGTCTTGTCAATTCAGCTCGAGGAGTGCAATGGAGTAAAATGTCAGGATCTATTGAAGAAAAGACACATGCAAATTTACACCCCTCATCACAGCATTGATTTGGGTTGACAAAGGAGGTCAGGTTGACTACAGCACATTTTTACCTTAATGGATGTGGGGGTGAGGGGGGGGGTGAGCTTTTAGTGTTCTCTAGCCATTCAAAATTGATTGATTTGCTTTGCAATCCACAGAACACAAGGATCTCAGGGCGTGATTTAGGTTTGGCAGAGGGAGTAAAGGCATAAAGGGTGGTGGAGGACTTTAGTTCACCACTCGACCTTTATTCTGTCTGCCAAATTTAGACATGTCCTCTGGTCCCAAGGTCATCCCTATACATTGGCAGGAACTGCTGATATGACAATTCCTGTCAAAGCAGGAAAAGTTTGACTGATTGTTAAAAATTGGTTTACTGGGTGTCAGCCCTAATCAAGCAGCAACCACAACCCTGGTCAGAGAAAGGCACATGCAAACCCCAATTTAACCTGTGCACACCCCCTGGTAGCTTTGAATGTGGCAGTCAGGCTTAACTTAGAAGGCAATGTGAAAGGATTTGTGCAACACTTCAAACAGTATAACAGTGAAAGATATTGTTTTAAAGTTTGTAGGGAAAATAGTGCCAAAAAACAAAGCGTCAACTGTAGATTTCCGGTAGCGCTGGACCAGGACAAAGTCACAAGTTCAGGCCAACTGTGATTGAGTGTGGGCCGTCTACAGAACCCAGTTAGGCCCACTGAACAAAGTACCTTGAAATCCGGGTTGCGGAGTGTAGCGTGGATATGTGTTGAGGATGTGTATCGCAGCTGTGGCAATGTGTCGGTTACGAGATGCGGGGAGACTGCAGTGTGAGGTCCTGTTGCGTCGACATAGACGATCCCGTCAACAGGCTTGCGATCCGAAGTACTGTGTTGAGGATGCGGAACGCAGTCAGGGCTATGAGTCGGTTCCAAAGAACTGCGAGGCTGCGATGCAGAGTCTGCCGTCATGCCTGGGCTGCCCTCGATGAGAGATGCGAGGGCTTGCGCCAAGGGTTTGCCGCGCAGTGGCAGTTCTGAAGGTGATGCGGACTGCGATGACGATGCAAGTCTTTGCGACTGGTCCAATCTAGGCAGCAGCAGAAACTCATTGGTTCTGCTCAGGATTGCACCGCGCAGCAGAGATGCGTGGGTTCCACTGGATACACAGAGGCTAGCAAAGCACCTTAAGTCCACTTCCAAGAGTCCAGGACTGGGGTGGCAGCACTTGCCAGGGTAGACTCACAGATGCAGAGTCCAGGTGCAGATGGAAGGTTGTTGGAAGTCTGTTGTGTCCCGGAGGCTTCAGATCAGGAGGCTAGCCAACTAGCCCTTGGAGTCACTCTGGGTTCTGGATTCAAGAGATGCAGGTCCAGTCCTTCTCACCCAGCCAAGAGGGCAGTAGATCAGGGCAATAGTTCCTTCAGAGTAGCAGTAGAGTGGAGCGGCAGTCATTTCAGAAGCACATCAGTCTTTATTCTTGGCAGAGAATCCACAGGTCCAGAAGTGTACTGAACTAGTTGTGTCTGAGGTCCTTCTTTTATACACAGTTGTGCCTTCGAAGTGTGGGAAAACTTTTAGAAGCATGCCTTTGAGGTGCATAGATGCCCTGCTTTCCCAGCCCTGGATCCAGACTAACTACAGGGGGGGGGGGGCGGGGTGCAGCCTCTTTGTGTGGAGAAAGGACACAGCCTATTCAGATGTAAGTGAGGCTGGGCCCTGCTCCTCCCACCCATCCTGCCAGGGATGGCCCATCTAGTTACACCTAGGTTCCCATTGTGATTGGCTGCCTAGGAGGAACATACAAAGTCCAACTGCCAACTACATCCAGTCATGTGACCAGAGACAGGCTAATGGCACCAAACAGATAAGGCAAGATAATGCCAACTTTCTAAAAGTAGAAACCTGGGATTGGGTCCATTAATTCAGCAAAGTTAGACCACTTGAAAAGTTACATATACAAAATACCTTCTCTGAAATTATTTACACAAAAATTGATTCATTGTGACCAAGAACCACTTATTGCATAATATTAAACAATTTTCATGTAACTTCAATGGCCCACACCTTATTCATGAGTGCTAAAAACCAACAATGGAAAATGTGAAAAATTAACAAATTTAACAATTTGTAAAAAACATTTTTAAATGTACCATTTTGAGACTTTGTTACAATGGAAGTTGCAGTCTGTGTCCTCAATTAACAGTGCTGCTCAAATATATATAAAAATATAACATCTGGGGTTAAAACTCCTAATTGTTTTAGCCTAAAGAAGGCACCAAATCAATCACACAGGTTGCCTATCAAAGGTTTGCACTTCCATAACACTCTACTGCTTGGCAGTCGATGCGTTTCAACCCCTGTTGTTTTAGGGTCTCCTCAGGATCAAGAACTGGTTACAACTGAAAAATAGCAAATACATAAATTGCCATATTATATTGATTTACTTGGGCATATCACATTAAACTAGATTCTCCTTAATCATTTATATGTAACCTCTACTATGGTGCATTCATCTGTTTCTGTTTTTTAAGATGACACTGCCGAAGACAAACACTCCTGTTAGAATTACAGTCAAAGTCTTACTTCAAAGTTTTGGAGTATCTTTGCTCAGTAGCCACAAACTTAGTTTGCTAGCGCATATTTTCTTTTTATGCAGTGTTCAGAAAATGCTTGATCACTGTTTTTAGGAAAGTGCCCCTTTTTGCATAGCTGCCCCCCACTTCTTGCCTGATGCTTATGCTCTTTGACTGAGTGTGCCCTGGGTTCCTGCCAACCAGGTACCCAGGGCCTATGTTCTTTCCCCAAAACTGTACTGTATGCCCCCAAATTGGCACCTCTCTGGCCACATGTAAGTCTCTTGTAAAAGATACCCTAGGTACCAAGGGCCTTGTGACCAGAGAAGGCCTCCAAGGGCTGCCGCACTTATTCTGCCACCCTTAGAGGTCCTGTACCTTAACACATACACTGTCATTGCAGGCTGAGTGTTTTGGTGCAAAGAAAAGTGAAGAGTCAACATGGCACACATCCCTGTGTGCCATGCCTACAATCCACTGCCTATGGCACAGGTCAGCCATCCCTCTAGTTGGGTGCGCTATGCCACTGGTGAGGGTACAGGTGCACGAGCACTGTACCCCTACAGTGTCTAAGTCTATTCTTAGACATTGTAAGTGCAGTAGAGCCATAAAGAGTATATGGTCTGGGAGTTTGTCATTATGAACTCCACAGCACCATAATGGCTTTACTGAAATCTGGGAAGTTTGGTATCAAACTTCTCAGCACATTAAACCCACACTAATGCCAGTGTGGGATTTAATGAAAAATGCACTCAGAGGGCATCTCAGAGATGCCCCCTGAAATACGACCGAACTCTAGTGGCCTGGCTGACTGGCTGCTCACCAGCTGCCACCCCCAGACATGTTTCTGGACCCCTGGGTCGAGAGCATACCGGTCTTGGGGTCTAGAAACAAAGCACATCCTGGGCAGAGGTGCCAAGCCTTCTCCCCCCGGATGGGCAGGGTCCACAAAGGGGAAGCTTCAAAGGCCTTTGCAAGCTGACCAAGCCATTTGCTGCTCCCAGCAACTGGCCCCCATTGGTACTGACCCCCCTTTGTATGGGAGAATCGTTGGGAAAACCAAGATAGGAGGAGAGGTGGATCCACCTTTGCTAACCCCACCCCTCAATCAATCAATCAGGGTTTTATAAAGCGCGCTACTCATCTGTGAGGGTCTCAAGGCTCTGGGGGGAGGGGGGTGCAGCTCCGGATCAGTCGAAGAGCCTGGTCTTGAGGCTCTTCCTGAAGGTGTGCAGAGTAGGGGAGCGTCTGAAGTTGACTGGGAGCTCGTTCCAGTTCTTTGCTGCGAACTAGGAGAAGGCTCTTCCGCCTGTTCTGGTTCTGCGGATGCGTGGGGTCTCTGCCAGGGTGAGGTCGGCGGAGCGGAGGTTCCTTTTGGGTACGTGGAAGGAGACTCTCTCATTGAGGTATTTGGGTCCGATGTTGTGGAGGGATTTGTAGGCGTGGGTGAGTAGCTTGAAGGTTACTCTCTTCTCGACGGGGAGCCAGTGGAGGTCTCGTAGGTGCTGGGTCATGTGCTCGTGTCGTGGGGTTCCAAGGATGAGTCTGGCTGCGGTGTTCTGGATGGTTTGGAGCTTGTGTAGCAGGGTTCTGTTGATTCCGGCGTAGAGGGCGTTGCAGTAGTCCAGTCTGCTGGTTATGAGTGGTGGGTGACTGTCTTTCTGCATTCGGGGGGGGATCCACTTGAAGGTCTTGCGGAGGATGCAGAGGGAGTTGAAGCAGGTGGAGGCGACGGCATTGATCTGGCGGGTCATGGTGAGGGAGGAGTCTAGGATGATGCCGAGGTTTCGGGTGTGGTCTGATGGAGTGGGTGGGTTTCCGAGGGCGGAACGCCACCAGGTGTTGTCCCAGGCGGTGGAGGAGGGTCCGAGGACGAGGACCTCGGTCTTCTCCGAGTTGAGCTTCAGGCAGCTGTTGTTCATCCAGGCTGCGACGTCCTTCATTCCTTCCTGGAAGCAGAGTCTGGTGTCTTCGGGATTCTTCGTGAGGGAGAGGATGAGCTGGGTGTCGTCGGTGTAGGATACTATGCTGAGCCAATGCTGTCGGACGATGGCGGCGAGGGGGGCCATGTAGATGTTGAAGAGCGTGGGGCTGAGCGAGGAACCTTGGGGTACTTCACAGTTGATCTCTGTGAGTTCGGAGAGGAAGGGTGGAAGTCGGATCCTTTGGGTTCTGCCGGAGAGAAAGGAGTGGATCCAGTCGAGGGCGGTTCCTCATATACCGGCGTCATGGAGTCTGGCTGCGAGAGTGCGGTGTGAGACGGTGTCGAAGGCTGCAGAGAGGTCTAGTAGGATGAGGGCAGCGGTGTGGCCCTGATCGAGTAGCATGTGGATGTCATTGGTGGCAGTGAGGAGGGTGGTCTCGGTGCTGTGGTTGCTGCGAAATCTGGACTGGAAGGAGTAGAGGATGGCGTTCTCTTCGATGAAGGTGGTCAGCTGGGCGTTGACTAATCTCTCGTGGACTTTGGCTGCGAAGGGAAGGAGAGAGATGGGCTGGTAGTTTTTTTAGGTCCGTTGGGTCGGCCGACGGTTTCTTGAGGAGGGGCTTGACCTCTGCCCGCTTGCAGTCATTGGGGAAGATGCCGGATTCGAAGGAGGCGTTAATGGTCCGGCCTAGTTCGGGTGCTATGGCGTCGGAGGCTCTGTTGTAGATGTGCGGCGGGCAGGGGTCCGTGGGGGCGTGCTTCATGGTCGTGGTGGTGTCTTCGGTGGTAACAGGTTTCCAGGTGGTGATGGTGGGCTGGTTGTCGGTGGTGGAGAGGGGGTGGTGTCTGGAGTCTGTTCGCTGAAGTTGTCGTAGAGGGCCTTGATTTTCAGGTGGAAGTAGGAGCTGAGCTTGTTGCAGAGGACCTGGGATGGTGTGTCATCCGTGGCTTTGCTGGGGGGTTTGGAGAACTGCTGTAGGACGTTGAAGAGTTCTTTTGCGTTACTGGCGATGGTGTGGATTTTGTTCTTGATAAAGGTCCGCTTGGTGGCTCTGATGCACTGGTAGTATTCAGTCATGGCGTTCCTGTAGGTGTTCTGGTCTTTGGTGGTTTTCCTGTTCCTCCAGAGTTTCACGAGGCATCTGCGGGAGCGCCTGGCTTCTTGGAGGTCGGTGGTGAACCAGGCGGCCTTCAGGGGGCGTTGTTTGATGGGGTGGCGGAGGGGTGCGAGCTTGTCTGCGCAGCTGGAGATCCAGCGGTGTAGTTCTTTGGCTGCGGAGTTGGCATCGGTCGTGGCGGAGGGGGGGTCGTGGAGGAGGGGGGTGTTGAGGTGTTCCTCTGTGATCTTACTCCAGTTTCTAAGTGGCGGGAGCGGGGCGGGTTTGGGTGCGGTGGTGGTGTTGAAGGTGAAGTGTACACAGTAGTGGTCTGTCCAGAGGGGCTGCGTGGTGTGGCTGAAGTGGACGTTTCTCCCTCCTGCGAAGATGGGGTCGAGGGTGTGTCCGGCTCTGTGGGTGGGGGTGGTGACTAGCTGCTTCAGTCCGAGGTTGGCGAGGTTGGCAAGCAGGGTGGTGGACTCGGGGTCGCTGCGGTTGTCAAGGTGGAAGTTCAGGTCTCCGATGAGAATGTAGTCTGTGGAGGCGATGGCATGGTGCGCGATGAGGTCGGCAATGGTGTTGGAAGAGGCGCGAGGCCCGGGGGGTCTGTAGACGAGGGTCCCGCACAGCATGGTCCTGGGGCTGGTCTGGAAGTGGAGGTGTTCTGTGTTGGAGAGGGGGGTCGCTCGTGCTGGAGGTGGAGAGTCGGAGGGAGCTCTTGTGTGCGATGGCGAGTCCTCCTCCTGGGCGGTCCTTTCTTTGGATCTTGTATCCGTCGGGGATGGTGGTGGCGATGTCAGGGGCGGAGGTGGTGTTGGTCCATGTTTCCATGAAGAAGGCGCCGTCTGGCGAGAGGGTGTCGAGCAGGTCCCAGATCTCCATGGCGTGTCTGTGTAGGGGGCGCACGTTGAGGAGGATGCACGTCAGGGCTTCGGTGGTGCGGGCGTCCGGCGTGGGTTCAGCAGTCATGGGGGGGCTGTTGATGGTGAAGGATTGTAGGCAGTGTCGGCAGGAGAACTGGCCGTGGGTGGTGTTCGGTGTCGATCTCTGGCAGTTGTTGTTTCTTCCGGGGTGGAGTGCGAGGAGGGCGGCGGAGTTGTAGCGGTGGGGGGTCGTAGATCCAGGGTTCCTGGCGCTGGCCGCGGTCGGTGATGGGCACAGACGGGCTTGCCTTTGGCATGCCTTCGGCGGGCCGGTGGCGCAGCCGCCATTAAGTAGGGGGAGGGGGGAGCGCAGCTGGGAGGCGGAAAGCGGGAACCGGCGGGGGGGGGGGAGGGAGGGGCTACGGGGGCAGCTGCGGCGGGAAGGGCACAGAGACAGAAAACGGCTAAGTGAAGGAGAGGACACAGGTACAATTACTGGCACAATAAAACACGGAGAGGAGGCAGAAAACGGGCACAAGGGAGACAGAAAAACAGAAAAGTGGCACAAAGACAGACACGGGCACAAGAGAGACCGAAAAACAGAAAAGTGGCACAAAGACACGGGCACAAAAGAGACAGAAAAACGGAAAAGTGGCACAAAGACAGACACAGACAACAGCGGCCAGCAGAAGAGGAAGGCTCTCCCACTGGACCACCAGGGATGAGGCACAGGCAGGAGCCTGCGGATGGAGGAGGGCCTCGAACACCTACCTGGGTGAGCAGGTCACAGTGCCTGGAGCGGTGGCACTTAACAGCGGAGCTGCGGGGGGAGAGCAGGTCCCTGACCAGGAGGTCAGAGGTCTTGCTCGCACTCCCTCGCAGCGGCCGCCATTAAGTAGGGGAGGGGGAGGGAAGCACAGCTGGGAGGCGGGAAGCGGGAACCAGCGGGGGGAGGAGCCGCGGGGGCAGCAGAGGCAAGAAGTGCACAGAGACAGAAAACGGCTAAGTGACGGAGAGGACACAGGTACAATTACTGGCACAATAAAAGACAGAGAGGAGGCAGAAAACGGGCACAAGGGAGACAGAAAAACAGAAAAGTGGCACAAAGACAGACACGGGCACAAGAGAGACAGAAAAACGGAAAAGTGGCACAAAGACAGACACAGACAACAGCGGCCAGCAGAAGAGCAAGGCTCTCCCATTGGACCACCAGGGATGAGGCGCAGGCAGGAGCCTGCGGGTGGAGGAGGGCCTCGAACACCTACCTGGGCGAGCAGGTCACAGTCCCTGGAGTGGTGGAACTTAACAGTGGAGCTGCGGGGGAGAGCAGTTCCCTAACCCCTCAGGTGGGGGAGGCGAGGTGAAGCCCAACTCTTAGTCCCCGCCATCTTGAAAATGGGGGGACCCAGCCAACCAGAGTGAGGCTTATGCCCCCTCCCACTGGAGGGTGTCAGAATAGGGGGTGTACTTACCCCAAGGAAAAGGACCCATTTGTCCCAACCTGTCCCTAACTGAAACGCCCCTAAATCTAGTATTTAGGGGCAGCCCTGAACCTTGCCTCCTCAAACAAGAAGAAACAAGAAGAAGGACCGAAGAGCTGTGCTGAAGAAAGAAGTGGAAGACACCAACTGACTTGGCCGAAGCCCTACCGGCCTGTCCCGACCTCGATCTGCTCCAGCGGAATCCCGGTGTGTCCTGTAGCCAGCAGCCCCCCAGAACTTGGAGGACCTGCCCTGCCTTCCCCAACAAGACTTTGTCTCCTGTGAGCACCGGATTTGCTCACCAAAGACTCTGGCGCCGGCCAAATCTGCGAGTCTTCACCACTCTTCACCCAACGCCCACGGCTCAATTTTGAGTGGCTCGACACCAAGAGGAGATCTCTCGGCGATCCTGACCTGGGATTGGTGATCTCTGACCTACCTCAAGTCTTCCGGCGATGCCTGCAGCCCCTTTCTGGAGGATCCCTCCGACAGCGACCGGAGCCGGTAAGAAAAACCTGACGCCAAAAGACACCCCTGCACCCGATGTCCCACGGCCTTGGGTGGCCCAACCGACAGTGTCCCGGCATCCCACGACTTCCCAACTTACCTCTATAACCAGTGGTCGCCTCCAAAAGATCTTCGTCCCCGAGCATGAGGTGTTTGTTGAAACCGGAGAATCCCCATTGAAAACAACAGGGAACCAGACACCAAAACAGCACCCTGCACCTGGCCGCCCCTATGCCGCTGTGGGTGCACTTTGTGTGCTAACTTGAACCCCCCTTTTGCCCTGAGCTTAATTCCAGGAGCTTTGCTCCCTCAACCTTGTGGCCTGCTCGTGAGCAGCCACCAACCAGGGGCCCCGTAGCCCCCATTGGGTCTCAGCACTCTGCACCCGGCTGCCCTAGTGCCACTGAGGGTGCTTTTTGAGTGCATCCTTGACCCTGGGGGAACCCTTTTTTTAACCCCAGAAACTCAAACCTCAAGACCATTTACTTACCTGCAAAACAAAAAACTCCTTCTCAAACTCCAGACCGTCCAAAATGCCGCAGCCAGACTAATCCTCGACATCCCACGGCACAACCACATCACCCAACACCTCCGCGGCCTCCACTGGCTCCCTGTCAAAAGAAGAATAACCTTCAAGCTGCTCACGCACGCCTATAAGGCCCTCCACAACATTGGGCCTCAATGACAGCCTCTCCTTCCACGCCCCCAAGAGAAACCTCCCCTCAGCGGACCTCTCCTTAGCCACCGGCCTACGTTTCCACTGGACCAGAGCGGGTGGAAGGTCCTTCTCCTACCTCCCAGCCAAGACCTGGAAATATCTCCCCCTTCACCTCCGCCGAAGCCCAACACTGCACCAATTAAGGAAAGACCTCAAGACCTGGCTCTTCGAATGACCCCAACGGAGCTGCTCACACCCACCCATCAGTGCCTTGAGACTCGAAAAGGTGAGTAGTGCGCTCTGCAAAACGCTGATTGATTGAAAATGATAACCCCATTCTTCTTCATAGGATTGCATTGACTGTTTTCCTCTGAAAAACTTCTAAGTGTTAAGGGTATTTTGTATGGAAACCTAAGAAACTGTGTTTTGATTAAAAACTGTTTTACTCACCTTTTATTCAAGAAATGTCCCTGTGTGATATCTAGGCATATCACACGGAGTAGAAAAATTAATCTGAAATGTAACTTAAAAAGTAATCACAAAGTAATTGCAAAGTAACTAAAAAGTAATTTCAACTGTTTCTGAGCATTTGCCCTACCCGTAACTGCATTTAACTACATTCAAATGTATTACGTGAGAAAAGTATTCTTTACTTACCTGCACCAAGTCTGGCTTGGTTCTAAAAATAAAATACAACAAAGAAATATTTTTATACAAAACAAAATCGGTCAGAGTTCAGTCTTTGACTGTGTGAAACCATTTCTTGCCTGAGTGTGTACAATAAATGCTTAACACTACCTTCTGATAACGCCTTATTGCTCGCCCAGACTACCACAAATAGAGAGTAAGGTGTTATCTACTTTAACCTCAGTAAGCCTTTGAGGATCCACTGGACTCTGTGCACACTATACCTTACTTTGGTAATGTATATACAGAGCCAGCTTCCTACATTGTTTATTTGGCAAATTCACAAGTCCTAATCATGACAACTGGAGAAAGCGTAAATAGTGGGAGGCTCTCTCTCATTAGATCGCATGGAGATTCCCCAAGCTGATTCGTGACACTTATGAGACTGTGCTGACCTTTCTGAACATAAAGAAGTTATAATAGTTGCTTTGATCCAGTTTCTTCTTGGCATGCAGTTCTTTAAAGCATTGAAGCCGCCTGTTTGATGGTTTAAAGGAAGAAGTCAGAAAGTGAATTACGACAAAGTTGACAGTGAATCAGGTTAATGTTGAATAGAATTGTTATTGTTGGAGGCTCACTTACTTGTCCTCTGTATTTTGCTGGATTGATCACGTTCCATCTATTTACAGAGTCTGTAATCTGCCGTTTGTCACAGTCGACAATTATAGGTTTCTAAATTGACCAGTGAGAAAACGGTCAATAAAAAAAGATTCAGTGCGTTTTTTAGTTCGTTTAAAGCTTCAACGCTTCAGAGCAACACTTTATCTCTGTTGGCGCTCGAGTGAGGAGAGCTTGTGTGCCTTTGCCAGCGTATGTTTCTCCAGTATACAATGTAGCCCCTTGCTCTGTGTTCTAAATAAGAAAAAGGTCAAAACTGTCAGCAATGATTTTTCTCTGATCGGCTAAACTGATCGCTTTCATTTTTAGGCGAGGACAGTGCGGCACTGCTGTATTAATTACATTGACTCGGTTCGCTCTCATGCAATATTTTTTTTCCACAAATGTATTTAAGATTTAACGGGCTTCCCTCTTAATGGGATTGAAGGAAAATATGCCTCTGATGAATTCATTCACTAAACTGTCGCCAGCGCGAACAATTTAAAGACAGCTTCCTTGCAGGTTTAATTTTGAGCAGAACTTGGTTCAGTGAAGTGAGGGGTGCGTTGCAGAAGCATCAGCAAATGACTGCGCACGGCTGTTTTTTGATCAATTTATATGTCCCCGCACTTAACCCCTTCGCTGCTAGGCCTTTTCCCCTCCTGTGCTAAGCCTTTTTTGGCTATTTGGGGTAGTGCGCGCTTAGGCCCCTGTAACTTTTTGACCACATAAGGTATCCATGCCAAATTTGCGTCCTTTTTTTCTAACATCATGGGGATTGTAAAGGTACCCAGGGTTTGTGGATTCCCCTGGAGGGGACCCAGAAATTAGTCAAAATACAGCTAAATTTTGGTTTTTTTGGAAAAAGGCAAAAAAGGGCTACAGATGAAAGCGTCTTGATTTTTCCCTGCAAATGGCATCAAAAAGGGGTTGTGGGGATGAAATCACCATCTTCCCAGCTTTCAGGGACAAGCAGACTTTTGTCAGAAAACCAACTTTTTTACACAGTTTTGGCAT
Source organism: Calotriton arnoldi (assembly GCA_963921515.1). Lineage (NCBI taxonomy): Eukaryota > Metazoa > Chordata > Amphibia > Caudata > Salamandridae > Calotriton > Calotriton arnoldi. The sequence goes on along the minus strand of CAWUFW010014693.1, from coordinate 336,226 downwards.
TTTTCTGGGACATAGCCTATTTTTGCTATTTTTTGTGCTTTCAACCTCCTTCCAGTTAATGGTAGAAATGGGTATGCAACCAATAATGGATCCTGGAAAGCCATACATTTATGAAAAGTAGACAAAATTCTGAATTCAGCAAGGGGTCATTTGTGTAGATCCTTAAAGTTTTCCTTATAGAAACTAACAGTTAAATAAAGGAAAAATTGAAAATTAGTTGAAAAAAACAGCCATTTGTGTCAACGTTTTCACCTGTAACTTCTTCTAATTATGACAGCTATTTGAAGGCAATATACCGTTATATCCGCTGGACCTTTCTGGTTGTGGGGATATATAGGACTTGTAGGTTCACCAAGAACCCGACGAACCCAGAGCCAATAATTGAGCAACATCTTGCAATGATTTTTTTTAAGTACCGGGTATATAGCAATTATTTTGGGAAAATGTATACATGGAAAAATTGTTATGAAAGACACCTATGTATTTCTGAAATGGGAACAAAATGTAGATTTTAGAAACAGTAGATATTTGCACATTTCCGAAATTGGGAGTACCCATACTAGCATGAGAATTATAGGTCATTTTTCAAAATGACTTTTTTTACACATTGTCTTTCATTTGGAAGGCAGAAATGCATCGAAAGTCAATAGGTAATAACAGTTGCTCTACAATTCTGTGTTACCCTAAGTCTCCCGATAAAAATGGTACCTCACTTGTGTGGGTAGCCCTTGTGCCCACAACAGGAAATGGCTCAAAATGCAACGTGGACGTACCACATTTTCACAATGAAAAATTACCCTTTTTTTGCAAAGTGCCTAGGTGTAGTTTTTGAACCCTAGCTCTGCCGGCACCTAGGGAAACCTAGCAAACCTATACATTTTTGAAAACTAGACACGCAGGGGAATCCAGGATGGGGTGACTTGACTGCCTCCCACCAGGTTCTGTTACCCAGAATCCCTTGCAAACATAAAATTTTTTCAAAAAAATCACATTTTCCCCACATTTCTGTGGTGGAAAGTTCTGGAATCTGCGTGGATCCACAAATTTCCACCCACCCCGCGTTCCCCAAAGTCTAACGAGAAAAATGGTACCTCACTTGTGTGGGTCGGCCTAGTGCCTGCGACAGGAAACGGCGCAAAACGCAACTTGGTCACACCTCAATTTCGCAGTGAAAAATGACCCTTTTTTGGCAAAGTGCCTAGCTGTAGTTTTTGAACCCTAGCTCTGCCGGAACCTAGGGAAACCTAGCAAACCTATACATTTTTGAAAACTAGACACCCAGAGGAATCCAGGATGGGGTGACTTGACTGCCTCCCACCAGGTTCTGTTACCCAGAATCCCTTGCAAACATAAAACAATTGTCAAAAAAAACACATTTTCCCCACATTTCTGTGGTGGAAAGTTCTGGAATCTGCGTGGATCCACAAATTTCCACCCACCCCGCGTTCCCCAAAGTCTTACGAGAAAAATGGTACCTCACTTGTGTGGGTCGGCCTAGTGCCTGCGACAGGAAACGGCGCAAAACGCAACGTGGTCACACCTCAATTTCGCAGTGAAACATAACCTTTTTTTTGCAAAGTGCCTAGCTGTAGTTTTTGAACCCTACCTCTGCCGGCACCTAGGGAAACCTAGCAAACCTATACATTTTTGAAAACTACAAACCCAGGGGAATCCAGGATGGGGTGACTTGACTGCCTCCCACCAGGTTCTGTTACCCAGAATCCCTTGCAAACATAAAAAATTGTCCAAAAAACACATTTTCCCCACATTTCTGTGGTGGAAAGTTCTGGAATCTGCGTGGATCCACAAATTTCCACCCACCCCGCGTTCCCCAAAGTCTTACGAGAAAAATGGTACCTCACTTGTGTGGGTCGGCCTAGTGCCTGCGACAGGAAACGGCGCAAAACGCAACGTGGTCACACCTCAATTTCGCAGTGAAAAATGACCCTTTTTGGCAAAGTGCCTAGCTGTAGTTTTTGAACCCTACCTCTGCCGGCACCTAGGGAAACCTAGCAAACCTATACATTTTTGAAAACTAGACACCCAGGGGAATCCAGGATGGGGTGACTTGACTGCCTCCCACCAGGTTCTGTTACCCAGAATCCCTTGCAAACATAAAAAATTGTCCAAAAAACACATTTTCCACACATTTCTGTGGTGGAAAGTTCTGGAATCTGCGTGGATCCACAAATTTCCACCCACCCCGCGTTCCCCAAAGTCTTACGAGAAAAATGGTACCTCACTTGTGTGGGTCGGCCTAGTGCCTGCGACAGGAAACGGCGCAAAACGCAACGTGGTCACACCTCAATTTCGCAGTGAAAAATGACCCTTTTTGGCAAAGTGCCTAGCTGTAGTTTTGAACCCTAGCTCTGCCGGCACCTAGGGAAACCTAGCAAACCTATACATTTTTGAAAACTAGACACCCAGGGGAATCCAGGATGGGGTGACTTGACTGCCTCCCACCAGGTTCTGTTACCCAGAATCCCTTGCAAACATAAAACATTGTCCAAAAAACACATTTTCCCCACATTTCTGTGGTGGAAAGTTCTGGAATCTGCGTGGATCCACAAATTTCCACCCACCCCGCGTTCCCCAAAGTCTTACGAGAAAAATGGTACCTCACTTGTGTGGGTCGGCCTAGTGCCTGCGACAGGAAACGGCACAAAACGCAACGTGGTCACACCTCAATTTCGCAGTGAAAAATGACCCTTTTTGGCAAAGTGCCTAGCTGTAGTTTGTGAACCCTAGCTCTGCCGGCACCTAGGGAAACCTACCAAACACACACATTTCTGAAAAGTAGACACCCGGGGGCTTCCAGGGAGGTATGGCTTGCGTGGATCCCCCAACGTTTCCTTACCCAGAATCCCTTGCAAACCTCAATTTTAGCTGAAAAAATCACTTTTTTCACACATTTGTGTGTGGGAAAGTGTGGCATCACTGGCCTCACACAAATTTCCTACCACCCAGCGTTCCCCAGGTCTCCCGATAAAAATGGTGCCTCACTTGTGTGGGAGGCCCAAGTACCCACGACAGGCAAGGGCCCACAACGTAGTGAGGCGACCTCAAAATGGCCTTTCACAAAACCACCTGGTTTTGCAAGGGGGTCACCTGGGTTTTGGCCCAGTGCTCGGCGGCCATCTAGGGAAACCTACCAAACCCACACATTTCTGAAAAGTAGACACCCGGGGGCTTCCAGGGAGGTATGGCTTGCGTGGATCCCCCAATGTTTCCTTACCCAGAATCCCCTGCAAACCTCACTTTTAGCTGAAAAAAATCACTTTTTCACACATTTTTGTGTGGAAAAGTGTGGCATCACTGGCCTCACACAAATTTCCTACCACCCAGCGTTCCCCCAGGTCTCCCGATAAAAATGGTGCCTCACTTGTGTGGGAGGCCCAAGTACCCGCGACAGGCAAGGGCCCACAACGTAGTGAGGCGACCTCAAAATGGCCTTTCACAAAACCACCTGGTTTTGCAAGGGGGTCACCTGGGTTTTTGGCCCTGTGCTCGGCGGCCATCTAGGGAAACCTACCAAACCCACACATTTCTGAAAAGTAGACACCCGGGGGCTTCCAGGGAGGTATGGCTTGCGTGGATCCCCCAACGTTTCCTTACCCAGAATCCCTTGCAAACCTCAATTTTAGCTGAAAAAAATCACTTTTTCACACATTTGTGTGTGGGAAAGTGTGGCATCACTGGCCTCACACAAATTTCCTACCACCCAGCGTTCCCCCAGGTCTCCCGATAAAAATGGTGCCTCACTTGTGTGGGAGGCCCAAGTACCCGCGACAGGCAAGGGCCCACAACGTAGTGAGGCGACCTCAAAATTGCCTATCTCAAAACCACCTGGTTTTGCAAGGGAGTCACCTGGGTTTTGGCCCCGTGCTCGGCGGCCATCTAGGGAAACCTACCAAACCCACACATTTCTGAAAAGTAGACACCCGGGGGCTTCCAGGGAGGTATGGCTTGCGTGGATCCCCCAACGTTTCCTTACCCAGAATCCCTTGCAAACCTCAATTTTAGCTGAAAAAAATCACTTTTTTCACACATTTTTGTGTGGGAAGGTGTGGCATCACTGGCCTCACACAAATTTCCTACCACCCAGCGTCCCCCCAGGTCTCCCGATAAAAATGGTGCCTCACTTTTGTGGGAGGCCCAAGTACCCACGACAGGCAAGGACACAAAACGTTTTGAGGCAACATCAACATTGCCTATCAAAAAATGTTTTGGGCCCTTGCCTGTCGTCATTGATGAGGCGGGGGGAGGCAGGGGAAGCCCTTCCCCTGCCTCCCCCAAAAAAAAACCTAACGATCAGATTCCCACGGGGGGAGAGCCAGCGCTTCCCCCGTGGGTGGTCTTATGACGAGCTGGACTCGTCACGAGCACTGTGTGCCATGACGAGTCCAGCTCGTCATAAGCACCGAAGGGGATAAAGGGTCAGAGCAGGATCTCAGCGGCAGACGAGGAGAAGGAACCTCCTGGTCACAGGAACTACACGAGCATTGCGCTCGAGAAATTCAAGGATGCAAAGACCTCCATCAAGGATTACAGCTAACTTTTCAGGGTGTAAATGGAGAGAAGGCACATCTGCCCTGCATATTTATCCACGAAGATGCCACCGTTTTGTGCGATACCTCTACTCAACTGGAGTACTTTCTACTGGCTAATCAGTAAGTGCTACCTCGTTGGGTAAATGTATAGTGCCTTTCCTACACTACAGCTGCGTAAAGGACCAGAAGAATTGTCTCCAGTGACCTGTGTGTCTGTAACTTTGCCACCGCGCCGAAAGCGCCGGGGTACTTTGAGTAAGCTGTCCATCATAGTGGGGAAAGGGCGGGCATACGTTGCATACCGCTAGTGTATGTGTGGCGAGGCCAAACGAGCGGGGCTTCTAGGCCCGTTCACATGCCTCTTGTTTATAAAGGGTCAGAGCAGGATCTCAGCGGCAGACGAGGAGAAGGAACCTCCTGGTCACAGGAACTACACGAGCATTGCGTTCGAGAAATTCAAGGATGCAAAGACCTCCATCAAGGATTACAGCTAACTTTTCAGGGTGTAAATGGAGAGAAGGCACATCTCCACGCTCACAAATTCTACACGAGAATTGCGCTCGAGAAAATGAAGGATGCAAAGACCTCCATCAAGGATTACAGCTAACTTTTCAGGGTGTAAATGGAGAGAAGGCACATCTGCCCTGCATATTTATCCACGAAGATGTCACCGTTTTGTGCAATACCTCTACTCAACTGGAGTACTTTCTACTGGCTAATCAGTAAGTGCTACCTCGTTGGGTAAATGTATAGTGCCTTTCCTACACTACAGCTGCGTAAAGGACCAGAAGAATTGTCTCCAGTGACCTGTGTGTCTGTAACTTTGCCACCGCGCCGAAAGCGCCGGGGTCCTTTGAGTAAGCTGTCCATCATAGTGGGGAAAGGGCGGGCATACGTTGCATACCGCTAGTGTATGTGTGGTGGGGCCAAACGAGCGGGGCTTCTAGGCCCGTTCACATGCCTCTTGTTTATAAAGGGTCAGAGCAGGATCTCAGCGGCAGACGAGGAGAAGGAACCTCCTGGTCACAGGAACTACACGAGCATTGCGCTCGAGAAATTCAAGGATGCAAAGACCTCCATCAAGGATTACAGCTAACTTTTCAGGGTGTAAATGGAGAGAAGGCACATCTCCACGCTCACGAATTCTACACGAGAATTGCGCTCGAGAAAATGAAGGATGCAAAGACCTCCATCAAGGATTACAGCTAACTTTTCAGGGTGTAAATGGAGAGAAGGCACATCTGCCCTGCATATTTATCCACGAATATGCCACCGTTTTGTGCAATACCTCTACTCAACTGGAGTACTTTCTACTGGCTAATCAGTAAGTGCTACCTCGTTGGGTAAATGTATAGTGCCTTTCCTACACTACAGCTGCGTAAAGGACCAGAAGAATTGTCTCCAGTGACCTGTGTGTCTGTAACTTTGCCACCGCGCCGAAAGCGCCGGGGTCCTTTGAGTAAGCTGTCCATCATAGTGGGGAAAGGGCGGGCATACGTTGCATACCGCTAGTGTATGTGTGGCGGGGCCAAACGAGCGGGGCTTCTAGGCCCGTTCACATGCCTCTTGTTTATAAAGGGTCAGAGCAGGATCTCAGCGGCAGACGAGGAGAAGGAACCTCCTGGTCACAGGAACTACACGAGCATTGCGCTCGAGAAATTCAAGGATGCAAAGACCTCCATCAAGGATTACAGCTAACTTTTCAGGGTGTAAATGGAGAGAAGGCACATCTCCACGCTCACGAATTCTACACGAGAATTGCGCTCGAGAAAATGAAGGATGCAAAGACCTCCATCAAGGATTACAGCTAACTTTTCACGTTGGAAATGGAGAGAAGGCACATCTGCCCTGCATATTTATCCACGAAGATGCCACCGTTTTGTGCAATACCTCTACTCAACTGGAGTACTTTCTACTGGCTAATCAGTAAGTGCTACCTCGTTGGGTAAATGTATAGTGCCTTTCCTACACTACAGCTGCGTAAAGGACCAGAACAAATGTCTCCAGTGACCTGTGTGTCTGTAACTTTGCCACCGCGCCGAAAGCACCGGGATCCTTTGAGTAAGCTGTCCATCATAGTGGGGAAAGGGCGGGCATACGTTGCATACCGCTAGTGTATGTGTGGCGGGGCCAAACGAGCGGGGCTTCTAGGCCCGTTCACATGCCTCTTGTTTATAAAGGGTCAGAGCAGGATCGCAGCGGCAGACGAGGAGAAGGAACCTCCTGGTCACAGGAACTACACGAGCATTGCGCTCGAGAAATTCAAGGATGCAAAGACCTCCATCAAGTATTACAGCTAACTTTTCAGGGTGTAAATGGAGAGAAGGCACATCTCCACGCTCACGAATTGCGCCCTCCCTCCCTCCCTCGTGGGCATTCCTGCTGCACAATCACATGATCGTGCAGCAGGAATGCACAAAAGAGGCATCGGGGGAAAGGAAAACCCTTTCCTTTCCCTCAATGTCTCTTTTAGAATCAAACCCCCCCTCCCCGAGCCAAAACTCACCTTATTTCCCGACGCGCTGGAAGCAAATGGCTTCCAGCGCGTCGGGGAAGAAAGGGAAACCCTCAATGATGTCAGCGTGCCTCGCGCACGGACGTCATTGATGGGAGGGCGGGGGGAGGCAGGGGAAGTCCTTCCCCTGCCTTCCCTCAAAAAAACCCGACGATCGGATTCCCACGGGGGGAGCGCCAGCGCTTCCCCCGTGGGTGGTCTTATGACGAGCTGGACTCGTCATGAGCACACGAGCACTGTGTGCCATGACGAGTCCAGCTCGTCATAAGCACCGAAGGGGTTAAGTTTGGCACCAATTAGTGTTCTCTCAATTCAAAGGAAGCCAGAAGTAACATGACTTTTCCATTTTTTGGCAAGGGTATCTTGGTTATTGTAGTTCATTCTCAGCCGGTCCGCTGCCTGCACGTCTCGACTAAACACTTTATATTCCTGTTTGTTTTGAAAACTCTGGCGCAGTTCATTTATCGGATTAATCTGCTGATTCATATGTGGCCTCTTTGGAGTGTTAAACTGATAATATCCTTTCCACTGGTTCCCTTCATGTTTGATAAGGGTATTTTTATTGATGCAGTTTCCTATAATCAAAACCACTTTGTAAGCATGTTTATTTCGGCGGTGATTAACCAGATTTTTGCAAGTGAAACTATTTAAAATGTTGCTCATATTTTAAATGTTCTGAATTTTATCGGTTTTCAAACACTGGTTCATATGTGACCTAATTAACATTTTAAGGTTGTTGTCTTTTCCACTTATTCTCTTCATACTTGTTTACTATTTGAACATGATGCCGATACGTATATTCTTTCATCAAGTCATATGTTTTGCAGTTCTGACATCTCATTTAAGTCAAGTCAAGTCAATGAAGTCTTTATTTCGATTTTCATAATCATAAAAGACAAAATACATCAACAATTAAAAAAGACTTCGAGGATTCAGAATATGATATTTTTCTAAAAAACCACAGATATATTTACATGTGGTGTTAAAAACATTATTACAATAAGTTGGCAATGTTGTAAATACAAAGGATAAGAACATATTTAAAAACCACATAAAAAGTGCAAATACATAAAAAGCACGAAAACTGTGGCAAGACAGCTGTTTCCTTTCGTCTGCCCATAATACGGGGTCCAAGGTTTCGACAAAGGGACAACAAGGGATCATTTCTTAAATAACCAGTTATCATGGTCTAGACAAATATTGAGTCAACAGTCCCAGACCATAATGTCTAAACCCTCATAGATAAAAATGGCGAGATTAGTGTACCCTCATCTTATTGGCTCGGATGACCCACATCCAGCTCAGAAATTTTGCCACAGCAACCACGATGGAATCTTTGGTGTTTGTCCTTAAAATCCTTAAGGCCTCCAGAGCTATTTTTGTGCCCAGATTCATACAAATAGGTTTGAGCCATTTGGTCCTAGGTGAATTATAAGCTGGGCATACAAACAAGCTAATGTCTCAGTTTGAGCTGGACATGAGATACATTTGTCATCCGTTGGAGGGTGCCAACTGCTAGTAAGTGCTCTTATAGGAAGAGAACCAACCCTGAACTGGTGAAACAGTTTCCTGTCAGTTGGCCTGGAAATGAGGTCCCAATAGGTTTCAAACTTGGTCTCATGTTTGAACTCCAAAAATTCCCTAGTCAGGGTGGGCCTCGTAATAGATGAGAACCGCTTGGTGTTGACCATATTCCAGTATACTGCCTTGAAATTCTTTTTAGATGGAAATGGGTTAACAGCTGGGTCCTCCCACAGGATACTCATCCCCATATTAATCAAGGTGGTTTTGATGTTGTTTAGCCAGGAGATCTTATGTAGGTGGCCCAGCCCCCGTACTTCAAGAAGAGCTTTAGCATACAGAGAAAGCTCAGGTGTAGTCCAACGGGTTCTCCAAAATGCTACAGGTCTGAAGCGTGCCAAGTCCTCTATGCTGTAGCAGCCCAAATCTAAGTAAAGGGACGTAAGTGGGGTGGATTACGGGAGGCCTATTAGTGCTGTAACAAATTTGTTTTGGGCTAGTACCAGAGGTGTTAGGTCCTCAAAGCCCCAAAGTTCAGCACCATATAATATTGAGGAACTGATTTTAGAGTTGTAAATCTTTAGGACGGGGACGATGGGCTTAGTCTGGGAAAGCCTCTGCTCTTTTATCAATACGCCGGCTAATTGTGCATGTTTCAAAGCCAGCATATCGATCTGGGGCTTCCAATTTAGTTTCCTGCCTAGTGTTATACCCAGATAAGTAAAAACATCAGTCTGTTCCAAGGGGACATTATTCATGTATACTCTCCCTATTATGTCTTTAGATTTGTGAAGCACCATAAACTTGGTTTTCTCCACATTTACCACTAATTCATGGTCGTGGCAAAACACCTCAAAGCGGGACAGAGCGGCCTGCAGGCCCTGTCGAGTCTTAGATATTATCAAGGTGTCATCCGCGAACATGAGCAGGGGTATCTTCATGCCAGCTAATGCTGGAGCATCTGTAGGGTGGGTGGAAAAATACTGAACAACCCTGTTTATAAATAAAGAAAACAGGGTTGGGGCTAGAACACACCCCTGGCGGACCCCCTTGGAGACAGGGAACCTCTCTGTTACATTACCCTGCTTTCCCCAGCGGACCTGTGCGTAATTTGAATCGTGTAGTTTTACTAAGATAGCCAACAGTTCCGGTGGCATCCCCAAATCCAGAAAAGCACTCCACATTTTCGTACGGGGGACTAAATCAAATGCGGATTTAAGATTAATAAAAGCCGCATAGATTGTGCCCCCTCTAATGATAACCACCCGCCAATAGATGAGCACGAACCTAAAGACCTGATCTAAGGTACTGGTGTGTGGTCGAAACCCCGCCTGGAGAGGTGTCAGGATATCTGTCTCATCTATCCAGGCCTGGATTCTGGCAAGAACTAGCCTGGCAACAATCTTCTGGATGGAATCTATAAGGCTGATCGGCCTATAATTACCTGGTAGTGAGCGATCACCCTTTTTATATATGGGTAAGATTTCAGCACCTGACAATGTGTCGGGAATGGGAGCACCGCTAGCTATAGCATTGGCCAGTAACTTTATATAAGCTACCCAATGTTCTTTATCATATACAAACAAGTCTGCGGGTATACAGTCGGGGCCTGGGGCCCTGCCTCTCGGAATTGATTTTATCACAGACTCAACCTCTGAACTAGTGAAACACAGAGTAGTAGTTGGGGTAGGCCATAGGGGTATATCCTCACTGCAATTGGTGACAGTGAACTGTGCCTCATAGTGTAAAGCCCACTCTTCCGGAGCGACATAATTAGTAGGTGTCTGCTTTAATTCTCCACTGCCCCATTTAACAAGCTTCCAGAATTGGACCATGTTTTTCCCCTTGCTGGCTGTGACCAAATCTTGCCAGCGGTTCTCATCCCAATCCTTCTTCGCTTGTTGCTGGACTTTCTTATACCTTACTCTAGCCTTTTTAATATCGCCCACAACTTTGGATCTAATAGCCCTGGATAAAATCTTATAGGCCTTTCTGCAAGAACTATTGTATCAGGAGGCCGCCTTTGCACAAAAGTTTTTCCTTGGTTTGCTACTTTTAATAAAAAAATGTTTTAGTTGCTTGAACAGGTCATTGTGAACCTGGAGGACAGTAGAATTAATGTCCTTCTGGGAATCACAATTAAGAAGGGTGGTGATCGAACAAGCAATCAATTCCTTCATCTGTTCCAGGTCACCTTTATTGTCAATAATCCTAGCCCACTGAACTCTCCTCATTCCATTAGTGTTGTATATTCAACAGTTCTATTATTAAGATTTAAAAAACCCGAAGCCTGCAGCTGTAAAACCAATGGGTTATAGTCGCTTTCAGTCCGCTCCTGCACCATCATATCCAAGAGCGATGGCCAGAATTCTACTTTAAGGAAAATATAGTCTATGCGGCTGCTTCTAAGACCATTGTCAAAAGTGTGTGCGCCTTTCCTATCCGACTGCGACCGCCCATTGACTGCCCTCAGTCCCCTTTCCAAACACAGACCTTTTAGCTGTAATGCAGCCTCTGTCCATTTTTTAATGGGGCATAATTCTAGTTGCGGAATGTTCCACTGTGCGTCCTCCTCTGCACTAAGGTTTCCGTCATCGTGGTCCAAAGGCTCGAAGCAGCAATTAAAGTCACCTGCTATTATCAAATTACAACTACCCCGTAAACTTCCCAGATAGCTATCGAGGACGGTAACCACACTTGATCCCCTGCCACCCGGCTGCCCTCTTGCATAAACATTGATAATCAGAACATCAGGTCCACGTGCCATTCGAATCCGTATGGCCATGATGTCCGGACTATCGATAAATATTTCCTCCACCGAAATGCCCGCTTGCTGTCTAACCCAGCAAGTCAGCCCTCCTATAGGTCTCCCTCTCTGTCCTCGTAAAGCAGCCTTTGAAAAATTTAAAAAACCAGAATGATAAATTTTATCCAGAGACCAAGTTTCCTGGAATATCCAGACATCATGACTGTCAATATAATTTGACGAATCAGTTGAGGTGGTTTTAGAAGATAGACCTGCAATATTCCAAGAGACTATAGACATATGTGTTTTTAGATGCCCTTGGGTCATATTGCTGGTTTTTACTTGGGAGTCAAATACATGATCGTTGTTAGACTTGGCATCTTTTGGCGTGTTTCCCCTGACTTTTTGCTTTCTGCCCTCCTGGTTTTTGACTCTGTTTTTGCTGGTGTAATGATTCTGCGCACTTTCCTCACTGCTGTCCAGTGGGAAAGTGCAAGTGCTCCTGTAGGAAATGTGTTATGGATTGGTGTTTCCATGATTGGCCTATTTGATTTATGTGTCAGTCCCTTGTAAAGTGCACTGAGAGTGCCAGGGCCTATAGATCAAATGCTGTTGGTGGGCTGCAGCACTGGATTGTGCCACCCACGCAAACAGCCCGTAAAGTGCAACTCTGGCCTGCCATTGCAGAGCCTGTGTGCAGCCTGGGCCTGCCATGTCGACTTGCAAGTGCACACACTTGCAAGTCCCTAAACCTTCCCTTTTCTACATGTTAGTCACCCCTAAGGTAGGCCCAAGGTACCCCTGTGGGCAGGGTGCATTGTATGTGAAAGGTAGGACATGCCCTGGTGTGTGTGGCATGTCCTGATAAAGAATTACAGCCTATTTCGTTTTTCACTATTGCAAGGCTACCTGTTCCCCATAGGCCAGAATGGGCAGTTTTGATTATTACAGCTTATAATCCTAACTGACCCAGGGAACATGGTAGAAATTCGAGTTTAGTATGCCTGGACTCAGAATGATAAAATGCATCTTTTAGTAAAGTTGGTTTTAACATTCTGTGTTTGAAAATACCACTTTTAGAAAGTGGGTATTTTCTTGTCTAACCATCCAAGCCTGCCTCTGCTAGGTTGTGTATTCCTTGTCTGGAGTGTGAGTGACAGGGGCTGGGGGATGCCAGGAGACAGGGTGAGTCAGCACAGGGCTGAATAGCAAGATCTACATGTAGATGGGTGGGAGGAGATGCACCTGGGACCTGAATAGGGCTGGGCCTTCCCTCCACAATGCTGGCTCCACCTCCTGTGGTGCGTCTGATGTCCCTGGCCTGCACTGTGAAAGGGAAGAAGGAGACTTGTCAACAAAGTGCTCCAGGACTGACCAGAACTTGTTTGGACTAGGCAAAGGCCTCTCTGCCTTCAGAGAACAAAGAGAAATTGAGGATAAAAAGGTGGACCCAAACCCCAGAAAATTAGAACTCTTTTGGATCAAGAAGACTGCCAAGAAGAAGAGCTGGAGAAGCTGTGAGGAGGAACTACCACTTTGCTGTGTGCTTTGCTGTGTTGGCCTGCAGTGGCTGCTTCTGTCTTGGGCAGTGAAAGGACTGGAACTGAACTTTCTGCAATCTACTTTGTGAGTGTCTCCAAGGGCTTGAGGTAGAGCTTGCCCCCTGTTCAAGAAGTCTCAGGAACAGCAAAGACTTCAAGTTCTTCTGCCCTCAGCACCGCCGCACCGCGACCCTGGTCTCACCGACGACGCCTGCTGACGCCGCCACCGAGCCGCTGCTTGCACCGCGACCTGTGGGCACCGCACTCCGCACCGCCTCGCGACGACGCCTTGGCCTTCCCGACGACGCCGCTCCACGCCGGACTCGACGCCGCTGCTTGCACCGTGGTCCGGGGGCACCGCTCGTAAGTTACACGACGCACCGCCCTCATCCCGCACCGCAGCCTTGGCCCACCGACACCGGTGCCATCGACTCCAGTTCGTCAGCCGACGACAGCGCTGCAGCTACGACGACGCCGCTCCTTCACCGTGACCTGCCAGCACCGTGACGAGCACCGCCTTCATCTCACACCGCGACCCTGATCTCACCGACGACGACATCCGACGCCGCCACCGAGCCGCTGCTCGCACCGCGACCTGAGAGCACCGCACGCCGCACCGCTGCACTTCGCACCGCAGCACCTGACGCCGGCCGACGCCAGCGCTCCTGACTTCAACAGAGGAGATCGATCTGCAACGCGTGTGACTTTTGAGGGCCCAGACGACGCCGCACCGACCTCCGGAACCGACGCCTGCCGACGCCGTGTTTTCGGAAGCTTACCGCGAGGTCATCAACGCCCTGCTTTTCTGAAAGGTACTGTTTGCGGGTCTTCCCGACACCGTAGTTGACCCGCGACGCCACGGTCAGCCAGAACTGTTTGGATTTGTTTGTTCACGACGCCGTGATAGCCCTGGACGGAGCTATCGACATCAAGGAACTGTTTTTAAAGACATTTTGAGAAGTAACTATTTCTGAAGTACTGTACAGTGGATTTTTATCGTATTTTGTCTTGTTTAAAGTATATAAAAATATTGGATATTTTTCTAAACTGGTGTGGTGTCAGTTTGTAGTGCTTACACTGTATTACTGTTGGATATGTGCAAATGCTTTACACACTGCCTCTAGAATAAGCCTGACTGCTCGTGCCAAGCTACCAAGGGGGTGAGCAGGGGTTATTTTAGGAGTGTAACTCCCTTACTGTGACTAGGAAGAAGGGTCCCTACTTGGACAAAGGTGCAAGCCCTTGCCAACTAGAGTTCCCATTTCTAACATTGGTTGTCAGCGGTGAGGATAGGACTTGTGTTTGCACTTGACTTACAGTGATTGGTGTGCACTACTACCATATCGCAGACCATTACGTACCACTTACAGGCTCTTTTTCTTTTTGGCCTATTTTTGATCTTGCCAGTTTGAACTTGCTACTTCAACATGCCTGAATCTATAGTATCATCAATTGCATCAGTAGAAATTGCCTTTGAGGAGGATCGATTGGAAGCCTACAATGTCAAGGAGTTAAAATCGATTTGCAAGAACCTGAAAGTCCAGGTCAGAGGCCTCACCAGGGAAGGATGAGCTACAAAAGGCGCTGAGGGCCTGGGTAGCAGCCAGAGGTGCCAGTGGGCAATCTGGTGATCTCAATGGAGAGGTGGAGGAGCCTGTTCCTAGGGTGGATGTGCTTTTGGGAGGTGGGGAACCCTCCAGGCCAGGCAGCAGTAGTTTGTCCCCAGAGGAGCTGGAGGACAGGCGGGAAGTAAGGAGGTTTGAATTGGAGAAACTCAGAATAGAAAGTGAGAGGGAAGAAAAAAGAATAGCCATGGAGGAAAGGAAAATGATACTAGATCATGAGAGAATGATCAAGGAGCTGGAGCTAAAGAGTAGATCCGGTTCAGATGGTGGCAGCAATTCTTCAGCACACACAGACAGGATTGTACACATCCCCAAGAATGTAGGTAAAGAGTACAAAAAGGGTGATGACATACAAAGGTGGTTTCAAGGGTACGAGTCGTCTATTCATATGAATGGGGTCCCTGAGAGGAACTGGGGAGCGGGGTTGTGGCCTCTCTTTCCAGAGGAATCTAGGGATACTCTGATAGCTTTGGGTAAGGGGCAGGACCTCACCTATGCTGACATGAAAGACGCTCTCCTCACTAGGTATGGGCTCACTCCTGAGAAGTACAGGGATCAGTTCAGGTCCAGTAAAAAGTCTGAGGCCAACACTTGGTTGGAATGTGTGGATATGTTCTGTAGGTCGCTGGATGGTTGGGTGAAGGGCAGTAATGTAACAGATTTTCAGGGGCTCTACAATTTGATTGCATGGGAGCACTTGTCTAGTCTATGTTTTGCAGATCTGCGCCAGCACCTAGTTGACAGTAAGCTAACTGACCCCAGGAAGCTTGCTATGGAGGCGGACCGCTGGGTGAGTACCAGGGTCCACAAGAAAGCGTTTGGGGAGACTCAGCCAAAGGTGGGCAGGGTCCCCAGCAGAAAGGCGGGGGGACAAGGGTAAAGCACAGGAGTTCTCTAAAGGGCCCCAAACTAGTACCCAGGGTAAAGATTCCCAGCCCCCCGGTGATGAGAAGAAAGGGGTCTCTACAGGGAAGCCTGTTGAGACCGGCCCCTGCAAGTGTTATGCATGTGACCAGGTAGGTCACTTTAAGGGGGACCCCAAGTGCCCAAAGGGGACACAGCCACCCACCGGTGGACAGTCCAAAGTGTTGGCTAGTGTAGACGCTTGGGGAGGAGGGGTGCCCACAGGAGGGTGGGGATCCCACAGAAATGACCCTTGTCTCACTAGGGGACAGTGAGATGGTCCCAGGAAACCAGGTGCCCCTTAACACAAAGAAATATAGCACCTGGGTGACCATTAATGGGAACAGGGTAGAGGCTCTCAGAGATACTGGAGTCAGTGTGACCTCAGTTCGGTGTCACCTGGTCTCTGAGAAGCAGGTAGTCCCAGGGGCATTCCACCAAGTAGTTGCTGTAGACAACTCTGAGCGCCAGTGTATGGTGGCGCAGGTTCCCTTTGAATGGGGGGGGGTCTCAGGTCCCTTGAGGGTGGTTGTGAGCCCCACCATGCCTGTAGATTGTCTGCTAGGAAACGACCTGGAGCAGTCCTTATGGAAGGATGTTGAGCTCAGGTCTCACTTGGAGATGCTTGGGTTGCCAGAGTGGGCATGCGTGTCTACTCGGTCAATGGCAGCCAGAAAGGGTGATCAAGAGGACTTGGAGCCTGGAACAGTGGCCCAAGTCCCTGCCAAGAGGAAGGGCAGGGGCGTGGGAAACCGGCCCCCGAAGTTCCCACGGACCGGGAGGAGGCGGACCTCGAGGGGACGCACCGGTGCCTACAGGGGAGCAGGTAGCCGAACTGGGAGACATCTCTGAGCTGACCCATTGGCAGCAAGAAGGGGGTCCCACCAGGGAGGAGTTCTGCAGGGAGCAGAACGAGTGCCCTACTCTGGAGGGTCTGCGGCGGCAGGCTGCAGACCAGGCAGCTGGTAATCAGTCCGGGTCACATCTGATCTACTGGGAGAATGGTCTCCTATACAGTGAGCCTAAGGTTGCTGAGCCTGGGTCAGCCCGTGTGCTGGTGGTACCCCAGCGCTTCAGGACCTTCCTACTGGGTCTGGCAGGACATTTGGGGCAGGACAAGACCTTTGACAGGCTTGTCACCCACTTCTTTTGGCCCCAAATGCGAAGGCAGTCAGATGCACACTGTAGGTCTTGCCAAACTTGCCAGGCAAGTGGTAAGAGTGGGAGGAAGGTCAAAGCTCCTCTCCAACCTTTTCCTGTTGTTGGAACACCCTTTGAAAGGGTAGGGATGGATATTGTGGGGCCACTGGATCCCAAGACAGCCATGGGCAACAGGTACATCCTGGTCTTGGTGGACCATGCCACCCGGTACCCGGAGGCAATCCCTCTCAGGACAACGACAGCGCCAGTGGTGGGCCGGGCGTTAATGGGGATCTTTTCCCGTGTGGGATTCCCCAGAGAGGTGGTTTCTGATAGGGGGACCAATTTCAAATCCAAGTATATGACATCCCTGTGGAAGGAGTGTGGTGTAACCTACAAGTTCACCACTCCTTACCACCCACAAGGAAATGGTCTGGTGGAGAGATTCAACCAGACCTTGAAAGGCATGATCAAGGGTCTAACAGAACCCATGAGGCGTAAGTGGGACGTCCTCTTGCCATGCCTACTCTTTGCATACAGGGAGGTGCCTCAGAAGTCTCTTGGGTACAGCCCCTTTGAGCTCCTGTATGGCCACCCTGTCAGAGGACCTCTGAGTTTGGTAAAGGAAGGCTGGAGGCAGCTCCCAGGAAAACTCCCCAGGATGTGTTTAGCTACATGCTGGCCTTTAGAAACCAAACTGCCCGCTTCAGGAAACTCGCTCAGGCGAACCTAGAAGCAAGCCGGGAAGAAATGAAGAGATGGTATGACCAGAATGCCACTCTGGTCGAATTTCAACCTGGGCAAAAAGTGTGGGTCATGGCCCCAGTGGAACCTTGTGCCTTGCAGGACAAGTGGACTGGGTCATATGAGGTGGTGGAGCGCAAAACTGACGTCACCTACCTGGTGGATTTGCAGGCTCCAAGGAACCCTTTGAGGGTCCTTCACGTGAACCGCCTCAAGCCCCACTTCGAGAGGTCCGAAGTGAGTATGCTCTTGGCGACAGATGATGGGGTGGAAGAGGAGAGTGAGCCTCTCCCTGACCTCCTGTCTACCAAGGAGCATGATGGGTCAGTAGAGGGTGTGATCCTCTCCCCTACTCTGACTCAGGAGCAGCAGGGGGACTGTCACCAGTTGTTGGGACAGTTCGCCCCACTGTTCTCTCTGACCCCCGGTGTTACTCACTGGTGTACCCATGACGTGGACACTGGTGACAGCCCTCCTGTGAAGCCCAAGATTTACAGGTTGACTGACCGGATCAGGACCAGCATCAAGGAGGAGGTCTCTAAGATGTTGGCGTTAGGGGTGATTGAGCCCTCCAACAGTCCTTGGGCCAGCCCAGTGGTCTTGGTCCCAAAGGCTGCTGCGCCGGGTGCCACTCCAGAACTCCGGTTTTGTGTGGACTACCGTGGGCTCAATGCCGTCACCAGGACTGACGCGCACCCCATCCCCAGAGCTGATGAGCTCATTGATCGGTTGGGAGCTGCCCGGTTCCTCAGCACGTTTGATTTAACATCTGGGTACTGGCAGATTGCCTTAACCGATGGGGCCAAGGAGAGATCAGCATTCTCAACCCCAGAAGGTCATTACCAATTCCGGGTGATGCCCTTTGGGTTGAAGAATGCCCTTGCCACCTTTCAGAGGCTGGTCAATCAGGTGTTGGCTGGGCTGGAGGATTTCAGTGCCGCCTACCTGGATGACATTGCTGTGTTCAGTTCCAGCTGGGAAGAACATTTACAGCACCTTGAGAAAGTGTTGAGGGCTCTGCAAGGTGCAGGCCTCACGATCAAGGCCAGTAAGTGCCAGATCGGGCAGGGTTCTGTGGTGTACTTGGGACACCAGGTAGGAAGCGGCCAGGTGGCGCCCCTACAACCCAAGATTGACACCATTCTGGCTTGGGAGCCCCCAAGACCCAGACAGAGGTGAGAGCCTTCTTAGGTCTCACCGGCTACTATAGGAGATTTGTTAAGGGCTATGGCACCATCGTTGCCCCCTTAACAGAGCTGACTTCTAAGAAGCAGCCCAGGAAAGTGATCTGGACTGAGTCCTGCCAGAAAGCTTTTGATGCCCTGAAGGCAGCCATGTGCACGGCGCCCGTGCTCAAGGCACCCGACTTCTCCAAGGAATTTGTCGTGCAGACTGACGCTTCAGAGCATGGTGTGGGAGCGGTGCTCTCACAACTGAACGAAGAGGGCCTGGATCAGCCTGTAGTCTTCCTTAGCAGGAGACTACTCCCCAGGGAAGAAGAGGTGGAGTGCCATAGAGCGAGAAGCTTTTGCTGTGGTCTGGGCACTAAAGAAGCTAAGACCATACCTGTTTGGGACTCACTTCTGGGTTCAGACAGACCACAGGCCCCTCAAATGGTTGATGCAAATGAGGGGTGAGAATCCAAAACTGCTGAGGTGGTCCATCTCCCTACAGGGAATGGACTTTACGGTGGAACACCGTCCTGGTACAGAACACGCCAACGCAGATGGTCTGTCCAGGTTCTTCCGCCTTAGTGAAGAGAACTCCAATGGGGTTGGGTAGTTCTCCCTACTTTCAGCTGGAGGGGACATGTGTTAGACTTGGCATCTTTTGGCGTGTTTCCCCTGACTTTTTGCTTTCTGCCCTCCTGGTTTTTGACTCTGTTTTTGCTGGTGTAATGATTCTGCGCACTTTCCTCACTGCTGTCCAGTGGGAAAGTGCAAGTGCTCCTGTAGGAAATGTGTTATGGATTGGTGTTTCCATGATTGGCCTATTTGATTTATGTGTCAGTCCCTTGTAAAGTGCACTGAGAGTGCCAGGGCCTATAGATCAAATGCTGTTGGTGGGCTGCAGCACTGGATTGTGCCACCCACGCAAACAGCCCATAAAGTGTAACTCTGACCTGCCATTGCAGAGCCTGTGTGCAGCCTGGGGCTGCCATGTCGACTTGCAAGTGCACACACTTGCAAGTCCCTAAACCTTCCCTTTTCTACATGTTAGTCACCCCTAAGGTAGGCCCAAGGTACCCCTGTGGGCAGGGTGCATTGTATGTGAAAGGTAGGACATGCCCTGGTGTGTGTGGCATGTCCTGATAGTGAATTACAGCCTATTTCGTTTTTCACTATTGCAAGGCTACCTGTCCCCCATAGGCCAGAATGGGCAGTTTTGATTATTACAGCTTATAATCCTAACTGACCCAGGGAACATGGTAGAAATTCGAGTTTAGTATGCCTGGACTCAGAATGATAAAATGCATCTTTTAGTAAAGTTGGTTTTAACATTCTGTGTTTGAAAATACCACTTTTAGAAAGTGGGTATTTTCTTGTCTAACCATCCAAGCCTGCCTCTGCTAGGTTGTGTATTCCTTGTCTGGAGTGTGAGTGACAGGGGCTGGGGGATGCCAGGAGACAGGGTGAGTCAGCACAGGGCTGAATAGCAAGATCTACATGTAGATGGGTGGGAGGAGATGCACCTGGGACCTGAATAGGGCTGGGCCTTCCCTCCACAATGCTGGCTCCACCTCCTGTGGTGCGTCTGATGTCCCTGGCCTGCACTGTGAAAGGGAAGAAGGAGACTTGTCAACAAAGTGCTCCAGGACTGACCAGAACTGGTTTGGACTAGGCAAAGGCCTCTCTGCCTTCAGAGAACAAAGAGAAATTGAGGATAAAAAGGGGGACCCAAACCCTAGAAAATTAGAACTCTTTTGGATCAAGAAGACTGCCAAGAAGAAGAGCTGGAGAAGCTGTGAGGAGGAACTACCACTTTGCTGTGTGCTTTGCTGTGTTGGCCTGCAGTGGCTGCTTCTGTCTTGGGCAGTGAAAGGACTGGAACTGAACTTTCTGCAATCTACTTTGTGAGTGTCTCCAAGGGCTTGAGGTAGAGCTTGCCCCCTGTTCAAGAAGTCTTAGGAACAGCAAAGACTTCAAGTTCTTCTGCCCTCAGCACTGGGGACTGTGTGTTTTGTGCTGCAACAGAAGAAAAGCAACTCGACGACGACGACGCTGCCGACTCCGTGTCCCGACGGCACCGCAGAGGGCACCGCCGCAATGCCGCACCGCGACCCTGGTCTCACCGACGACGCCTGCTGACGCCGCTACCGAGCCGCTGCTTGCACCACGACCTGTGGGCACCGCACTCCGCACCGCCTCGCTTCACGACGACGCCGTGGCCTTCCTCGACGACGCCGCTCCACGCCGGACTCAACGCCGCTGCTTGCACCGTGGTTCGGGGGCACCGCTCGTAAGTTACACGACGCACCGCCCTCATCCCGCACCGCAGCCTTGGCCCACCGATGCCGGTGCCATCGACTCCAGTTCGTCAGCCGACGACAGCGCTGCAGCTACGACGACGCCGCTGCTGCACCGTGACCTGCCAGCACCGTGACGAGCACCGCCTTCATCTCACACCGCGACCCTGATCTCACCGACGACGCCATCCGACGCCGCCACCGAGCCGCTGCTCGCACCACGACCTGAGAGCACCGCTGCACTTCGCACCGCAGCACCCGACGCCGGCTGACGCCAGCGCTCCTGACTTCAACAGAGGAGATCGATCTGCAACACGTGTGACTTCGAGGGCCCCGACGACGCTGCACCGACCTCCGGAACCAACGCCTGCGGACGCCGTGTTTTTGGAAGCTCACCGCGAGGTCATCGACGCCCTGCATTTCTGAAAGGTACTGTTTGCGGGTCTTCCCGACACCGTAGTTGACCCGCGACGCCACGGTCAGCCAGAACTGTTTGGATTTGTTTGTTCACGACGCCGTGATAGCCCTGGACGGAGCTATCGACATCAAGGAACTGTTTTTAAAGACATTTTGAGAAGTAACTATTTCTGAAGTACTGTACAGTGGATTTTTTATCGTATTTTGTCTTGTTTAAAGTATATAAAAATATTGGATATTTTTCTAAACTGGTGTGGTGTCAGTTTGTAGTGCTTACACTGTATTACTGTTGGATATGTGCAAATGCTTTACACACTGCCTCTAGAATAAGCCTGACTGCTCGTGCCAAGCTACCAAGGGGGTGAGCAGGGTTTATTTTAGGAGTGTAACTCCCTTACCCTGACTAGGAAGAAGGGTCCCTACTTGGACAAAGGTGCAAGCCCTTGCCAACTAGAGATCCCATTTCTAACAATCGTTTTCCCGTATTACCAAACTAGGAGTACTGGGTGATGTTAAAGGTCTTACAAAAGATGTATGGGATGAAATATTCTCCCCCAATGCTCATTTTCGTCTGGGTTTGACACGCACCCCCAGCAATATCAGAACTACAGGCATGTGTGATCTTTCGAATGGCCACAAGTTCAGGTGATACAACGGAGTCAGAAATACACGGTCCTAAATCAGACCCTGACTGGCCCGTAGGTACTTGTGTTTTAATTAGAGGGGGTTTATCTAATATTCCAAGTCAATCTATGTCTTCTAACGAAGAGAAGATTTCAAATAGATTACTTGTGGTCACCGGATAGTTATGTTGGCTGTATGTTCGGGATAACCCCCTCCTCTCACTACACCTAAAAGTACTGTTTGGTTGGTAGAAAAAACCCAGGGGGAAGATATTTATGTCGTCCTCCTTGATAAAACAGTTCCCGGCCCTCTCCAGTATATGCTGGACCAGACTTGGCGACCTGAAGCTTAGGACCACGCAGTCACCTGGTAAAGACTTGTGTGATTTCCCAACCCAGGGAACTCTGCGAACCATTTTAAATTCGGAAAAAAGATGATCTTTTATGCCAATCCTATTACCCAGCAAATGTAGGGCCTTATTTCTTAGCGTTAACCAGTGCTCCCGTGCGTTGGAAGAGAGCATTGGAACATTGGCCAAAACAACTGTATGTGGAGTAGCTTCCGGGGGGAGATGTAAGAAGGTATGATGGTTCTGGGCACTAGGGGCATAGGGCTCGGAAGGCCGTCTCCTAAGACCACTCTTCCCTTGTTGCGATGTCGAGGTCAGAGACTTACCACCTTGTGGTACATTAGCGGGTTGGGTGGCCTCAGAAGTTGGTTGATGGTAAGGGGCAGCGTGCATTTTCTGGGAATCCCTTTAATACTTTTTCAATTCCCCTCACCGATTGGGTCACGGTCCCGGCACCACTCTGCCCATTAGAGTTGTTAGGGGGGCTACTAAGAATGCCCTGCTCTATTCTGTTAAGTCTGTCTTCAATCGAGATCAGCTTCTTGAGTAAGAGATCAATCAGAGCTGAAAATTTCAATTCTATCTGTGAACAGAGTTCATCCATGTTAAACGGGGGAGGTGAATAAGCAATACTAGTGGGGAGGCGTGTAGTAGTAATTGGCTTTTCTTTAGGTTGTTGGCTACCAATGTTTCCATTGCCATTTGTAACTGCCTAACGTTTAGCTACTCTGGAAGGTAGGGGGTTTGACTTCGGTGGCCCACGGCTTTTCCTTTTTTTTGAAGGCGGTTCGCCACCTATAGCCCCATTGAGCTTCTTGCCCCTGGTAGTGACCATAGACATATTTGTAGAACAGTCCGAACTAGGTGAAATGGGTGAGGTAAGTGGCACTGGGTCCGGTAGTATTGTAGAAGACTGACTAAGATGCAGTGCTATGTCATTGGTGCAATTTATCAGTGGTTGGGAGGAATGAGCTAAGGAGCAATGGGTACCAAGAGAAGTTTGGGGTTCAAGTGATAACCTGCGCTCAGTTATTTGAATCTCATGCATTAGCGCTGATTCTGCCCTAGAGAGAAAGGCATCAAGTGTACCCACAACCCCCGCTCCCACCTTCCGTTTACTCATATTGCTAGACCCTGACCTCCGAGTAACACACTTAAATTGTTTGTCCGTTATATACAGCGAGAGCTCACTGTTCAAACGTTAGTAGGATGGCCCAGCCCAGCCTCTTCCAGTCACTGACGGGCGCAGACGGGCCCGCCCTTGGCCCGGGCTTTGCCCAAGCGAGGCCCGGGGAGCCCGCAGCCGCTTTGTAGCGCCTCCTGGCGCTGGTTGGTGACGTAGGCGCCCGTGCGCCGCAGTTGCAGGTGAGCTGGTCCTTCCCCTGTGAGCCCCGTAGGCAGAAAATGCGATGGAGCTCGAGGCTCAAGCAGGACACAGGAGGCAGTGAATGAGAGCAAGTACCAGGTGAGAGCGGGTCCCGCTCTGCGTGAGCCCGCGGCCGCTTTGTAGCGCCTCCTGGCGCTGGTTGGTGACGTAGGCGCCCGTGCGCCGCAGTTGCAGGTGAGCTGGTCCTTCCCCCGTGAGCCCCGTAGGCAGAAAATGCGATGGAGCTCGAGGCTCAAGCAGGACACAGGAGGCAGTGAATGAGAGCAAGTACCAGGTGAGAGCGGGTCCCGCGCTGCTGGAGCCCGTGGCCGCTTTGTAGCGCCTCCTGGCGCTGGTTGGGGACGTAGGCGCCCGTGCGCCGCAGTTGCAGGTGAGCTGGTCCTTCCCCCGTGAGCCCCGTAGGCAGAAACAACGCGATGGAGCTAGAGGCTCAAGCAGGACACAGGAGGCAGTGAATGAGAGCAAGTACCAGGTGAGAGCGGGTCTCATTTAATCCTCGTACAATCGTTTTGAATCTCAATATTAAGTAGGCTTCTCTTTGAGGTTCCTTTCTAGGTCTCCGCCCCTAAGGTCTGACTGAATGACCCCAAGAACTGTCCACTTCAAATAATTTTCCGTATGTTTTTTCTCATCAAAATGGATTGACCAACGGCGCTGAAGCCACCTTGTGTCGAAATCTTGATTTGTGCTGTATAATCCTTTGTCATATCTCTTGGTTTGTTTTGCCAATATATTGTTTCCAGAAGGGGCATAAAATGCCATAAACTAAATTTTTTGTCTTGCAATTTCAGAACGCAGCATGTTTCCAATTTAAATTATCCAGTTGGAATTCAGAGCCTTCAATTGTTTGGTTACATGCTATGCATGTGCTGCATTTGTTGTGTCCCGCGAGGGGCGGTAGCCTCCAGTGTTGCATTAAATTGCTTTTTGCTGTTGTTGGAGGGAGATATGCTCAGACCAGATGTTTACCTATACTTAGATTTTTCTTCAGTGCAAACAAGGACCACGCAAGTGTACTATCCTGTTTTGATATTAAATGCCAATTTCATAAGATTATCGTTTTCAAGAGGTTTGTTTGGGGACAAAATGTAGGTACGCAAACTATTCAATCAGACAAATTTTTCTCTTTTTTGCTCCAGAAGACATTCCCTTGGAGTGAACCATACTCTCTCTAGTGAATCTTTTAGAAGTTTACGGGGATACCCCTTTTCCTTAAGTTTTTGGAAAGGATGGTGGCATGATAGAAATAGTCATCTTTCAATGTACAGTTGCATCGGATCCTAAGAAATTGAACCTAAGGTAGGTTTTCTTTTAGGTTCCGCGGATGGAAACTCGTAGGATGAAGAGCACTGTGTTTGTCAGTCATTTTTGGATACAATGTTGTTATTAGCTGATCAATGACCTTGACTTCTCCATCTAGGAATTTGATGGCTTGGTTGTTTTTGCTCATAGTAAACTTCATGTCTGCCATTCTATTGATTAACCATAGATGGAGTTGGTTAAGAGTCTCTTCTTCCTCAGTCCAGATGCACAGGATGTCATCTATGAATCTTAGCCATTTTGTCACATTGTTTCAAAACGGATTGCTGTTATAGACAAATTTGTCTTCGAATTGAGCTGTGTACAGTATTGCTATCTCTGGGGCAAAGTAACATCTCATCGCAGTCCTGTTGATCTGGAACAAAAACTCCACTTCAAATTGAAAATAATTTGTCTTTAATGCCAAATGAGCAAAGTTTATTATGAAACTAGTAGGGACTCTGTGTGGTCTTGCTTCCAGGTATACTTCTGTGGTCTAAACTGTTGGAGGTGCCGAGAGAAGGGAGAGCTCATGTTAGAATTGCTCTTTTGTTGCTCTTCCAGATCCACTAGGGAAAACATGATCTCCTCTTATTTAAAAAATTTAGGACCCTGCAATTGTAATTTCCTCTTGTTTTGGATTCAGTGGGGCACTCAGTTGCCTTTTTTTTTTACCATAGTTAGTTATACATAAACTTCCTGATGATAGATGAATGAATGAATGGTGCATTTATGGAGCACAGCAGCTACCCAGGCAATGGCATCCAAGCGCTATGCAAGTAGCGGGGCCTACAGTTAGTGATATGCATAATTAAACTGTCTTAAGTAGCTACGTTTTTAGCTGTTTACATAGGTTTACTAAAATCTCAATTGCAATCCAGTGGAGGACTTTACTACTCATGTCATAGCTGAATGGATTAGACACAGATTTAAGGACACTAAGGACTGCGCTACCGGTTGACAACCCTAATATGCTTCTAGGTTTCTTGGACTATCTGCCTTACTGATCCGAGCAAGCTATGCCGGCACAACCTGATGCACTATTTTTGTGTAGGCAGACTGGTTTCTGCTGCCAATGACAGTATCCAAGATGTCCACTTTCCAGAGTTGTATTCTAACCTCGTGTAACAGTACTACCTGGTTAATGTAACCCTGGAACACTGTTGTGCTTGTGTGTAGTGTTGGTTAATGCGGTTAAAAAAAATACATCATAAAAAAGTTGTGGTGCTCTCCTGAAAAGTGTTGGCACTGTCCCACTGAAAGTTTTCAAGTACTTCTAGAACGGTAGGTCCAGTCCTACTAAAAGTACTAGTGTCCTACTTGATGGGTTTTCACCAAAATACATTGTTGCAAATGTTCTAGTCGTGGTGTTGCAGAATGCAGGCAAGCAACTGAGAACGAGTTTAATGAAGGACTGTGTCATTGGGGCCAGAGAAAATGTCCTGGGCAAGTTTGGAATTGCCTTTTGTAGAACCGGAGTTGGATACACATAAGATGGAGATGTGGTTGCCTGTGGTATCCTAGCTATGATGCTTCTAGTTACCATGACACTAGAAGCATACTACATAGCAGGGTTCTAGAAGTGTAGTGTAAGGGCAGTTGGAGTGGAGCTGTTGTTGCAGGGAGACGTAACTGCTTGCTCTCAATAAAGATATCTACAACCATACTCCTGGCGTTACCTCATCTTTACAAACTGGCGACGATTGATGGTGAGAACACAGAGCAAGCAGAAAAAAAAAATTGTCGAACCCTCGTAATTTCGTGGAATTTGGGAAAATTTACCAGAATGGCTCATATTTAAAGAAGTACTGAAGACTTCCAGCCCTCTACAGCCATCTACTTCGTGAAACTACAGGATTGATACCGTACGTACTGGATTTTAAGGACTGATCCCTATTCAGCCACATGAAAGAGAGCTCCATATTCAGCCACATGAAAGAGAGCTCCTTGGAACTGGTGTGCATTCAAGGCTGGTACGTTGCTGCACAATTACTTTCCTCCTGAATGAAATATGCGTGTTTAAAGCATTTCTCAAGAGTGTTACCTTCATGTTGCTGATTTGGACCGTTTGAAGACGTTGGTGGAATCCCTCTTCGGCTGCATTATTCGAGTGGCACTGAATTCTATTCTTCGCGTGCGCCTCATCTGCGAGTCGTTCCACGCATATTGCCTCTCTCCTTGTGACGTTCTACAGAGGAGTACAGCAGGAAGGAAAGCACCACGTCATCACGTAGGGTCACGCAACGTGACCTTGCGTAGCGGCCATCTTTGTTTATTTTTTCCTCTCAAATCAATTAATTTCTCAGCAAACAGTCGTCGGACATTTATAAAAAGTGAAAGTGCTTCAAGAAAGTCGTTTTTTTCCTCACAAGGAACTCCACCGGTAATTTGAAGAAATCGTCTACTGTACCCTAGCAACACGGTATTTATTTTACATTTTCTTCGGTGATATGCACACCGCATATCTCATCTACTTACTACTCCATTGTTAATGCACTCAGTGAGGTGCAAAGTATTTAACAGATCTCTTCTGTGAGATGCACTCCGAATATTTAGTTTATTCCTCCCCAAAATTGTAGACTGCAGTTGTTCACAGTTGTTACTTATGCTTAAAATACATGCTATATTAAGTAAGTAGTATTCGAATTTAATCACATTTTATACAAATTATTAATTTTACTTGCTGGTTAAATTCAGACAGAAGATTTTAATATGGCATCACAAAGCTGTGGGTTAGTTCCTCCTGTACCATTTTTACCTCGTCCTGGGGAACCGTTAATTAAATGGTCTGACTGGAAAGATTATTTTCTAAACTATTTAGGCTGCACTAGAAGAGGAAAATGTTGAAGAATTCACGCCATCAAGAAAGAAAAAGATGCTATTACACAGTTTAGGACCAGAGGGTAATAGAGTATTTAATCAGATGGAAAAAAAAATAAGATCTTCTGAAAATGCTAATGTTTTCTTTGATGCCCTTGAGGATTTAGATTCTCACTATCATCCTACTGTATGTGTTGGTATCAATAGGTTTGAATTCTTTCAAAGGAAACAAAACAAAGCGGAGTCTGTTGAAGACTGTCTCTTCCTTAAAAAAATTAGCTATAAACTGTGAGTTTGGCACTTTACATGACAGCTTTGTTAGAGATCAACTTGTCATGCATTCAAGTAATTCATCCATTCAAGAAAAGTTATGGGTATGTGGTGATGCACCTTTAAATGAAATAATTGCTATAGTAAAAAAAGCAGAAATGTCAAAAAGATGTGCAAAAGTAGCATTGAAAAACAATGAAGATGGATTAGCTGTCAGTAAGGTTTCTTACAACAAAAGTGATACGAAAAGAATTGAAAAACGTCCTATCTCAGGCATGAGTAAAAAATATACATCATATAACAGAAGTGAAGTAGAGTACAAAAATGCTATTTGTTATAGATGTGGATATAATGGCCATACAGCTAATGACAAAAAGTGTCCTGCCTTAAAATCTAAATGCACATATTGTGGCAAAGTAGGCCATTTTAGCAAAGCTTGCAGAAGGAGGTTAAGTAGAAATAACAAAAGAATTGTTGGAAGTGTTGAAGATAAAAACATAGAATGTGGAAACAACACTGATTCTTCAAGTGAGGATGAAATATTGTGCATAGATGAGGCATATGACTCAGATTACGTGGTTTTAAATGTAAATGTTAAATAAAAAAAAAACCTGTGTGTGATATAATAATTGGTGGCATAGAACTACAAATTGTACCTGATTCAGGTTCCCCATATACCATTATTCAATGCAGTGTATGGGAAGATGTTTTTGCAAAAACACTAAATAAGGAATTAAAACCAGCTGACATACAGCCTGTGACATTTACTGGAGAAAAAATACCCATGGTAGGATTTATTGAAGAAAAATTCCAGTTCAAAAACAGAAGTGCTATGGGTAAACTATATGTAGCTGAAAAGGGACCCTCAGTCTTAGGTTGGGTGGACCAGGGAGCACTGGGCATCATTCTCAATCCCAGAATTGAAAATCAAGTAATGCTCCTAGAAGATGATGACTCACATTGTGTTGACAACATTGTCAAACAATTTCCAACAGTATTTTCAGGAGAAGTGGGGAAATTAGTTGGGTTCACACATAAAATAGTATTAAAAGACAATGCCATTCCCGCTTGTCACAAGCCTAGGAATATTCCCATTAGCGTGAGGGAAGGAGTCATGTCTGAGTTAGATGCACTAGAGAAGAAGGGCATAATTGAACCCATAGAGTGCGCAGAATGGTTGGCTCCATTGGTCGTAGCACGCAAACCCGATGGTCGTTTGCGTCTTTGCATTGACTTAAGAGACCTAAATAAGAATATTTTAATTGACAAATTCCCCTTACCAAGAATAGACGAATTATTAGCACAGTCTAAAGGTATTAAATGGTTCTCAACCATAGACTTAACCTCAGCATACCACCAGATTCAATTACATGACAGCAGCAAAAATCTGACAGCATTTATAACACCTTTTGGATGCTACCGCTTTGTAAGAATGCCTTTTGGCTTAGCCTCAGCAGCTGCTGTTTTCCAAAGGCTAATGCACAAATTGTTTAAGAACCAAAAAGGGGCGATTTATTTTCAAGACGATATCTTGATTATGGGACATGACAAAAAAGAAAATGACGAACGTCTTTCCATAGTATTAAGCACACTTGCAAAAAAGGACTTACAGCAGAGTTAAAAAAATGTAAATTTGGAATGAAATCAGTTACCCATCTAGGGCATGAAGTGGGCGGTGATGGTATTTCACCCAAAAAGAAATTGATCACAGCAATAAGCAATGCCCCTGTACCCAAATCAAAGGATGATGTAAGATCCTTCCTTGGCCTCGCCGAGTTTTATTCAAAGTATGTACAGAATTTCGCCACAAAAACATATAATCTTAGACAACTTCTCAAAATAAGACAAGAATTTTTGTGGAACGCAGAACTTCAAAAAGATTTAGATAAAATAAGAAACGACTTAGTCTCAGCTTTTCCATTACAAGCATTTGACAGCTTTGCCCATAGCATTATCACTACCGACGCTAGTGACAAGGGACTAAGCGCAGTTTTAGCTCAAATTAATGAAGCAGGTGTTGAAGTAACGATTGCTTTTGCATCTCGTTCTCTATCTCCTTCTGAGGAGAAATTCTCAGTTATAGAGAAGGAGATGTTGGCTACTGTTTGGGCAATGGAGAAGTTCAGACAGTTTGTTTGGGGCACAAATTTTACAGTGCGTACCGATCACAAACCATTACTCAAAATATTGACTTCTGAAGGCATACTTAAAGCTACACCCAGATTGGCAAAGATGAGTTTAAAGTTGTTGGAGTTCACGTATGATGTTGAATATTTACCAGGTAAAAGAAACCAAGTAGCTGATTATCTTAGCAGATCCCCATTACCATTACAAGATAATGTATGTGCTGACTGGGATGATTTTAATGTAGCTATAGTTCATGATTCCGTCAATGAATGTGTACATGCTATTTCAAAAAAAGAATGGGACACAGAATGTATGCAGGATAAAACCTTAAGTGATGCTGCTAAATATGTTGTTAATGGTTGGCCCAACAAAATTGATTTGCAAGGTGACTTAAGGGCTATGTGGGAAATTAAGGAGGAATTATCCATTGACAATAGCAACTACTTATGTAGAGGTGAAAGAATTGTAGCACCTTCGAATTTACGCTCAAGAATATTAGAGATCAACCATGAAGGACATCTAGGGATCGTAAAACTTAAAAACAAAATAAAGATGTCCTACTGGTGGCCCGGGATGGACAGAGATACTGAAAATTGTGTGAAGCAATGTTCTATTTGCAAAAACTCTGACAAAGTCCAACGTGTATTCAAACCTTCCCTTGGCACCAGACATATTCCAGATCATCCATGGGAAGAATTAAGTATTGACTGGTTGGGTCCTATCGAGGATGAGGATGGAAATAGGAAGCATATCCTGGTTGTTATAGATAATTATTCGAAGTGTCCTGAAATTGAAATAACAGAAAAATATGACTCCAAAGAAGTCATCAAATTTTTAGAAAAACTATTCATACGAGAAGGCATACCTAAAAGCATCCTTAGTGATAATGGTCCACAATTTTCATCGGACAATTTTTTACAGTTTTTGAAAAGGAATGGTATCTGTGAAAAGAAAACTCCTGTATAACACCCAGCTGGAAACGGTATAGTTGAACACTTCAACAGAGTGGTTATGGGTAGCATACAAGCTTCTCTTAGTGCAGGAAAAAAGTGGGAAAAAGAATTATTTAGCACAATATGGGCATACAGGATCACTCCCACTTGTACCAGCTACAGTCCCTTTAGGATTTTGAGAGGTAGAGAACTATTCACGAAGGACAATGTAGCCTGGAACAGTAAAAAAGTGTGTGGGAAATGGTCTCCTGCTGTTGTTCGCTCTAATTTACGTAAAATACATGAAACTTATATAGCTAATTTTGACAAGAAACATACCACTAAGGAAGCCGATTTACAGGTTGGAGATTGGGTCAAAGTAAAACTAGGTACAAAGGTAAGAAAAGGGGAAAGTAAATTCTCTGCACCTTTGCAAGTTTTAGATACTTATTCAAAGTCAGCAAAATTAAGTGACAAAGTTTGGCACCACAGCCGGATGGCTAAATATAGTGAAGATCGCATAGAATCTGATAGTAACATAGAGAAGAAATCATCACCCATGAACTGGATGTGGTATGATGTTATTGAATAGGAAAAGATCACTCGTTTTTAAAAGATTCTAATACCTACAGTGGAAATATTGTTGTAAATGCCGCACAATCTGTTGAACAACCTTCTTGCAGTGGCATTAATGTGACACGCACTGGGAGACAAGTGAAATTACCTGTAAAATATAGAAGTTATGTTATGTAAAAATAAAAAAAAATGTATAAAAGGTGAGGAGGGGTGACGTTATCGTAGATGAGTATCTGACATCTTGGCAATCATACTATAGGTCACCATTTCCTTGTGTTTTACCTCGTATAGTCTCTCCTTGTTAACACAATGTAATTAGTTAATAACACTGTCTTGCATTCTGTTTATTCAATGTAAAGAGAGGAGATGTGGTATCCTAGCTATGACGCTTCTAGTTACCATGACACTAGAAGCATACTACATAGCAGGGTTCTAGAAGTGTAGTGTAAGGGCAGTTGGAGTGGAGCTGTTGTTGCAGGGAGACGTACCTGCTTGCTCTCAATAAAGATATCTACAACCATACTCCTGGCGTTACCTCATCTTTACATTGCCAAGGTCATAAGTGAAGGTTATCATCAGCTTAATTGAGGAGGCAGTGGCTATAATTGGCGAATTGTTGGCACACCTAAATGATGTGACATGTTGTCAGGATGGAGAGAGCCTTTTGTAGACCGTTGTCCTCTGCAATGCCTGGAGCAGAGTTGCAGCACCATAGGGAGACATTGAGGGTGGGAAACTAGGCAGATTTCGAAGTGTGGGCAGTTTTTCCTGGAAAGATTTAAATAAAGCTACAATTTCATCACTGGACAAGGAAGCTGAGTGGGGTCTGCATTTCTTTCGCATGTTGTAGGTGCTAGAGGTTTTGGTTTATTTTGGCAGGGTAGGTGATGCGCATAACCTTAGCCACACTTACTATGGGAAGATGGATGGAGTATTTTGTTCTTGGAGTGTTTTCCACAGAAGGTTGCCATGGTACTGTGGGGGCAGAGAGCAGGGAAAAAGAAAGGGGCCCATCGAAATGGATATTGAGGTATTAGTAGGCTTGGTTAACAAACAACTGGTTAAGGATGAAAATGTGCAGAGGTTGTTGAGAATACGAGTGTTGGTTTGCACCAAAAATGCCATTATCTTCCCAACTGGACATGTACCCGAGCCTGGGCACAACATTGCAGATGCTTCAGATTGTTTACAGTGTTAGAGATTCTGTGGTCTGGCACCAGGAAGGTTGGGGTGCTTTGGGAGATAGAATGATGGGGCGTATTGCAGCATGGACTAGATTAGGTTATTGCCAGGAATGGGTGAACTTTTTGGCTAGCGGGCTAGATGGAGGCATTCAAAGATGGGTAATGCAGATACCAGAAGAGAAATTATGGTAAATTACATTCTACCTTTAATGGAAAGGAAATTCGACCAATCATGATAACGGGGAAGTTATAGGGGTGGCATTTTATGGTAAATATTTCCTATGCTTATGAACGTTCAGCAGAGGGAATTCACCATATGATGTTAGGGGTGCAACTAACGGCTAATTTAGTTCAGTACAATTACAGTGCATTATGTTTTTGTTTTCAGATAAAGAGGATTCAACAGAGCATGTTGAAGAAGTTTAGACTACCGAGTCAGCATTATGATACTCGGTTATTTAGAATTGTTGCAGCAATGAAAGAAGACCAAGTGGGAAAAATGGGCTCAATAGATGTTGGAGTCAGATTGTTGTCTGGCTTATGGCAGGCCAGGTAAGCGTTTGCAAAACAGTTCTAATGCAAGTACTTGGTTCTGGCTCCATTCTTCCTTGGCTTTCCCGACCAATTTTCCCCTTGCCTCTCTGGCACTCCTTTTTCCCTTCTTACTTCATGCTCCTTTCCACTTTTCGGTCAATACATGGTGTACCCAGCCCCAATGAAAAGATCACCAAGTTTTAGTTATTGGGCATTCTCATGTAAAGTGGAAGGCCAAGCAGGATGAAGAGGAACTTGCAGTGAGCAGTTGAGACCGGATGTAAAGAATTTCTGGGAAAGAGGCAAAAAGAGATGCTGCTCATTTATGGCATGCTTCGGCAGAACTGGTCAAAGGGCAAGGATGTATAAATATGGAAATCCTTGACCTTGAGGAAAATGGTTTGGTGCAACTTATGGGGGTAATGTTATTAAAGGAACCAAACATGGACCTGACGGAATAAAGAGGTTGGCTTGAGACGAAATCATGGATTTACTGAACACAGTTAGTTTCAAGAAAGATGCATCATCGAGCTATGAATTAATATGCAACAGGTAGGGCTAGGAGGAAATGGATTCTGGAAGAGCAGAGTTTCTGTATGATTTATGGCATTCACAGAATACAACATAAGAGCACAAGGTTCTCTTGGTCCAGCTCTCAGTTCTGAACAATGAGTGTTATCTTTTTGAGCTGTGAGATGTGACAGTATATGTGCATGGCAAACGTTTAAGTGGATTAGTATGGGTAGCATAGACCAAGTCAAGGGCACACTGGGAAAGGAAAAGAGATGGCAAGACGGTATATACCAGGTGGCAATTTTGGAGCAACTGAGAGGTTCTCTGGGGATTAGCTTCGCTGCTGATTGGAGGAGTCAGCTTCGGGAGGGGTGGTGCACTGGAGCTGGGAGGCTCCTAGAATGATAGTAAATGCTGCAGAATAAGGGGTAGGAATACGAGGCAAGGAAAGGTGACATTAGGATGTCTTGAAGGTAATTAGGGGGTGACAATGGATGCTGACAAAGCTAAGAAGATTTGTGAATGCGGAAGGTTTACAAGTGGGTAGAGAGAAGTATATTTTGTATAAAGGTGAGATGGGTATTTTAGGCTGCAATTAATTGCAAGGGTTGTCCTGCTTGTTAGCACAAACCTGTTTTATTAAAGTGGCCTTTTGCTCATTGATCTGGTGTGAGTGGTGCAGTCTCGCCCACACCCTCTATAACCAGCGGGAAAGTAGCAGCGATGCAAGACTCCTATCACTGTCTTAACACCACAGAGCCCACTTTTTAGTCACCGAACCTTGCTCCTATGTAATAAAAGGAAACCGAAGGCCTTTAAAGCCATCTGAGACTCTCCCAGTTACTGTCATGAAAGGAAATCTTTTCAGGCTTCTACCTAAACAACATAACCCAATCCAATTATCAAACTCTGAACGCTTTTTCAAGTCTTCCCATAATTCTCCTGACTTATTCATTTATTTTTCGGTTGAGTGATATGCCACCAAAAGATAGCTGCAGCATCCTCTTGAAGATCCTACCTCCAGGCACTGGGGGTGGATTACTTTAGTTTTGTTCACTACAGTGGTCTTTGGAAAATGCTGTGTGCTTACCAGCCATCTTCATTATTCCTAATCCCATGTTTCTTCATCCCAGTCCTTATGTGTGAAGTACCTTGTTACATCTTCCAGAAGGAATTCTTGCTTTTCTGATTCTCTGATTCAGACTCTACCACTCTTTCAGAGTTATATAAAAACTGGTGATATTCCCAGTAATCATGGCCGAGCAGAGAGAAAGGATTCGGACAAACAATAAAATAAAAAAATAAAAAGAGTAGGAACAGGAGTATTTAAGATTTTCTGTAAGTTTCAGAGAATTACCCATGCCCTGCTTTCTCATCCCAGTCCTTACACGCTAGGAATACCCATGCAGTTCCTGGTGTCAGCAAAGCGCGAAATAACAAAAACAAGAATATACATGTAAGGGCTGAAGATCTGCAATCCCTGTAAATTTATTGCAACCATCAGCAAGAATAACAGTGGCCACTCTCAGTCAACGTAGCACAGAATTTAACACAGGTGTGTACTTCAGTTCAATAAAAGTGGCTCATTGATTTTATATTTATTTTCTCCATCTTTATTTTAGCAGTAAAATACTGACATAGTACTGTGATCCAGTGGTGCATCTTGAATGGAATAACCTATATACACGTTTACTTTAAGATTTCCCCTTCCCCATAGTGGGGGGAGGAACACCGGGACCATATACTGATCTGTTGATGCTCATAACTTTGCTTACAGATCATAAACAGCGCTATCTCACTTCATGATGAGGATAAGCAGGGGGCAGGGCTTGAAGAGCCAAGATGGCAGACGATCTAACGGAGCTCCGCACCAAACCCTATTATCCATCTAAGTTATACCTGTTAAGGCTGCCATCGACCCTCCTGCTCTAACATTCCGGTGGTGGTGTTGGGGAGGTTTCTGCGAACCCTCGGCGGGTACATAGGGGTATGGAGACCGCAGTCTCGCCCTCCCTGCCTTGTGGTTCACTGAGGCCTGGCTGAGTGGGAGGCCGCCTCTTTTTCTGGAGGTTCGGCTGGGACGGGGAAGCCGCTCCCCTGGCGATAGCAATGCAGTGCCAACTCTAATGGTGCTCTCCTGGCAGTGTGCAGTTATTATCATTTTATTTTTCCTCCTCACACAGTGTGGGGTGGGGTGGGGTGGGGCGGGGCACGGCTGGCCAGAGCAGGGGAGGAGTGGTTTGCACTCCCAAAGTGCATAAGACCTGTTTGGCTGGCCCTCTTGGGCCCGCCAAACAGTTCATGCACACTTTGCATGTTCCCCACCAGGCTGCATTACACAGCCTAGTGAGGAACATGCACAGGCTCCCTGTTCCAGTCTGAGCACTGATCCACGGCGCTCAGACCAATCACAACGCTGCATTGCAGCATTGTGATTGGCTCAGGGGAGCCTGTGTGCCGGGTGCTTCCTGCTGCCGGCCGGACTGCAGAAAGGAAGAAGGAAGAGGACGCAGGGGAGGCGGCGGCTGGCTGCCCGTTCCAAGGTAAGTGTTTTTTTTTTGTTAATTAACCCCGTTCCCCCCTGCCCCACCACCCCTGTCCGGTAGCAGACACTACTGAGTGCTGGACAATGAGGCTGATGGGTGGCTGTATGAGGCTGCCTGGGAGGCCCCCTGGATCCGGTGACACACTGTGCAGTGGTGGGTGCGGTGGCCCGGGCCAAAGACGGCTTTTCCGGTGTGCTTTTCAGCCTTGCCTTCCTGCCATATGACCAGCTGCTAGAGACTAAATCCTTACCCTTCGGCCCTGACTGGACAGGACATTAATTGGAGGTGTGCCCTGGGAGACATGCAATTGCTGTACTGCCTACGTTTGTGGGGCCCCATCCGTGGTGCTGCCTGTCCTGGTGTGCAGACCTTTATGGACTTGGGACCTGAAACGGCAGAGGCGGCGTGCCCATGGGGAGTGGCTGGTGAGAGGCATCATGGCCCACCATTTTATACTCCGTATAGCTGCCTGTCAGCCATGCTTTGGACGTTGACCGGAGGGCCCTTGTAGCAGCAAAAGTGGCTGGAACATGAGGCGGGGGCCTGTGAGGTGCCTGTCGGGGTCTGCAGTGGAGGTGCCCCTTCCTGGGGCTTCTTGAGTGTATCCTCTGGTGGCCCTTGAGAGAGTGTGGCGCCCTGGCAGCAACCCTGCAGAGAGATACTGTGGCCTGCCTGGATCTAGTCCAGTGGGCCTGGGCTAAAGTGACCACGCTTCCCACTATGGGGGGCCCACTTACCTTGATGCTGCTGCCATGCAGGCTCGGACTTCCTCCTTGTTGGAAATGGCCCTTTCTGCAGAGTCACCCCCAAACATTTGGCCTTCCTCCTCCCTTTTTGATGAATTTGTTTTTGTTGGCTTTAAGACTCTGAGCACTTTACCACTGCTAACCAGTGATAAAGTGCACGTGCTCTGTACTTAAAACATGGTAACTTTGGCATATCCACAATTGGAATTTTGAATTTACTTATAAGTCCCTAATAAAGTGCACTACATGTGCCCAGGGCCTGTAAATTAAATGCTACTAGCGTGCCTAAGGCACTGATTGTGCCACCCACTCAAGTAGTCCTTTAAACATGCCTCAGGCCTGCCATTGCAGAACCTGTGTGTGCTGTTTTAAACTGCCCTTTCGACCTGGCAAGTTAACCCTCTTGCCAGGCCCAAACCTTCCTTTTAAATGCATATACTTCACCACTAAGGTAGGCCCTGGAGAGCCCCAAGGGCAGGCTGCAGTGTATTTAAAAAGTTGGACATTTACTTTTACGTTTTACATGCCTAGGTAGTGAAAACTCTTAAATTGTTTTTTTCACTACTGCAAGGCCTATCTCTCCCATAGGTTAACATTGGGATAACCCTATTACATTTTATAAGTGTAATTTTCAATTGGCAAAAGATAGATATTTTGAGTTTGGCGTCTCTGGACTTACAATTTAAAATCACAACTTAGGGGAAAGTTGGATTTTACGTTGCAAGTCTGAAAATGCTACAATTAGAAAGTTGGCATTTTCTTACTTTAACCATTCTGGGCCTCTGCCGGTTTCTAAATACATGTCTGGGTGGGTGACAGCTGGGCTTTGTGCATTCCCTCTAGACAGCCACACACAGAGAGAGCTTAAGTGTGTTGTATGGCCTTTTCACATATTGATGGGCCATCACCAGGCTGGTGGGCCATCCTTGGCAGAATAGGAGGGAGGAGCGGACACTTGCACCTGAATAGGTTTGTGTTTGCCCCCACACAAAGAGTTACGTAGCCCCCTGTAGTGAGTCTGGAGCCAGGGCAGGAAGGGCAGGGACCTTGTGCACTTCAAAGGCCCCTCTTTGAAGTCTCCCCCACTTCAAAGGCACAACTGGGGATAAGTACAGGACCCCTGACACCACCAACTCAGTTCACTTCTGGACCTGAGGACATTTTGCCAGGAAGAAGGACTGCTGTGCTGCTAAAAGGACTGTCACTCTGCTGGACTTTGCTGGACCCCTGCTTTGATATGCCTGCTGCCCTCCTTGCCTGGCAATGAGAAGGACTGGAACTGCATCTCTCCATCCCCAGAACCATAGTGACACCAAGGGCTTGCTGGCTTGCATCCTGTTCTGAAGTCTCAGGGACATCAAAGATTTCCAACAACCCTGCTACAGACTCTGGACTCAGTTAACTGTGAGTTCTGCCCTGTCAAGAGGTGCCAATCCAGTCGTGGGCGCTTGGGAGTAGATTTGCTGGCTGCTTGTTGCAAAAACATGCACCCCTGTCGTTGCAATGGTCGGAACCAACGCATCTCCCCTGAACGCCGATGCACCGCCTCTGCTGACATCGCATCGCAAGCTGCGCGCCTCGATGTTGATGCATTGCCTTCATCATAAGTGATGGGGTGGGTGGTAAACTCCACTCTGCCGGCCGAGTTCATGGATTTTTGTCACACTGCGCTCCGATTGGAGTGCGGAGTTCAGAAAAAACCTCCGCCGACCGCTGGCGGAGCGGAGTTTATCGGCATGCGCTCACCCCTATTTAATTGCCATGAAGCAGTTTAGGTGCTATCAAGATTTATGGCCGAGCAATAAATGACAACCGTGTTGGTTGGCTGCCAGCTCATGTAGCCAGTGAGACCTAAGCCCTGCAAATTGCCCCGAACAGTCAAGAAAGATTGCGCAGAAACAATGGGTCGAAATTGTGGCTGTAGAGGAAGGGCATGGGTAGCCCTGCATCAGGCTGTTCCCACTGGAAGTGGAGGCAAACAAAGAACAACAAGCATGAGGTTGCGTGAAGTTGAATAAACAGGCTAACTTCTGACTAATGGTTGGCGGGCACACAAAACATACAGGTTAATGAGCCTGAAGAGTCAAAAGACATGGGGAAAAGAACACTCATGGGGGGTGGGGCAGGAGGGCGTTTTTATCATAGGACGGTGGTATCACAAAGTGTTGGTGAATTAGTGAGGAGGCTCAGAGGACAGCCAAAGGGAGTTTCTTGCTAGTGATGCAACTCCGTAGTCAAGGGTGGGGGCAGCAGTGTGGCCGCTGTCTGGGGACAGTCAGGGTACCTCTGGGTAACGTGACCCAGTTCACCCTCCTCTTAAAAAATAGCGTGTAGCTGAGGCATGTTCCAGGTCTGGGAGGTGACGCTGTGACCGTGTGTTGGAATGGGCAGGGTTGGGTACATTTCTTACTGGGTCTGGGGAGTCTTGTCTTCCGTCTTAGCAGTCTGAGAGGAGAGAGTGCTGCTATTCAAAGACTGAGTCCAGGCCCTTGTTAGATGAGGTGGAACCTAAGTGAATGGGGTGCCCCGAGACTCCTGCTTATTCCACAGCCAGGTCTGGAGGTACAATGCATTCACAGCAGCAATGTGCATAGAAAGAGGCCTGAATGTTCCCCGTCTTTCACAAAACAACAGGGATGGTCCTACATGTCTGTGAGAGAGGGGAACTCTGCTCGCACACGTAACTCTTCAGAGTTTTTCGATGACTCATCGGAAATCCAAAGATTGAAACTCTGCAAGCTCTGCACAGGACTAGTAAAGGGTTCGCCAACGACTCATCTCCTACTGCTCAGATCGGAACCAATGCATAGTCTACATCCAGCCATATCGATGACGACGTATCGCCTCCCCTGCTCCTTGCATTGGGTCTGCGATCCTCCATCCAAAGGTAATTTTTCAGCAGGGAAAGGTTAGTCCCTGTATCTGATCCGTGCTCCATCGAGGTCGGCCTGAACTTTTGGATTTACCCCGTTCAAGCGTAAACAAAATATCCCCGGTTGGCGCTTTAAAGATTCATAA
Source organism: Calotriton arnoldi (assembly GCA_963921515.1). NCBI lineage: Eukaryota > Metazoa > Chordata > Amphibia > Caudata > Salamandridae > Calotriton > Calotriton arnoldi. The sequence goes on along the minus strand of CAWUFW010014693.1, from coordinate 296,133 downwards.
CTTCTGTTCTACTAATTCGATTTTTTTGTGTGGTGTTTTCACTGTTTTACTGTATTAAGTGTTGCACAAATACTTTACACATTGCCTCTTAAGTTAAACCTGGCTGCTCTTTGCCAAGCTACAGGGAGGTGAGCAAAGGTCAATTTAGGGTGTGTATCTAGCTTACCCAGACTAGGATTGTGGTCCTTACTTGGACAGGGTTCATACCTCTGCCAACTAAAGACCCAATTTTTAACACTCCCCCTGTCGGGATTGCCCTGCACTGTCAGGTGCCACTTATAACTCCGTTACCGCGCCTGTATACTGCTGCAGAACTCTGATGTGGCGCCTGTGGGTCTACTCCGACTCCTCAGATCCTTGTCTGCCCTGCAGCTGCGCGTCTTTGCCCTGTGCGCTTTGGAGCTAATGCATCGGATTGAATACTTTTAGGTGTAATTAAGGGGCCTGACCTCTCCGATACTTGGCACAATGGCACACTGACTGGAATTGGCAGAGCAACCTGGCATACACTGCCTTGGTGAATCTTATCGCTCGTTTCAAATTAATTCAATACTACATATTTCACAGGTCTTCCCTTCCAGACATATTTGTGTGTATATATATATATATATATATATATATATATATATATACACACACCACACACACACACATATATATATATATATATATATATATATATATATATACACACACACATACACATACACACACATATATATATATATACACACACTCATTCAAAACAATCAATATTAGTGATAAAATATTGTCAATACCATATTATAACTCAACAGTCACTCAGTTTCTGAAATATCAATTAAACATTACTACATAACACATTGAACAGGCAGATCTTGTCTAACCAGGTGCACTGCCATGTGAATAGCTTGATACCAGTCAATGAGAATCCCGCTACCATAAATGAACCCAGAATTCAAGTGCTTCATGACCATACAAGTGGGAGAAATGTGTGACATTTATAACGCTACATAATGCACCATTTCTCACTGATTTTTCAAAAACAAAAGTGACACAAATCCCACTTACTCAGGACCAGTATTAAAGCCTTTCGCCAATGGCTGCTGCACCACAGTTGGCAAATTGGCGACGTAACTGCAGAAGCATGTTGCCTTTTCAACGTAAAACAATATAACCCACCCCTTGGTTCAGGGACAAAGATTGGAAGAACCACATCTTCTCACCTGTTGAAGGTTGATGAAATGTTCAAGAGGAATAATAGATCCTGGTCTTATCAAAGCAGTCAATCAGAGCCTCTGAATTACCCTGCAGACATGTCTGTCAATTAAAATACAACTTTAATGGGGAGAAACCTTATGTTCTTTGAATCTACTGGTACAAAATAATGAGATTATAGACTGATTAAAACAAGAGATGCCAATTGTTTTAGCACATGGTGAAACAGTAAAAATATTTTGAAGCATGGTACAGTGTCTGCAACATCTCTTCAAATTTTTAGCCTTCCACACTTCCGCCGCAGCCCAGAGAGTTTCCTTTTAACTTCTCAGCAACTGGGGGCGTGGCCGAGCCGGTGACCAACATGGCCGCCTAACTCGAAAGCTCCGGAGCCGTGGTGCAATAAATATCATCAGCCGCCTATTACTGATGAGCAAACTGGCCAGCCACACCGTAGAATTACAGTGGATGGGGCGGTGATGTGATCAGCGCTTGAAACGACAACCGGAGGTACGTGCGGCTTGAAGATCTGCCCGCTGCGGTACTGAGCTCGACGCGGCCCTCGGAGGCCCCGAGTCGACAGGGGACTCGGGTGAGCCTGAGGGCGGGGCTCAGATCGCGCGGACCTGCTGTGGGACTCCGGTTCCACCAGCCACGATGAGGGATCGCGGCGCCTACATGAGGACCCACTTGCATCGGCACCTCGATTGTAGCCATTGCTCGGATGAGGTTGAGAGCTGGGTCGCTCTAAGACGACCACGACGACGCCTTAGTCCCTGACTCGGGAGACCGGTAGGGGCCTAATTGGGCCGATTTTGAGCGCGGAGCTGTTGTGTGTGCGCGTCTTCTCCCCCACATCGACCTGAGTTGCGGCGGATCGCAGTTGCCCTTTTTTGGACCTGCTGCTTCATGAATGCAGAGCCACGCCGAAGAGACTCTTCCTCGAGATCGGCGAGACGCCGCCTCACTGCGCCATACACAGACCGAGAACTTGCCTTGCTGCTGAAGGGACCATCCTGCTCCCTCTTGAACTGGCGCATTCCCCTCCTATTTGTATTATGGCTGCCTAACTGCCCAAGCAGCTACCTACCCTTGTATGGGCCTGATGCCCGTCTGACTGGGCACACAGCTCTATTTACCTGGCTGCCAAACAACAGTCCTGATCACACTGCCCTTGTGCAGCGGACTGCACAGGCTTCGGATTGAGGGTTGGGGCCAGCTGACCCTTCTTTCCTGCCCTAGCGAACCCCAAGTTCCGCAAATAGGCCCGGCTTTACCTTGCCCACTACTATTGCAAGGATGAGCCGCAATGACCCGAAACAAAAACAGTTAAACTTTGATGGGGGCAAGCCCTCTAGGCGAGAAGACATGGATGGGGCCTCCAGCCAAGAACAGACCCCATTAGATGGAGCGGCGGCCATCTTGGCCAAACTCAGGTTGGGATTCCAGTCTATAGATTCCCGATTTGACATGCTGACTACCCGCCTGGACGACATTACAGGGCGATTAGATGGGCATGACACTCGTCTGGATAAAGTGGAACAACGCATTTCTGATTTGGAAGATGGGCATCCTTCTATCCAGAAACGATTGGCCAGATCCGAAGGCCTCATCAAACAGCTTGCGATGAAAGCGGAGGATTTGGAGGCGCGCTCGCGCAGAAATAACCTGCGAGTTGCTGGTATTGCAGAATCCACCAACACAGTCCCCTTGACCAGGTTTATTGAAACGGTTTTGATCGACCTCTTTGGCCGAGAGGCCTTCTCGAGCACTTTTGCTGTTGAACGAGCTCATAGGTGATTGGGCCCAACGCCACCACCGGGAGCGACCTCCCGGATCATCATTGCCAAGTTACTCAATTACAACGATCGTGAAACTGCCCTACGATTATCCAGAGAGCGCGGCTCACTCACTTATCAAGGATCCAACATCTCCTTGTTTCCAGACTTTACACTCATGGTCCAAGAGGCCCGCCGAAAATACGCGGATGTGAACAGCTCATTACAAAAAGCAAACATACGCTACGCGATGCTGTATCCTGCCAGGTTTAGGGTGCAAATTGGGAACAAGTCGCAGATCTTCGACACACCCGAGTCTGCGGCCAAATTCTTGAAGAACCACCAACAGTCGACGCAACGCCCCGACGCGGACGACTGTCGACCCTCTGGAACTTGAGACTTTGTTCCCTTCCTTCTCCCGTTCTATGGGGACTCGGGGGTCTGTGGATGGGGTGTGCCCTGGAGAACACATCCCCAATACTCCTGCTCTTTCCTTATGATGAAGCTAATGGTCGAGCTGCGATATCCCGCAGAACTGAGATACCTAGTCTATGTATGCACCATCCCTGCCCAGTTCTCTCCCATATCCAATAGTAAGAGCCAGTAAATTTAAACTGGCTGTATGAACATAGATCGACCAGTGAATGTTTCTATACGCAGCAGCTCCGTTGGAGTGTTGCCTCTTCCCTCAGGAAATTTCCTCATGCCTTTACTCCTCCCCCTCTCTCTCGCTCTTCTCCCCCTCTTCTTTTTCTCCTCCTGTTTCTTGTATTTTCTTCGGGATTCACCGGGTGCGCATTCTTGAGTATCCGATGGGGGTGGGGGGGCGTTGTTGTGGGATGTTTATTTTTGGTTATTGTTTTAGTAGCTGTTTCGAGCATACTACTATGTGCAACATGCTACGCTTCAGTCTCGTATCATTCTTAATAATAATCGACTGTTGATGCCAATAGGACCATGAAAGGATCCTCTATTACTGATTTACATGTTATATGTCTGTCCTGGAATGTTAGAGGGCTCTCCTGCCCAAAAAAGAGTAGGCAAGTACTGGCATATCTGACACGACACTCCATTCATATAGCGTTGCTTCAGGAGACGCACTATGCACCCTTTCCTTCGCATGGTTTTGCAGCATCCTGGGGCCAACATCGATTTTTTTCCTGCTATAGTACATACTCACGTGGAGTGTGTATACTTGTACACCGCTCACTACCCTTTTGCACTGTGTCGGTCACATCAGACCCAGACGGTAGATTTTTGCTAGTCCAGGGTTTTATTGGGTGGCAACCCATATTGCTGGTCAATGTTTATGCCCCCAATGTTGATACACCCGATTTCTTTACCACAATTTAATCACATATAGACCGTTTCGGCTCAGACACGATCCTGATGGGGGGGGGGATTTTAACCTCACACTAGATCCTACCACTGACATCACTGGACCGGGCCGAGTCACTAAGCCTCTGGCCACTAAAGATCTCCTCACACTTCTGCAATCCTCGCTGCTAGCAGACCCTTGGTGTGTCAATCACCCAGGAGTTCGTAATTACTCTTTCCATTCAGCTCCACACGGTACTTGGTCTCACATAGACCACTGGTATTTAACACCACAACTATTGACAGAAGTGCGTAGAGTGGAATATTTCCCTCGCACCATCTCAGACCGCTCCCCGGTATTGTTGGAAATCGCTTTTCCATCTCTCCCCAAACAACGCCCTCTATGGAGATTCCCTGCGAATGCACTTTTACATTCTGTGTTCCATAGTGAAATTGGAGACACCATAACCGTATTCTTTGAGCTGAATGAGGGCTCAGTCGAATCACAACTCATGCTTTGGGATGCCTTTAAGGCATTCATTCGCGGTGTATGCATTTCCAAGCATGCCGGAGTCTTACGTTCCATTCGGACTGAATTATCGAACATTGAACAGAAACTGAAAGATATAGATGCCCGTCTGCAACCTTTCCCATTTATGACATTACTGCGCGACCGTTCAGCTTTGATGACAGACTTCACTGACGCTGCAGCTCGGGAAGTCAAATTTTTAGGTAAATATGCCAGAGCACGGGCGTACGGTGAGGGCGAGCGACCCGGCAGAACACTTGCACGTCTCCTCAGACCCAAATACCAGTCACATTTATCACAGAATTAGACGTGGGTACTGACCGACCAGTGACGGCAGGGACCGATATCACGCAAACTTTCCTTGACTACTACACCAACTTGTATCGGACGAGATGCCCGCCAACTGGTCAAGCCCTCAATGCATATCTTCAAGAAATAGCAATGGTATGGCTCGAGGACGGGCAGCAAGACTTTTTGGCTTCCTCCATTGATGTGGACGAAATCAAACCTGGTAAATCCCCCCAGAAATGTCAATCCTACAGACCGCTCTTGTTGTTAAATCACGATTATAAAATCCTTGCTAAAATACTGGCTACTAGATTGGCGTTACTTGACACTACACTGTGCCCTTATCAGGCTGGATTCATACCGGGGCGATCTACGACACTTAACCTACGTACAATTTTTTCGGTAATCAATCAAATGGAGTCTGCAGTCGCAGTTATGCTGGATGCCGAAAAGGCATTCGATTCTTTAGAATGGCCTTTCCTCATCGCAGCTATGCAGAAATTAGGGATTCCAATAGGCTTTTTAAACTTTGTTAGGTTACTATACTCTTCCCCTGTTTCTCGACTTAAAATAAATGCCCTGATCACACAGCAGTTTCGTTTGACTCGGGCACCAGGCAAGGCTGCCCGTTATCACCATTACTATTCATTATTGCTATGGACCCACTGGCTCGTCATATCCAGGAGCGCCATTTACACCGAGGACTGCAACTCCACATAAGCCCCCTCACTGCCTCTTTTTACGCAGATGACATTATGCTATTTCTGCGCCACCCCGAAGAGAATCTACCCCCCCTCTCTTGCGAGAAGTGGTCCGGTTCGGAGTGCATTCGGGTCTGGTTATCGACTGGACCAAATCTGAAATATTTGCTCTGACCCCTGGTACCCACCCCTGCGACCTTGAGTTTCCTCCCAAATATCTGGGGATATATCTGCACTGCGATGCCGCTCAAGTGATTCGGTTGAATTACGGGCCGGCGATCGACCGACTTGATTCACTAATCCATAAGTGGACCAAGCTTCCGCTCTCAATAGCAGGCAGAATTGCTATCATTAAGATGGTAATACTCCCACGCTTCTTGTACCTTTTTTTAAATATCCCCTTAGCTTTAACAATGACCTTTTTTTAACACACTTCGTTCACTTCTAACCCGACTAGTTTGGGCAGGTAAACAACTGAGAGTGAACTGGACCACATTAACTATGCCATTTGAGCGAGGTGGCTTTGGTGTCCCCGACTTTTATATTTATTATTTGATCGCCCAAACCCACTTCACCTACTATTGGTACCACCCGGACGCCCACTTACACTACCTTAAGCCCGACAGGTCACAGATATACCCACACGCCCTATTGACACTGCTGCCACAGGGTCTCCCCCGCAATCCAAAAGAAATCCAAACTGTTTCAACCACATGCTGGGCATGGACTAAATTGCGAAAGTACTTGAATCACACATCTCTCTACTCACCGCATATACCGTTGGCAGATAACCCGGCAATACCACCTACCTTAGAAACAATCACAAAGAAAACGCTAATTAAAAACAGACTTTTGAAGATGGGAGATCTCTTTCACGACTCCAAACCATGCTCCACCACGGAACTTACAGTGCGTACTGAAAATACACACATGGATACATTTGTACTGCATAGAATCCGTAGTTCCTTATTAAAAACACTGCCCGATCAATCATCCGAGCCGGACGATTTCCCACCACTTACGCTTGTAATAACCTCTCCGGAGAGCACTCATTTGGTTTCTCATATGTACCACCTCGCGCTTTCCCTCCGCCCTGCTGTAGGCATCAAAGCGCGCACATCCTGGGAGCAAAACTTGGGGGTGAGCAGAACTGATGACATGTGGCGCTACTGCTTCTTGCAGCTTCGTTATGTCTCGGGCAACTACAAACACAAACTGCTACATTTTAAATATATAGACAGAATTTACGTCACTCCCAAACTGATGGCTAGGATGAACCCTGAAGTGTCTAGCACCTGTGCAAGATGTGGCACCCTTGAAGCAGATTTTTTCCATTTAGCTTGGACTTGCGCTCCGATAAATGCATATTGGATAGGGGTGTTCAGGCGCATATCCACCATGGTAGAGCATACTATACATCCTGAACCATTGACAACCCTATTAGGATATGTCAACCCCTTAAAGAGAAGCATCAGACGTTATAGTGCTATCGCTCTACTAATAGCTAAAAGAGGTTTCCCTACACTGGGGCAGGACACAAACACCGACAGTACAAGCGTGGATCCGAGACCTCACTTATTGTGACACTATGAGTGACATTTAGGCTACATTACTGCCTACCACCTCACGACCTCGTGATATTTGGCAGCCCCTCAAAAGCTATTTACAATCACACTCCACAGACGCTTAGTGGTGTTACGGTCGCCCATGTCCATAAACTGAGGATATATTATCTGTATAAACCAAAAATTCTGGGCTATGATTTGACATGGTACATGTTGGCTCTCATTTATAGACTGGTCGGGTGGAGATACTGCTTGGATGAGCACTCAGATAACTATGTGATGTACGATTCCTGCAACACATTTTGCATAACTGCTCCATTGTATTTATTTTGTAGTAATGTATATCTCTTTTTTTCTTTTTCCTTTTTTTGTTTTAGGCTGTTATTCATGACTGTAGACAACTTGGAAATGTTTAAACCCACTGTATGACAAGCTGAGATCCCCATCTGTGTATGGGACAACGACTGTCATTTTCATTAATCACAGTTTAGTCGTATGTTTTTTCTTGAAAAACTCAATAAAAAGAAATAAAAAATTAAAAAACACTCTCAGCAACTGCAAAGTAGAACCACTCTTCTTGAAAATTGCAGCACTGTGTTAAATAAAACCAGACACAAATAGAGCATCCTCAGACCTGTACCTCTGCACTGCTGGATCCAGCTTCTCCTCACTGTGCTTTGGTCAATCTGGATATCTGCCCAGTGAGGCCCATCTTCCTGCAGGGACACTGGTCCCAAGCTAGGAAAGTGGAGGATACAACCTCCACCGATGTGGCAGGCGGGCATACTCCCCACCAGGGTCTAAATGACTTTCTCGTAGTATGCATACAACGTGTGATTCACCCACTATACAGCCTCTCCCCACAATCTTGCCTCAAGGAATGACAAACAGTTTTGTGGGTCAGCCATGGCATAGTCCTTTATTCACGATTTCACATAAACATTGGTCATAAGCAAGCATAAGTGAAATAAAAAAATTATCTTAACGTCAGATAAAGGATAATCATATGCAATCAATAGCCTGAAGGTTACATTAGGCGAAATCGTATTTACATTATATACATTGCGGCAATCATCAAGAACACGTACATTGTGGTGAGATCTCCTGTGCTCATTGTGCCAGAAGGCCCCAATTCGCACCGACCCGAGTTACAACCAGGTCATCCCAGCATTATTGATGGAGCACATTGACCAGCAGTCATTGGTAGCAACTTTCTCCAACCCTCCAGTCCTGAGGCAACTACCAATCCAGGGCTCCGCATAATGCATCAGCCCCGCCGGGGTACCTGAACACAGGTGCAGCCCCCAAAGTTCTGCAAGAGAGTCAAGGACCACCAGCAGGTCAGTCCCCCCTTCCACCAGCCCGCTGCCCAAATTGAAGTCCCCCCCACACCATCCCCCCAGTTCAGGAGTCAGTCCAAAAGAAGTCCACATCTCGGTATCCCCCGCTGTTTTGCTGTCAGGGACCCTGCCCCTTAGGGATGGGTAAAAAGGCTGCTGGTCCGCACCACCCTGGACACGCTAGAGGGGATAAAGAGGGTGTCCCAGCACTTCCTATGGCCTTATATGTCCCCCGGTCGGCCTCGCGCCCTTTGATGACGTCGATGGCTGGGCTCCCACTACCATAACTTCAGGTGTTATGAGGGGGAAGGGCTCCTGCCCGTTAGCCACTAAGGGCGCCCGGCCCTGAAGTGCGGGTGGCACCAAAACAGAAAGCTAACCTCTCATTTGTGGTCAGTATGCAACACGGATTGTTCTCTACAGGTTTTAGGTTAGGCAATTTTCATGTTTAGTTTCATTTATGAAGACTGGGCTATGCAATTTGGAGGTTTCGCTTTGCCCATGTGATCAGCGCTCTGTTCAGTGTACCCTTAATGTCATATTTATTTCTAAATTTTATAAGGTACCAAGGAAGCGTAATTTGATCCCCATGCTTAGCTTTTAAAAATTGAGTCAATGTAGACCTGTTCTTTTTTACAATGGCTGCCACCAGATGTTACTTGTATTGCAGGGATTTATTTTACTAAGCATTCCATAAAAATAAGGAGTACTTTGCATTAGTAGTTGTGCTGGCTGATTTTGGAGGACGAGTTTTAATTGTTGCACTGTAATTGGGACTTTACTATGTGTATATTATATTTTTATTGTACGCTGCTATTCGTTGCTGGATTGTTTTTTAATAATTTTACTTCATCTGATATATTACAGTTTTGTAAACAATGGGTTATTATGATTTGTGTATCTTTTATTGTTTTATGAAGCCGAATAAAGATTAAGAGGGACTCCCTCAGATTTTAAAAACGTTCACATCATTTGCAACACATAGATGGTTATAGATATGGAATGCATATTTCTTGCACGCCATACTTCGAGAACACATTTTACTCCTCACTCTCAAAATATTTTAGTTTTGTCAAATTAAAATCTAGACCTGGGAACATGGGGGCCTTAACAGGGCGGTCACTTTCCTAAGGTGACGGAAGGCACAGCCTTAAAGCACTACTTAGTGGCACTGTCTTCCAAGGGATTTTGTTTACTTTTCTTTCTCTGACTTCAAAGTGAGAGGATTTATGTGACAATCTTGCTGGATACTTAGAGTAGGAAAGAGTTTTTTTCTATCACACCTATGCCACTTCACGCTGCACCTTTCTAGTCTCCCCTGTACCACTCTACTCTATGCAAATGCAGTCTACGCCACTGCACTCTATTCCAATACACTCTATGCCATGGGTACTCACAAGCATTTGCCCAAGGGCCACAAAGTACGGTCCGTGGCATGACCGAGGGCCGCGCTGATGCCAGCAGGGTGATGGTAGGGGGGTCAGGGATTGTGTAAGGAGGTTTAAAAAACATGTTAAATAAAGGCGCAAGCATTTATTTGCAGGTTAAAAAATGCTTGCCCATTTATTTAACATTTTTTTCTGAATATTAATGCTCAGCAACTAAAAAGCAGCTGGTGCTGCTGTTCACCAGGAGGGCCACATGTAAAGGTCAAGAGGGCCCCAAGGGGCCCCCAGACCGTACTTTGAGTCTCACTGCTCTACGCCAATTCACTCTACTCTGTAACACTCAACTCTATGCCCCTGCACTCTACACCAATTCACTGTACGCCACAGTAATCTACTTTGTATCACTGTACTCTATGCCACTTCACTCTATGCCATTATACTCTATGCAACTTCATTCTTCCCTGCACCACTCCACTCCACTCCGCACCACTTCACTCTACTCTGAAACAATCTAGTCTACACCACTGCACTCTACTCCACTCCACTCTGCCACGGCACTCTACACAGCTGCACTACGCCATTGCACAATACTCTGCATCATTGTACCGTATGCCACTGTACTCCACTTTACACCACTGCACTCGGACACTCTACTCTGCAACACTACACTCTGCCATTGAACTCTCTGCCACTCTACTCAACTCCACTCTAAGCCACTGCACTCTAAGCCACTGCACTCTAAGCCACTGCACTCTAAGCCACTGCACTCTAAGCCACTGCACTCTAAGCCACTGCACTCTACTCTGCACCACTCTATGCCACTGCACTCTATGGCACTCAACTCTACTCTGCACCACTGCTCTCTGAATCATTCAACTCTACGCCACTCAACCCTGCACCATTTGACTCCACTCTGCGTCACTCCACTCTAATCTACGCCACTGCATTCTACGATGCTGCATTGTACGCTACTGATTTCAATGCCACTGCACTATGCCACTGCACTCTGTAACTCTTTACGCCAATGCACTCTACACCAGTCCACTCTATGCCACTCCACTGTACACCACTCTTAACGTGACTCCACCCTATGCCACTCCACTACACAACACGCTCTGCACTCCACAACACTCTACTCCACTCTTCGCCATTCCAGTCTACGACAATCTGCGTCACTCTTCTCTATGTCACTAACTTTTAGCCATGCTGAACAGCAGCTTGCTGGTGTACAACATGGTGAAAACACATTGGCAAAGCCAATAGCTCTTGCGTAGGTGAGACCTATTGGCTTTGCCAATGCTTGTTATGTGTGAGGGAATGCTTCAGCAGGTAATGTATATTTTGCCTGTATCAAGAACATTCTTTCACTGTTTCTGGTACCAAATGACATTGTTAAAGAGGACAACCCTATAAAATTCCACTCCTGTGTTTAAGTTGTCTTTTAAGGCTATTCAGTAATCCAGGATGAGTTATACAAGAGCGCTTGTTTACTTAAATGAGGTAGTAATAATCCCTGATACTAGTCATTGGGACCCCCTCAGAATACTTTTCAAGTATTTCTAGGGATGTTATGTCTACATATTAGATTTCCCACAACTACATAATAGAGATTTGGAGAGCTGCTAGGTTTTCCGATGGCGTTTAGGACACCTTCAGTTAAACCTGGATTTGTAGAGAGCAGATGTTTTCATTACAGGATTTTAGGTTTCACTTTTCCTTTTATAGGTTTGGGCTCCCAGGTCCCAGCATGTGTCCTGCTAAGGGATAAAAAGCCAGAACTGGCTGAAATTATTGCAACCTATGCATAAGAAGAATGAGTTTAGAACCACTAGCAATGGACACTACTGCCAAGTATCCACATTTTACATGCGACACCTTCAGCCAGTCCTGCTTTTTCTTAGTCAACAGCTCTTTGCGCTCTGGAACTTTCAGTTTCTCCTTTGCCATAGTAACTCTGGCGAGTTTGGACAGTGCTTTCAGTTAAAGGGCGAGGATTAGCTAAACGCATCTCAGACAGACAACGAGGTCCACTGGGTGGACATAGGACGATTCGAGCCAGGTATCCATTAGGCCTGGAAAAAGTTCAAATCAGAACTCAAGTTATGCCATATCAGAAATAGGCGAAAAAGAGGACAAGGGGGACCCTACTCACTAGGAACCAGGGTAAGTCATATGTATCCGAAAACAACGGTTCTAGCGGGAATACAATAAATCTATACTGGTAATTAAAAAATGCACAATCGCGATCAATTAGGGTTAAGGATGTTCAGAAAAAGAGAGCCTCGCAGACTTGGTGTTCATAATAATTCTTTTTTATCCAAATTTTTATAATTCAAAAACAATACATACACCGATTGAGAAGAACCACAATAGTGATTATATGTCCCAAGCAAATGAAACCATCTAATACATTGTGAACAGACATGTGATATATACAGAACTTGGTTTCCACAATTATTGAAAAAGACAACGACCACAACATGAATTGATAATAATTATAGCCTCTGTGTACAATAGTCAGAGCTATTTAAAATGGTTCGCTATCAATCGAGTCGATGACGTTTCGACCCTCTTGCAATGTGGGGTCTCCTCAGGACCAAGGGGTAAGGGACAATCTGATGGTAGTATTACAGCCGCGTGAGAGGCACATAAAGTGTGAGACACCCGTGGAATGAGAAAGAAGAAATTAATACTCACACGGGGACTCGGTCGAGCACCCCGTGTGAGAGACGAAGGGCTGTGAACTGGTATTAATCAATTGTGGCTCAGTCACAATAGTGGGCAGGATCAACAACACTCAATGTAGTGGTACCTGAGCAGGATCCTCCGCTGGATAGATAAAGTCGCGGGACCGGTAGTGCCACGGCAGGAGAATAAGGCTTTTGAAATATGCCACATAGGATGAGAACTGCTCCGGTCGTCTGCCTGGTAACATTGTGGCTATAATTATTATCAATTCATGTTGTGGTCGTTGTCTTTTTCAATAATTGTGGAAACCAAGTTCTGTATATATCACATGTCTGTTCACAATGTATTAGATGGTTTCATTTGCTTGGGACATATAATCACTATTGTGGTTCTTCTCGGTCGGTGTATGTATTGTTTTTGAATTATAAAAATTTGGATAAAAAAAGAATTATTATGAACACCAAGTCTGCGAGGCTCTCTTTTTCTGACATCCTTAACCCTAATTGATCGCGATTGTGCATTTTTTAATTACCAGTATAGATTTATTGTATTCCCGCTAGAACCGTTGTTTTCGGATACATATCAGAAATAGGCACCGTTTCTAAAAGTGTTTTGCTTTCTATTTTCGTACATGTAATCTTACATTAGTAATGAGAAGAGCAAGAAAGAGAAGACACCATCTAATGCAAAGACTAAAACAAGGATGTGATAAGCTCCTTATGGCTAACATAGAAAAACTTGAAAGTTCTACAAATTCAGGTAAATGTTTAAATTTCCCTAAGAAGAAGTAGTAGTTATAAAAAAAAAATTAAAAATAAAAATAAATAAAATCGGTGAAAAATAAAAAACATTTTAATCAACAAGAAATCAGTAAAACCCACAGACCTGTAACAAAAGTAAGCCGCAGTTCTAGAATATTTTTGTAGTTGAATTCGAGGCCCAACCTACAAGCTGGTTGGCTTGACCAACAGACCAAACCTAGACACGAGTTTTTTTTCGAAAATGTTCTTGAAAAAACAAAGTTTAAAGTATGGTAGGAGTGCCTTTCAAAAGTAGCACTATGTTTTCAGTAGAGGTGTACACATTTTTGACACAAATTTATGAAAAAAACTCAGCGAAAAAAATGAATGAATAAAAAAATCATCTTTGCCGGGAGAATTTCCTTTCAGAAAAATTCTCGCACAAAATAGTTTTTGCAAGAAATTTGGCTTGAAAACTAAGTTTTGTGAAGGGAATGAAACTTTGTAATCTTCACAAAGTGTAAAGTTTTTAACTTCACTGAACGTCGTAAGTAAAATTTTTATAATCTTTCCCCTCTTATCTAGTTTTGGGCTTCCTGTTGCAAATCATTTGCATGAGGTGTAGACCAATTAAGTTCAACCAAAGAAAACAAAAACGGCAAGTTACATAATGCACTGGATTCTGGATGTGTTCCTGACAATGAACAAAATTATGCTCTAAGCACAGTCCACATGCTCATTCAGAGATACTCCGGTCATGGCAAATCTAAAAACGCAGCATGCACCATTGCTGTGAACTGGTACAGTGGTGCCTCCAGAAAGCACTGGCATTTTCACAGACAGCGCTTTGAATTCTTTATGGGTTTCTATGACCCAGGAAGAAAAGGACAATTGGCTAAAATCTACTTTCAGACACAAGGAAACTCCATAAAAATGCTGTGACTAAAAGTCCCGCATATCCCCACTGGGCACCATAAATGTACAGGCATTCCTGGCTCCCTCTTGTCATGCCTAAGCCAGATGATGTTTGGAAGACAAGGAAGGGACAGGCGGTTAGTAAGGACTTGCAAAAGAATGACCAGAACTAACAGCAATGAAGATTACTGGTAACGTAATTGGGCCCTTACCTCTACAACCTTTGTCCTCATCCCAGTCATTACTTGCGAGGGGCACCCAAGCAAGACTGCACTTCGGCTTGAATAACAAGCACACACACTGAATTCCATGCATCACCCAGTGACTATATTGACACTTTAGCTATAGTGACAGGAAAAAAATGAGTTCCCTCACACCACAATTCATTTCTCCCCTGTCAAAGCCATAAAGTATATAGTGGCAAACAAAAGCATTTGGAGTTGCCCAAGTTGCAGCTCTGCAAGTCTCCCATGCACCCCTAACTTCTGTCTAAATTGCCACCAACCATCTAGCAGACTCTCCTTGGGTCCCATCCAGAAGGGAAATGTCAAACAGACAATAGGAAAAGTTCTTGTTGAACGTCTCCAAACCCTCTCTGACCCAGAGCACCAAATAAAAAGATGATAAGATTGTCTGAAAGAATGAGATGTATACAGATAATGAATGAAGAGATATTTATAGAGAGCAACTGTTGCTTCAGAAGAAGAAGCACCCTGGCACCAGCCAGCGAGAGGTAGGATTGGAGGGTTAGAGCTCCCTGAACAGCACGGTTTTCAGCTGGGCTTTAAACAGGCTTTCAGAAGGTAAAGACTGGAGGGAGAGAGGGATGTCATTCTAGAGAATTGGTGCAAGAACCGCGAAGGATCTGCCCCCTGCTCGGACTCTCCAATACCAGGGGATGCACAGAAGGTTGAGATTAGAGGAAAGAAGAGCTCGTGCAGGAGAGTAGTGAAAAGGCATGTCTTGCATGTATCGGGGACCCTTTCGTGGAGGGCTCTGTGAGTGATCATGAGGGTTTTGAACTTTATCCTGGAATGGACAGGTAGCCAGTGTAGGTCTTTGAGCCCTAGTCTGATGGACTGACATTTTGGGATATTCAGAACAAGCCTTGCTGCGGTAATTTGTACATTCTGCAGTCAAGCCTATAGATTTTGGGGGGCATCTACATAGAGTATGTTGGCATTGTCCAGTCTGGAAGTGATGAGTGTGTGTAAAATCCTCTTGCGGGTGTCCAGTGGCAAGTATTTCAACAGTTTCATCAAGGATTTTAGCAGACCAAAGCAGGTGGCGGCCATGGCCTTAACCTGGGGTTTGAAGGAGAGGGCGATGTCCAGCATGCCACCCTAGGTTCCTAACAGTTGTGGGAGGGGTCCGATCCTAGGTCAGACAACCCTGATAAATCAGAAGATCCCTCCTAATATCTATCAAATCAAAATTCTTCCTTAGGGGAAGTGGGAGAAGGAAAGAAAACTAGTAAGACTACTTATTGTGCTTGTTTTAAAAGATATGGGAAACGTTGCAAGAAAATTTGGATCTGGATGAAAAGCCACATTATCCTCTATGCGGGACAAAAAATAAATACACAATTAATTTGCAACACCCCAATTCTACATGCTGAAGTGATTGCCAACAAGAATATTAATTACATTTTTTAAGCATTTAACATGCACAGATTCAAGAGACTCAAAAGAATGTTTTGCTGAGCCTGTAAAACAAATGGAAAATCCCATAAGTGGGCTAAAGGATGAACCACAGGACGAGCCAAAGAAAACCTTATGGAAAAGGAATCGCAGAACCTTTGCATTGAGTTCTTGTCCCACACACTACCATGCAAGAGTAGCTCATCCAGGGCGGGTTCTTTCCTTTGCCTGCTGAGATTAGTAGCCCTGTGATTCCATTACAGAACCAAGAATACAAGTCCCAGAAATGAAAGAAAGTTCCTTGACTGGATGGGCTACTCATTCGTGGGCCTTGGAAACTTAAGAGTTCTGCCTTTTTGCTGTTCGGTACCACCTTTCCACTATATAGGGTTGCCACCTGGATGGTTCGTTTTTACCTACCTGGCTTATTTTGTCATGTCCATGCCAGTAAAATAAATTGGAAAAAAGCAGTAAAATCTGGGTTTTTTTTTTTACCTTTTACAATATAAACCTAAAACAACAAACAAGTGAAGAAATCACTCAACAGGAAATGTGTGAGAGCTGTGTAATACTTCCAAATGATTATTGAAAAAAACAGAGGGATAACTGCCATGATACAAAATAATAATGAGAATTTTAGACAACTTTTCCACCTACCAGGACTTGGCCCTTCCAGTTTAGCAAAAAGTAAACACATGGCCGGTATTTGATTTCCTTAAAAAGGTGGCAACTTAGTCTATCAACAAGGATTTTGGTAAGGTTTGTGTTGCAGGCCATTGTTGGTGGCATAATAAAACCAGCTTTGTGCAGTGGCCTTAGAACGGTGCCGGCCTTGATAATAAAGTTATGATCATGCATACATACAGTAGCACGTTAAAGATTACTCTTAAACGTAGCTATGGAAACCAGCTTGTCCCATGTCCTTGAAATTTATCTAACCCCTCTTAGAATTCTGGGTACCCATGGGTCACCTAGGATGCCATGGCACTCAAAAGGCCCTAAGGGCCACCCACCCATGGGCTAGAAGGATTAAGACAGAAAGATTTTAAAAACCCTTCGATCAAAATGTTGTAGAATGGATAAAAATGTGGAATGAAATGGAGAAATGAAACGTGATCAATACCACTTTTAAAATCCCTCTAACGGCTAGCATTGAATATTAATGTGGAAGATTTATGTGACTTTTCAACGGCCTTTGCTTGTTGAAGGGTGGTGCTTTCTTTAGCAATATTATCCTTTCAATTTCCAAATTCACAGACAAACTTCTCAGAATAGCATGGAACATGAGGCATGGAGGAGAAGGATCTAGAGGTGGGCACCAGAATCACCATAGATCTCAACAGAAGAAACCATGACATCTGAAGCCAAAAAGGAGACTACCACAATCAGCTCTCCATCATCCTCCTTGATCAGTTCCGGTAACTTAGGAATCAGTGGAAATGGAAGGAGAACATAGTCCGCTCTATAAGTCACCCCATCATTAGGGCATCTATCTCCCACTCTCCCTTCGTTTGATAGCGAGAGGAAAGCCAGGCAATCATAACATTGAATTGAGATGAAAATGAGTCCAGGAATGGAGTTCCAAACTTCCTGCAAATCATCTTAAAAGGGTACATAGGGGATCCCTTAAATATGGAAACATTCTGCTCAGATGATCTGCTATGGTATTGTCTATCACTCGGACAAGTGATGCCTTTAAGGATAGTAGGTGATATTTCACCCAGGTACTCAAGTGAACTGCTACAAGAACCAAGGATTGAGTCCTTCATTGTTGAGAACCATAGGATACTGTTGCTATGTTGTCTGTTCTTATGAAGACATGTTTCCCTTGAATTTATTTCAACATTGCACAGATTATTTTCCCCTGAGCTAAAAATAAAGCTCCAAAATCCTGGAAGGTTGGAATCAAATGAATATGAAATTATTCCAAAAGTGGATGGAGATGTAGATGATCCCAAGGAGCTGTGAAGATCAATGATGCCATGTGACCGCCTGGCCTTAGCCATAGACATGCTGGTGCATGGGTTTATTTTAAGAGGGTTGAAAAAATCTGACAAATGGTCATTGCTGGATGCTTAGGAAAACCATGTCCAGAACCTTTTTGAATCATTGCACCAAAGAACAGTAGATTTTGGAATGGAGATAACCGACACTTCTTCCAGTTGAGAAGAAAACTTGGTTGGCTCAGACATGCTTGATTTGCTTTTAGGACTTCCAATGTCTGAGATCACAAAGGAGCATGGAGAAGCCAGCCATCCAGGTATGGATAGACACACCACCCCTGCAATTGTAGTAAAGCAACTGATGGTGCTACCATCTTCCTTCAGACATGAGGAGCTGATCTTGGTCCGAATGGCAATATCACTATCATCATGAAGCCCAAAGACAGTTTCTATTGTGAAAGGATTTGAATTTATCCTTCAATTCAAGGCCTTTAGATCTATCACCATTATGTAGCCTCCCAATATTTTTGAGAATAGAAATATGAAGCAATCTTGGAGAGCCAAGATAAAAGGAGCCATTTTTTCTGGACACTTGGCCAAGGACTTTGTCTAATTCTGGAGTCTGGTAGGAGAGCCAATGGTTCTATTTGATATCCCCTTTGAGGCATCTGAAGCACCAGGCATCTGAATTAGATATTTCCCAGGCATCCAGGAGTATTAGATTCTACCTCCTACCTGTAAACATGCATAATCCATGGCATAATCAGGAGAATGGCTGTGCTGGAACTAAAAGTTCATCTAAAGGGTGAACAGGTGTGTAGCTCTGAACACCCTACGGCATACAAAACTGGTAACCTAACTTTTTGTTTGGCCTAGACATCACAGTAATCCAGCATATGTGCAGAGTCCCAGGCCTGTCCCTTGTAATGCGAGGTCTAGAACCTGTTTTGTGACTTGAGTGACGCACATAGTGTGCCCTCGTACTGGCCACTGGAATACTGTTCATGGTCTAAGTCAGATAAAGTGGTGGTGGCAGTTGGCAAAGTTTTTGGGAACCTTTAGTATCTCCAGACCTTTTACTCCGTGTCAGGAGTGAGCGTGGTCTGAGCCCGCACGTTTAAAGTTCTGCTTTATTGTGAACCCAGACCTTTGTGCGGACATTCTGTGTGTGTCGAGTGCATGTATGGCAAGCGAGTGTGTAACATGTATGGTAGTAGGAATCTGTGTATGGTTAGAGTCTGAGAACTGGGACCAGTGGTATCCATTTTGGATGGCCCCTAGCTCTAGCCCAGCACAATATGTAAGATGGATAAACTTCCCCCGACAGTTAAAGTTTATTTATTGCACTCCGGTAGCTGGAGGATGGAGACCCAGACACTTAAGTGAGAGAGGCTGGAGACAGGGCAACCCTTAGAAACACAATGAGGTTCTTGTTAGCAGAGGCTGCTAATTAGTTCTTCTTGGCACTGCCATTTGATAGATGGTAGGATGGGGGACGGGGTTGCAGTTTCTACTGCCTGCACTTTGGTTTCTCCCCCACCCCCCCAGAGTACTGCTTTTGGATGACTGTCGTAGAGATCTCATACGTCATTGTGCCCTTGTTGTGAATATTCCTGATTGGATTCAGCGTCATGGCTACCTGCTGAGTCATCACCTTCCACAATGACTATGTCTGAGAAGCAGCCAGAAAATGACATTTGAAAGAGAACTAACTCAAAACAGTTCTGAAATCTTAGACCGTGGAGCTACATCTGGGGTCTGGAACATGAGTATAAAGGTAGTATCCCAACCACCCCAGTTGTTTCCAGTTCCAAAATCTTCCTAACCAAGGACTCTGCAGAGCACTGTATTAACTGCACCATTACCAGGGGTGGTGTCTGCATGACACAGAGTCTCCCACAGGTAAGAGGGCAGCACCTGAGGTCTACATTTTTTTCTGGATGACCTGAAGGTCTAGAGCCCAGAAACCTCCCAGCCTGCCGGGAGAGGGGAGAAGATTGCATAGCCCTGAAAGAGAAGATACTGGCCAGAAGTTGAAGCACGGCATAAGGAAAGACCAGAGGAAGCAGAGCAAGAGTCAAGAGCAACTCATGTTGTAAAGGGGAATTTCACTCTCCACGAGTGGTTACTGGTGTGAACTGCACTAAGACTTTTATATATCAAACATCATTGTGCCATCCTGCATCCTGTTGTGTGTCGGAGAGACAGGCGCTACCACTGCTGATGGCACTTTCCTTTAACAATACGCTATTGTTATTCTTTCTCTTGGTTGACTGTTGAGTTCTTGTCCCATTCTACCATGCAAGAGTAGCTCTTCCAGGTCAGGTGTTTTTTTCTTTGCATGCTGGGAATAATAGTCCTGTGAACCCATTATAGAACCAGGACTGCAAGTCCCAGAATTCAAAGAAAATTCCCAAACTGAATGAGCTACTCATTCATGGAAACTTAAGAGCTCTGCCTGTATGTTGTTTGGGTATCACCTTTCCATAAAAAAAAGGGTTTCCAACTGGAGTTTTTTTTATTTTACCTGCCTGGACTGCAAGTTTATGTTGCAAACATAACAAGATGATGGACGGAGTGCTGAACCTTTTCAACTACTCACCCCCAGTCAAGAGATCTGGGTTGAATCCATTGTTCTTTTGCTCACCATGCCACCTCAGTTTGACTGGGGGTCAGGAGCGGCCCATGCAGGTAAGAGCGTTGGGGCAGGGTGGGTGGGATTTCGACAGATGACCATGAGGAAAAATTAAATAAATAATTAATTTTCCCTTGTCGTCGTCTGTCGAAATCCTCACCCACCCACCCCACCCACTTCTCACCCACCTGGCCCCACTGCTCTTACCTGCACAGGTCGCTCCTGCTGGTGGTGAATGTTTGACAATGTTAAACGTTCTGGCCATCATCTTTTTGTGTTGCTGTCATCGCCCTAAGTGAGAAGGATATGCCCAGCAGTGGGTCCCGTGCTTGCTATGCCTCTGGATTCCGGTCCCAGCAGGCTTGTTTTCTGGTCCAGGGAGGACCTGGCCTGGAGGTTCAGGCAGAACTGCTCCCATGGGGAGCTGGGTCAAGATGGATTTCCATATGGCTGGGTTCAAACTGGGGTGGCATGGGGAGCAAAAAATTATGGATTTAACACAGATCTGTGACTGGGGCTGAATGTTTGACAATGTTCAGCATTCCGTTCATCACCTTTTTGTGTTGCTGTATTTTTATGTCCCTGCCAGTAAAATTAATTGGAAAAAGCATTATAATTCCAGATTTTTTTACTTTTTGAATTCTAAGCCTATAATAGCAAACACATGGAGAAATCTTGTGAACGGTGTTTGAGAGCTGTTCAAATAGTTTTAAATGATTATTTAAAAAACAAACAGACATATAACTACTATGTTACAAAATAATACTTAGGATTCTACACAGATTCTTTTTCAGCTACCAGGAATTGGCCATTCCAGTCTACCAAAAGACAAACAAATGGCCAGTATTTTGTTTTCTTAAAAAGCTGACAATCCTGCTTTAGCAACAAGGATTTTTGTTAGGCCGTTTGGCGGAGGCCATTTTGGTGGTACGATAAGCCAGCAATATACATTGACCTTAGTACAGCGCTGGCCCTGATAATAAAGCCATGAACTTGAATATATGCAGGAGCACTTTAAAGATAGCTGTTAAATGCAGGTATGCCTACCACCTCGTCCAATGTCCTTGATTTTTAGTCAACACCCCTTAGTATTCTGGGACGTGTAGTTTAGTTTTTCTTAATACAAAAAGCAGGACTGGTGGAAGGTGAAATTTGTGAGATGCACCCAATCGGCAGCTTCGTGTAACAAATAAAAACCGAGACAACAGCGTGACCTGTGTCAGATTTCACCGGGCAACAAGATAACAGACGCTCGCAACAACAAATCTGTTTCCACAGGTTATTAAAAGCAAAACATAACTTGAAAAAGTGCCATACTCACCGGTTTATCTTTTGGACCAAAATAGAGCGCTTCCCCGCCCTTCCAACTTCCTGGAGAAAACAGTGATAAAGGCAGAGCTTTTCCTTGTGTCCCCCCTGTTTGTTGTTCATTTTACAAAAACGTATTTATTTCCCTCCTAGATTGGCAGTGTGTGCTTGTCTCGCTCTAGAAACACACGTGCTTTGTTGATTTCCTCTGCCTACCGATTGGTCGCGGTTTGGTTATTTGATTAGCACAAGCTGCCGCAGTTACTTTAACCGTTCCGTGCTCTTCTCTCTGAAAGCAATTGAGATGAAAAAGAACTCTCTTCGCCTGCTCAAGTAAGTCGACATTTTTGTTGTTATCTTCGTGAATACTTTGTTCTTGATAAAAGGTAGTCTGTTTTTATTTGGGTGTCTACCTAATTGTTTAGTGGTTTGTTTGCACCTTAATCGAGCCAAACGAACTCGCCTAAGTTTCACCAAATGTCCAGGCAACCAAATTGGTGGTGTCTAACTGCAACCTGGCCATTCTTTCCTCTGTCGTTTGCAAAATTGTAGTAAATTCAGTCTGATCGATGTTTTTCAGGTCCGCTTCTTGGCTTTTTTTAAAACTTTTTTTAATTTTTTATTAACGAATGCCCATGGCGTTTCTACTGTGAGACTTAATTTGAGTTTGCACATTAAAGGCTTGGGAGCATAGATTCTGAAAGTAAGGGTGCTGCAGCACCCCCAAAATAGCCATGCTGGAGTTCAGAAGGTGAATGAGCAATAACGATGCGTTTGTTTTTACCTTTGTCATATTTGCTGTGCGATCAGAGGCAGAGGTCAAATGTCAGACTAGGTCTGACTTCTGACAAATTGCTGCTTATTATTTTAACCTGGAGGTTGGTGTTTTACTTTCCTTTGACTGACAGCAAAGTTAGAGGGCTTTGTAAAGTAAACTATCTGTCAATCTTGCTGGTACAGCATGTGTGAGATGAAAGGCTGTAGGATGTCAGTTTTGTTCCCCCTAATACAACACTTAAATATCTGTAAATGAAAGTTACAAATATTTCAAAATGTATCTGTAGTTATGAAAGCACAAACGAAGCACTCTAAAAAAAATAATTCTTAAATGCGAGGAAAGCAAAGATTTTAAAAGGTTCAATACCAATAAAGACACATTACTTTGTGATGTGGATATTTGGAGAAACCTATTTCCACACATTATCTTTTGTTCGTTATATAGTTGTATCATTACAACCACATGTCAATTTTATGGCCATTTTAATGTAAAACGTGCTGTTCTTAAATGAGTGTTCTACCACGCCATGCTTCAGAGTACTCCAAAAATATGCCACTGGCTACATACCACACTCCTGCTGAAAGGGTGTGGCTCAGCTGCCATACCTGTTTTTCACATTCCCTGTGACGTCAGTGATGACGGCAGCAACCCCACTCTGAACATTTTTCCATCACCTCTGATTGAGCGTGAATATCCTGCGTCCAGCAAGTGGTTGGCTTGAAATATACAAACGTTGACGGAGCACAGTCCTTGTGTTTCCTGAGTCCAGTCTTGATTATCTTGTCCACTCTAGATTTTTTTCTTGTGTTCTGATACTTTCAGTTAGGGCTGGAATTGGAAGTGTGTGGGCCCAAAAATTAGGAGGGAGATCCTATGGTCTGGCTTAACCCCAAGAGCCCCCACACCAGCAGAGCCCTGAACTGTTTGCCCTGTAATTTATGTAACAGACATCCTGTAACAAAATGATAAAATCTTCACAATTAAAAATAAAATAAAAATGTGTTTAACATGTGGAAGCAAGGCCGTGTCATATGCACCTTTTATATGTGGGCTGGATTCTAATTCTACTTGGAGAAACGCTGTAATAAATCAAACTAGGTTTGTGTGCGGCGCAATTCATGACCCCCACTTAGTTAAAGGTGTTATTATATGCAATAATGAACAAAAGAGACACAGTGAAATAAAAAATTTGCGTATAATGACCGAATTTGCTCAATTGGGAATCCTGAACTGACCCAGTTTTTCTGGTTTCACATTATGCAGCTCAGCCAATAGACCGGTTTCTCTATCTCGTGCTTTACATTAAAGAGTTACGTTAGGTCTTTAATTCTTGGCACATGAGGTTAGCTCGTGGGTAGGAGGCAGAAGCCCCATAAAAGCTTGGCTTGTTTTGCAGTCAAGTGTCCAAGATGACCTCGATCTCAGCCAGGCATGTGTTTACCCCTCACTGGTTCTCCTTCCACTAGCTGGATTGAAAACCAAAGGAGACCCTGGGGAAAAAACAACAGTTTAAGCCAACCCCACCCTGCTGGATGCCACACCGGGCTTGCATGGGTGGGTCAGTTTAGTCCATCCAGCTCTGAAAAGTGCTTCATGGGCCGCACTGTTCCCGGGAAATGTCAGAGTAGTAGTTGAATATAAAGTTAGAACTAAAAGTACCAGAATGCAATGAGTAAATCTGGACATGAGGAACCCCCTCGCACATACAACTGGGAATCTTGAGCACATTGAAAATGACCTTCATAACAGAAGGCTCCATATTACTCCATGTTATTCGGACACAATGTTTCCATTCCTGCACTTTGATTTTATATGGATTTTGATTTTACATCTCATTATCAGGTTCATTGGTCCAATTATATCAAACAAGACCTTAACCCCCAGAATGCACGGATAAGTAAAAGCAAAACCGAAGACTAGAAAAGTGGAGTCCCGGTGACATGGAGCCATCTGGTCACCCTATGGACCAGTTGGCATCCCTGAATCCAATTTTTGAGGTATGCGGCACCAACCCATAAAGTTAAGGATCATGAGCTATCTGGTCTTTCCATCGTTTGGAAAAAAAAAATATATATATATATATTTTTTTTTTCCTCCTCCTCCCCCCCCCCCCCCCATTAGAGGTATGTGCTCCAAACACCCAGCATGCAAAGTAGTGCTGGATGAAAAATCTGGAGTTGTTGCTGATTTCTTGCATGTCACTGGGTAAAATAACTAGGCCTGGGCGGAGTTTACAGGGTTCTCCGCGAAGTGACAAAAAAACTCCACTACGCTAGCGGCGGAGTGCGTTACCTCGCGCCGTTCGCGCTGATTTTTAGCACCAGGTGTTTGTCCCATGCTGTAAAATCAGTGCGAACTGCATCACGCTCAGCACAAGAGGGCGCTGCTGCTTTCTTGTGCTCGAGTAGAAGTTCTACGCGAGTGGCAGCCTCCTTAACGTGAACCGAAGGTTTCTCAACGTGAGGGGTAGCGACCATCCAGACGGCCCGTGTTGAGAAATCTCGTTGGAAAGCGGTCTTGCGTTGGATTTTCCTCCCTGGCGCTCGCCGACTTACCGTTGCTGAGCGCGAGTGAGGAAAAAACTCTGCTTTGCGAAGCAGAGTTTTTCGGAACTCCGCAAGCTCGGCGGAGTGAGAAACTCCGCCAAGGCACAGGCCTAAACGTAACCGCTAAGGTGTTCTTCTGGACTTGATTGGTTTGTTTATTTTATTTTTTTATGCCATTACTTTCTCATCTTTTCTTTGCAGATTTTTACTTTAATCTCAGAAATGTTTTCCATCAAGTACCATAATACATCGTTATGAGGTAAAATTCAGATTGTTGCACATCTGACATGTGAGAGTGTTGGGTTGTTTCTTTACGGTCATTTATCTCAAGTGGTCCCTTGTCGGTTAGAAAACATCTGCACATGCACATTGAAGTAATTGTATCTCAAGCTCAGGAGATAGGTGAGATGGAAGGACAGGTTTATAACCTGCAATGAGAAGGGTAGAGTTACAAGGTTGGATGAGCATAAGAATCTGAAACATGCTATGCAAATAAAGAAATAAGCTTTTCTTCCATGGTACACCTCAGAACAAATGTGTTTAAACGTTGGCTTTGAGAGACTGTAGTCGCTTTGTTCAATTTTCATGTAGTGCCTAATACTGATGGATCTTTTTTTTGGAAACTGTAATTTGCATAAGATAACACACTTAGACTAAATTGGGGAATTTGAGAGTCGAGACCTGGGTCTCAAAGCTGCTACAGCCATCAGCCGAACGTGACTGCAAGGAATAATAATATCATCTTAATGTTGGGATTTCGGTTTTTCCTTGGAGATTTTTTCCACATAAGGTTGACTCTACTTGCTGAAAGAGTCCACGAGATGGGAAAGAGTAGGCTTGAGAGGGGCAGACCCGATAAAGTCCTTCTGGGAGGGACCTCGTGTTCCATTTTCTAAAAGAGTAATACCTCGCAGACTGGGTGACCAGATGGCTTCAAATTAAATGGACATACATTTTCCATTCCTGGACTTTGCTTTTATGTCAATGCATTCTCGGAGTTGTAATCTCAGTTCATTTTAATTGGGCCCGCACACCTGACAATAGAGGAAATAAAAGCAACGTCCATTAATGTAAAAGGGGTCCCCCTACTCACTGGCCGAAACAATGGTGCATTGTGGGTAGTTGGTCTCAGGTGTGTGGTAGACGTGAAGGAGGAAATGAGGGAAGCAGGAGATGGCACAAGGGTGTACAATTAGGAAGGAGGCAATAGACAGTGGATGTGAGGTGACCGTGAGTGCACAAGGGTCCAACAGAATTATAAATCATGTTGCATTGTTTAGGAGATTTTAGGGTGAGCCAGGAAGTGCCACACCCACTACGAAGGAGACTGTCTGCTTCCTGTTCTTTCCACCGCATTTGCAGCAGCACCATGGCATCCCTCTTCGTCACTTTTAGCCTTGTCCTAATAAATACATTTACGTGTGAGACGACAGCTGAAGAGGGGGTTACTGTGACTTCACTGAGTGCTTGACTTTTCAGACTAGAGTGCCAACAACTTGGGCCTAGCTTTAGGCTAGCCTCCTGTGGCTTGAACCAAACTTTCACTGCTTAAGACGCCAGCCTAGTTTGTCTGACTGGGGGAGTCAGGTCAGTTCAGTTCAAATAACTTTATTTCGGCCACTACGGCCATAAAAGTACCAACAAAGCTAGAAAAAACAGTAATGAATAGAAACCTAGTTAAAACAATTTACAGACAATTGCTAGATTAAAAAACAGATTCAAATACTACAATTAAGGCCGGCTGAGACAATGAATCCCCTCTCCTCACTTTACCCAACATGGGCTAGTCCCAGATAAAGGCTTGTACTGACATTTGCGTGTGTGGTGAGGGGTGTTTGTTGTTTTTTTTTGTTTTTTTTTTGCTTCAGTTTTTTATTACCTCCTCCTTCTCTTGTCATTATGAATAACTAATTGAGGCCCTTGTGCCACATTCACAACCTCCTGAAGCTATAAAAAGTCGTTCTCCCCCCCCCCTTTACTCCCTGTTCCCCCTTTTTTTTTTTTTTTTGTGCTTCCTTTGGTCAGGCACTGTGCGCCTGCTCCAGTGTGTCCTCGGCCGGCTCCTGCCTCGTGGGGCCCGGTGGGTTTAGGGGTCCAGTTCATCATGTACTGGGCCTGGCTTGCTGATGAAACCTTGTGGGACTCCCTCTTGTTTGGAGGTGGTGGATATGTGATGGAGAGAAGTTCTTGGATTTGCTATAGACTGAAGCTCTTTCTTTCTCTCTCCATTCCTCCCCTCCACTCACCTCAGGTTTCAGGGGAGATTGGAAACTCCTTGGCAACTGCGTGAATTACAGAGTTTCTGCTTTGGTTATATTTTATTAGGTCTATTATAATTCTTTTTAATTGCTGGTATTTTTTCTACTGTTTATTTGGACTGAAGTTCACAAAAGGTACATGATGATAGGGTCTTCTTTTGGGGGAATGCTTATCCAGTAAGACACATTTCTAAGTTATTTTAATGTAGACATGTATTCACACAAGTTAATATGCAATACTATGGAGGTGATTAGAGCTTCTAAAAGACTGCGCTCCTAGTCTCCTCCTTTTGCCGAGGAGGATGACAGTCGTCAGGATGTGTGGAGTAGGGGTGCTGGTGGTACCCCGGCTGTTGATGCAGTATCCCTGTCTGTGCTCGAAGTCCAGACTATGATAGATGTGGCAGTGGCTAAAGCTTTGGCTGCTAAGCATAAATCTAGGAAGCCCTTCTCTGTCTGACAAACTAGACTCTGATTCATCTACAGAGTCGGGTCCTGAGAGACAGGTGGCAGCTGGTGGAAAATTTATATCCAGACAGGAATTGGCTGATATTTTATCTCATATCAGTTAACCTGAATATGACACTGCCACCAGTGGAGTGGGTGGCTGAGGATCTATTTCCACATTTTGCAATGCCTGCAGCGCTGATGTTGATAAAAGATGCCATCTTCCGTTCATGAGATGAACCTGAGCACAGCCAAATTCCACATTTTCTCCAGAAATATTATGCTTTGGAAGATGGGGATAAGGTGTTACCCCACGCCACTAAAGTGGATTCCATCCTGGCCCCACTGATTGGCAGATAATCTCTGAATCAGGATGACTGCTTTCCCTCAGATTAGGTGGATCGCAAAGTTGGTGGCCTTAAGACTTTTTTTTTTTGCAGCTTCTAAACTGGTTCTAAGAGCTGCTCCTTATTAGGCCTTGATTGTGCAGTCTTTAGTTAAGGATTTCAAGGATCTGCCTGAGGCCATGCAGGAGGGTTTGGATGTTGCATGGAACAGCAGTTGAAATTCGTGGCGGATGTGTCAGCAGAAACTATCAAGGCGGGCTTAGTGGCTTCTTCTATAATAATGGTCAGAGGGAACCTCTAGTTACATGCCTGCAGAGCGGATCTGGTGGAGAAATCTTTTCTGAAACTCTCTCTTGAGTGTGGCAGGTTGTTTGGTGAGCATTTGGATGGTCTGATCAAAAGGTCCTTTAAAGACATGGAACATACCTGGTCGTATAGGGCATCTTCTGGTAAATCTCCAAAACCTTGGGATCTGATGGATACTAGGGACACCAGAGACTCTTCTCGCAAGGATTCTCCCTCTTATTTGTCCCTTAAGAGACCGTTTCAACCCTGGAGGAACAAGCAACGGGACATTTTAGCTAAGGCTGGGCCTTCAAATCAGTGGTTCTGACAATGGCGGTTCTTCAGGTTCAGGTCCTTTGAACAGCAGGACAAGAGCTTTTCTTTCAGCATGGGCTCTCTCCATTAGACACTTGGGTTCTGAATATCTTTCAGAGTGGTTATCGTATCGACTTTCTTTCTTCTTCCAGATATCAGGTGCAGTCCTATGCCTGTTTCAAGGAATCCTTTTAAGAGGGAAGGCATGTTGGCAGGAGTTGCTGCTCTGCTGAAAAAGAACGCAGTCATCCCAGTGCCTCAAGATCATGGGTACTCGCAAACATTTTCCCAGGGGCGCAAAGATTGGTCTTTGATGTGACCGAGGGCCACACTGATGCCAGCGGGGGGATGGCTGTAAAGTGCGTGTAGGGGAAGCAAAGCATGTAGATCTACTGGCTGAACTCAATTGTGCAATCAAACTAGAAAACCCTGGAAGAATCCCGGCTTCTCCACTTGACCAAATTGTGTGACCCTGGGAAATTGTTTAAATTCAATCTATCTCCTTTTTCTTCGTTGTCCCATATGAGGACCTCGCAATACATGACTTCAGGATGCTTGATGTACAAAACCATCTCCTGTGCTTGGATGTGATCCCTAATGGCATTGTTGTCAGGGCAGGGCGGAGTGGGGGGTGGGGAAGCATGAAGGTTTCTAATTTCATGTTTGTAAACCATCCCTTTAAAAAAATACTTCTGAATGCACTGCTATAATTTGATTTACTGAGGTGAAATGGTTCTACAGGTCAATGAAATACACTTTTTGAATTTTGAAAAGACTATTGTATTTTTAGGTTTGCTGTCTTAAAAATGAAGGTGTTACTAATTTTAAGGGCCTGGTTACTTACTTTTGTTCATCTGCAGTTTAACCTTTAAATAAGTGCTTGCTGTAAATTTAACAGTTTTTTAATGTTGGTGCTGAGTCGAGTAAACAGCAGCCCAGTGCTGCTGCTGCTCAGGGTGCCGCATGTAAAGGTCAGGAGGGCCGCATGCGGCCCCCGGGCCATACTTTGAGTATCACTGCTTTTAGATCAAGTTAGTCAGGGGTTGTATTCCATACTCTTTCAGGTCAAGGTGTTGGGACTTTCGGCCTGTGTTCTACCTGAAGCAACTCATTCGTTGGGTGGCTACAATTCCTTTCAAGATGTCATTGCAGCAGCTCATCCCTCTGCTTTCCCCAGGAGATTTTATGGCAACCATCGACCTTCAGGATGCATATCTGCCTCTCCCTATCCACCTGAGTCATCCGCGGTTTCTGAGGTTTGCTCTGGGAAAGGCACATTTTCAGTTCCAGGTGCTGCCCTTCGGGCTGAAGTCAGCCCCACGTGTCTTTACAAAAGTGTTGACTCCTTTGGCTGTTCTCCACCTGCAGGGGATTTCCAACTTTCCCTAGCTCAACGACTGCCTGGTCAAGGGTGCATCTCTTCTCCTGACCTCTTACCTGGTAACAGTTCTGGATCTTCTGTCTTCTCATGAGTTTTTGGTGAAGATGAAGAAATCCCAGCTGACTCCAGAACAGTATCACATCTTTATAGGGGCCCTGTTCAGGGTGAATCTGGGCATTGTCACTCTGCTGGACTCGAGTGGTCAAGATTCATTCTCATTTTCAGATCTCATCTGCTCCTTTTCAGGGTGCGGGGCGATCTGGCTGCCACTTTGTTTTTAGTTCCCTTGGCCAGATGGCACTTCAGTATCCTCATGAGATTCATCCTGATCCAGTTTTACCAATGTGCAGGATATGTCTTGTCAACTACCTACCAGATTAACATCGTCACCGGAACTGGAGTGGTGGCTCTTTCCCTCCAGCATCTTGAGGGGATGTTCCTTTGACTGCTACTGTTCAGGTGACTATCATGACGGATGCCATCGAGCATGGTTGGGCGGCATTTTTAGGGCCCCTTCAGGTCAAGGGCTTATGGAATGCCAGCCAGAGTTGTCAGGCCTCCAGTTGGAGGGAACTGGAGGCTATTCATCTAGCCCTCCTGCACTTGTCTTGGCTGATTCTGGACGAGGTTGTCATTTGACCGGGCAATACCACTGCTAAGTCCTATGGCAATCATCAGTAGGGGAGAAGATCCCTGTCATTAGCCAAGATTGCAGATCAGCTTTTTCTGTCTGTTCAGTCTCATGTGGGTTCTCTCCAGGCTGTTTACATTCAGGGAGTTAGGAACCCCACGCTGATTGCCTGTGCAGGGATATTCTGTTCTCCCAGGAATTTTGTTTCCCTTTCCAGATGTTTGCCAGGGTGTGTCAGATGTGGGGACACCCCTGGGAGGATGTGTTTGCAGTGCCCATCTATCCCATTTTTTTCGTGGGGGTGGGAGGAGTTGGCTACCGGAGTGGATGCCTGACATGTCCTTGTCCTCCTGCCTGATGTTTGCTTTCCCTCTGTTTCCTTTAATCCAGAAGCTTCTGATTCAGGTTCAAAGGGAGAGGGCTCGGGTCATTCTGGCGGCTCTGGCATGGCCCCAACCTATCTGGTTTCCTCTTCTGATTGCGATGAGAGAGGGTCAGGAGTGGTGACTTCCCTTGGTTCCTCCATCTCTGTTTTCCTGTTCTCCAGGCCAAGTGTCTGGCAAAAACCAAGATGATAGCTTGAATGTTGAACATGGAGATTGATGAGATATATATATATATATATATATATATATATATATATATATATATATATATATATTTATATTTTTTTTTTTTTTTTACACAGGGTCTTTCTGAT
The DNA here is from genome assembly GCA_963921515.1 of Calotriton arnoldi. NCBI lineage: Eukaryota > Metazoa > Chordata > Amphibia > Caudata > Salamandridae > Calotriton > Calotriton arnoldi. Next base: position 264,473 of record CAWUFW010014693.1, on the reverse strand, counting down.
TCAGTTTCTTCTTTTATACAGGCTTCCAGGAGATTGTCCACCAGGTCTTTGTATACTATGCACTGGAAGTATTTTCAACTGTGGTGTGCTAGGAAGCAACTGCCTCCTCTTTCTGTGACTCTTCCTCAGGTCTTTGAGTTCCTTCAGGATGGGTTTCGTTTGAGCTTCAGTCTGGCCACTCTAAGGATTCAGTGGTAGCCATTAAAGCTTTTCGGTCCCCTTTTGGGTGGTCTGGAGGATGATCAGGGGCTGGTATCCAGAACCTTTATGGGATTCTAGAATCTCCGTCCTGTCCTGCAGATAGTATGTCCTTCCTGGGACTTTCAGTTGGTGCTTTGGGCCCTTAAATATAACCAGTTTGAACCTCTGTCCTCTTTGGAGATTTGTCTTCTGACTCTGAAAGTGTTCTTTTTGTTGGCCATCACTTCAGCTTGCTGCCTGGAGGAGGTGGGTTCACTGTCTTGTCTCGCACCGTTTTTTCAGGTGTTTGATGACTGGATTCTTCTACGTTTGTCCCAAAAGTGAAATCTGTTTCACCTCAACAGTAAGTGATTCTTCCCGTGTTTTTTCCAGACCCTCAGTCTCCTGAGGAGGTGGCGCTTTATTCTCTTGATGTACAGAGGGTAGTTTTGATCTACCAGGAAAGGGTGAAGAAGTTGCAGTTTTCCTCTGCCTTGTTTGCGAATTTCGGTCCTGCTCATAAGGGTGGTAAGCCTTCTACTCAGATCGTGAGCAGGTGGATCAGATTTCTTTCTTTTTTTTTTTTTTTTTGGGGGGGGGAATACAAGCACTACAGTTTGTCATCTCCACTGGGGACCCAGAGGAGGACTACTAGGGCATGTCTGCCTCCCTGGCAAAGCTTATGGGGATCTCTTTGAAACGAAATCTGTTGGACTGCCACTTGGGCAGTCCCGACTACTTTGGTTAACTCACTATCTGGTGGTGCAGGGCCCAAAGGTGCCTGATCTTTTGGGTTCTAAAGTATTGGCATCTGTGTTGTAACAGTTTGTTTTTCTGTCTGATTAAAGTTTATCTGCATGTGCATTACAGTTGTCCTGGTCCAGTTTGTGGCTTGAGTATATCTCATTGAGTGATCCATCATGGCGAGAGGGACAAGGAGGTAATGCTTCAATTACTTAATGGTAATTGCATTACTCTGAGTCCTTCTCTTGCCGTGATGAATCAGCCCCTCCCTCCCGTCCTGTCAGGCAGTCCAACTGTGGCATGGAATGGGCTTTGTAAGGAACAGGAAATAAGAAGGGGGAGGTGACTTTTTATAGCTTGAGTAGGTTGTGAAGGGAGGCACAAGGGCCTCATGTAGTGAGTCATCATAGTGAGAGAAGGACTCCGAATAATGCAATAACTGGCAAGTAATCGAAGCATTATAGTTTTCAGCCCAGAATGATTACAGCTGAAGTCGCCATTGAAGACACTGAATATGCATTTCCAGTAATTCTACTTTGAGTTTCATAAGTCAAACACATATAGGAAACAAATGAGTGTGATTAGTAAACACAATACGTTTCACTAGATAAACATTAGCATGTGCACTCGATACATGGGTGTTTACATCCAGTAGCCTAAGTTAACAGTGTCCTGGGAGGGAGAGAGTGTGGGGGTAGGGTTGGACAGGGAGAGGGCAGACAAGATGAGGATGCATAAGATTCGATCATAACTTGTCCTTTTTTAGGTATCTTACCATTGCCTCTCGGTTACTGCAGGAAAAAAGCGGGTGAGTGAATTTGAGCTGTTTACTCAGTGGAATGATTCTTGTTCGCCAGTAAGAGAATGGGAAATGAGACAGTTCTGTTATGTGGTTTAACATGCCACAACAGAATGTTTACGTCCATACGACAGGAGAAAGTGTTGGTGCCTAAAGGATTGGCCAAATCGTATTTAGGACTAAACACCCCGACTTACAGATTTACCTTTGGAAATCTAGATGGCGCTTGACCGGTCAGATGGACCTTTGCCACCGTAGTACGAATGTAGCTGGAACAAGACACACATCATGCATATATCAACTGCCAGATCCATAACCCATTCGCTGCCATGCCTCCAACCCCGTGCCGTGCCTTTTTTTTGCTCTTTGGGGTAGTTCCTGCTTAGGCCCCCATAACGTTTTGTACACATAAGGTATCCATGCCAAATGTGTGGCCTGTTTTTTTCCACCATCCTGAGGATTCTAAAGGTACACAATGTTTGTGGATTCTCCTAGAGGGGACCTAGCAATTAGCCAAAATACAGCTACATTTTGGTTTTCTGAGGGAAAATGGGAAATAAATGCTGCAGAAGAAATCATCTGGCTTCTCCCTGCAAATGGTATCAACGAAGGGTTTGAGGTGCTAAAATCATCATCTTCCCATCTTTCAGGAACAGGCAGACTTTTGTCAGAAAACCTACATTTTCTACAGTTTGGGTATTTTACTGGGATATAGCCTATCTTTCCTGGTTTTTGTGCTTTCAACCTCCAAGTTAGTGGTAGAAATGGGTGTGAAACCAATAATGGATCCTGGAAAGTTATATATTTGAGAAAAGTAGACCATTTTGAATTCAGCAAGGGGTAATTTGTGTAGATCCTTCACGGTTTTCCTATAGAAAGTAACAGTTGAAATAAAACAATAGTAAAATTGAGTTGGAAAATAAACCGTCATTGGTGCCTACCATTTCACCTGTAACTTCTAACTATGGTAGATTTTTGAAAGCAATATGCTGTTACGTCTGAGGGACCCTTCTGATTGAGGGGATATAGAAGACTTGTAGGTTCACCAAGAACCTGAGGTACCCAGAGCCAATAACTGAGTTGCACCTTGCAATGGGTTTTCATTGTGTACCAGGTATACAGCAATTCATTTGGTAAAATATAAAGAGTGAAAAATAGGTTTTAAAGAAACCTATGTATTTCTGAAATGGAAACAAGATCTGGAGTTTAGAAGCAGTGGTTATTTGTGCATCTCTGAATTTGTGGGTACCAATATTACCATGTGAATTGGAGGGTATTTTTCAAAATGACTTATTTTTTTACACACTGTCTTACATTTGGAAGGCAGAAATGCATAGAAAGACAAATGGCAATAACACTTGTTCTACTATTTGTGTTCCCCCGATAAAAATGGTACCTCACTTGTGTGGGTAGGCCTAGTGCCCGCAACAGGAAATGGCCCAATGTACCTAGCTGTGGATTTTGGGCCCTAGCTCAGCTGGCACAGAGGAAAACCTAGCAAACCTGTACATTTTATGAAAACCAAACACCCAGGGGAATCCAGGATAGTGTGACTAGTGGGGGTCTCACCAGGTTCTGTTACCCAGAATCCCTTGCAAACCTCAAATTTTGTAAAAAAACAAAAACCTTTTTCTCACATTTCCGTGAAAGAAAGTTCTGGAATCTGGGTACGAAAACGTTTGGGGATCCATGCAAGCCACACCACCCTAGACTCCCCCGGGTTTCTAGTTTTCAGAAATGTCTGGGTTTGCTAGGTTTCCGTAGATGGCCATCGAGCCCGGGACCAAAAACGCAGGTCCCCTCACCCCCCTTGCAAAACCAGGTTGTTTTGTGATAGTTAATTTTGATGTTTCCACAATACATTTTGGGCCCTTCCCTGTCGTGGGTACTTTGCCCACCCACGCAAGTGAGGTAGCATTTTTATCGGGAGACCTGGAGGAATGCTGAGTAGTAGGACATTTGTGTCCGCCTGGTGATCCCACAACTTTTCCCCATAAATCACATTTTCCTCACATTTCTATTAGCTAAATTTGAGGCTTGCAGGGGAATCTGGGTAGGAAAACTTTGGGGGATTGATAAAAGCCACACCTCCCAGGACATAAATGTCTGAGTTTGGTAGGTTTCCTTAGATGGCTGCCGAGCCCGGGACCAAAAACGCAGGTGCAAAAACAGGTTGTCTTGTGATAGATGGGTGGGCATCTGGGTTTTTGGTTCCGGGCTTGGCGTCCATCTAGGGAAACCTACCAAACCCAGACATTTCGGAAAACTAGACACCTGGGGAAGTCCAGGGATGTGTGACTAGCATGGATCCCTCAATGTTTTCTTACCCAGAATTACCTGCAAACCTCAAATTTAGCTAAAGTCACATTTTCCTCAAGTTTCTGTGTAGTAAGGTTGTGAGATCACGGCGCCGGCACAAATTTCCCACCACCCAGCGTTCCCCCTCAGTCTCACAATAAAAAAAAATACCTCACTTGTGTGGGTGCCCAAAGCGGAGTCAGCCTAAAAACCTATGAAAAAAAAACCTGCCATTTTGGACCCACTTTGGTTCCCCCTCAGTTTTTCATTTTATACGTTTTTAGGTTCTTTGCTTTGGGCACCCACACAAGTGGGGTATCATTTTAATCACGAGATTGAGGGGAACACTGGGTGAGGGAAATTTGTGCCGGTGCGGTGATCCTGCAACTTTTCCACACAGAATTGTGAGGAAAGTGACTTTTTAGATAAATTTGAGGTTTGCAGGGGATTCTGGGTAATGAAACGCTGGCTGATAAATGCAAGCCACCAGCCAAGCGCCATCCTAGCACATCGCCATCCAAGCACACTGCCAGCCAAGCGCAGGTCCACACACACGCCAGCAAAATACAGGTTCTCACACAGCCAGCCAAACCGCAGTACACACAGACCATCAGCCGAACTCCAGTTCTCTCACACACACATACACACACACACACACACACACACACTTTCACTAGTGTCTAGTGGTTTTCTGCCCCCCTTGGGGAGCAGATGAGCCTAAAAGTATCGCTGATCTGCCCCCAAAGGGGGGGAAGTAATGGTCAAAATGTGGGCACAAAAAAAAACTGCCATAGCCTAAGGGGCCGCTCCCTGTCATGCTGATAAACATCTCTGGTACCTAGTGGGCTTTCTGCCCCCGGGGGGCAGATTGAGGGCTAATGCCCCTCGGGGGGGGGGGGTGGGTGGAGACTGTGGTTATTTTTTTGTGGGGTGGCGCATTGGTAACTCCTTTCTGGGCAGCCCCCACCCCTGCACTACAAAAAAAACAGCCCCTATCCTTCCTAGTGGGCTTTTTGCCCCGGGGGGCATATCAGGGGCTCGTACCCCTATGTGCCCGGGGCTAAGAGACTGTCCATTTGACTTTGGGCAGGGGCATTGGCATGCCCATTCTGGGCAGCCCCACGCCTAAAATGTAATCCCTGGTTCCTAGTGGGCTTTCTGCCCCCACCGGGGTGGGGAGGAGACTGTGTGCCTATTTGTGGGTGCGGTGGGGACATTACAATGCCCCTCTAGGACTGCCCCCCCACCCCTAAATTTACATTTAAAAAAAATCCCTGGATCCTAGTGAGCTTTTTGCCCTCCGGGGGGACAGATTGTGGGCTATTGCCCCATTCTGCCACTCAGGAGGGCCAGAAAGACTTTTCCTCTTGTTTTTTGGAGGGTGCGGGCATTGGCATGCCAATTGTGGGCAGCCCCCACTCCTACATCCTCAAAAATAATCCCTGGTGCCTAGTGTGTTTTCTGCCCCCCCCCTCCTCCGGGAAGCTTATCGGGTGATATTGAAAATGCCCAAAATTGTTGGAGGGGGCAAAGGCCTTTGCCCAAGGGACTACACCTCTTTTCCCCCCACCCCTCCCTCGGTGTCTAGGTTGGATCTCTGCTTGGAGATCGCTAGGGGATCCACTACCAAAGAGTACCACTTCAAAGGGGAGATTCTCCCCTTTCCAACTATATCTCTCCCGTGTTTCGGTGCTTGGGGTGCTGAGATAGCTTCCCAAGCACTGACGCAGTGACACTGAAAGGAGCTGATCGGCTCATTTCAATTTTACTTTCAGTGTAATGACTCCTGCACGCGATGCATGTCATCGTCATTACATTTATAAAAAAAAAAAAAAATGCCTCGAGAGGTTGGGGAAGCTCTTTCCCACCTCCCGCGGCTAAACAAAAATCAAACGGAAATCCCTCTGCTGTTTACAGCAAAGTGATTTCTTGCTGGTGTGGGTTACGTCCAGGCCTGGGCGTAGATCGTGGAGTTTTGTTACGCGGAACTCCGCGAAGTGACAAACTCAGCGGAGTTCCGCAAGTGGCGGAGTACAGTGTGAACTGCCGTTCGCGCTGGTCTTCCTGCCGCTCGGGTAGAAATTCTACCTGAGTGGCAGCTCGCGAACTTATCGCTCACGAGCGGGGAAAAAACTCCGCTGCACAAAGCGGAGCAGAGTTTTCTGCACTCCGCGACCTTCGCGGAGTGCAGAAAACTCCATGAACGGAGTGGAGTTCACTGCCCATGCCAAGTTACGTCCACTGCACACCAGCACCACAGCCGAGGACGTAACCGTTGCGTCCTCGGCATACAAAGCGTTCCTATTCAGTCAATGAGGAGAGGTTGAATAAGTTTTCAAAACCTTTACTTATCTTAAATGATTAGTATCGTTTTGCTATTTTATTCAGGTTTATCAAGTTTACAGAAATATGAAGTAAAAGGTTGATCAGTGACAGCATAAATCAATATAGAGTGATCCTAAAGGAAATGGTCACTAAACTAGCTCAACTACCTAATTGACCCTACCCAGAGAAACCCATGAAGAGTTCCTTTTCAGAAAAGAGAGATTTCAGAGCACAGTTAGAGACCAGAACTTCCCACAGAGTTGTTCTGTAAACTCAGCCGAGATCCCTACAGCTGCAGTAGCAACAATTAGAATATCAGCGATAGAGGAATGATTGTTGCAGTAGAACTGATCAGAGAAATCAGAATAAAGAATAAAGTCACCCTTCGCAATGGCTGTTGGTAACGAAGGACAAGGATAAAAAGCGACATTCCTGTAGCAGTCATAAGTGTCTAACTCAATAGGAATTCATTAATATAAAATCACACAATAAAGTAATGCAAATTAGGTGGCTAAATCTCTCATCCAATGGAAACCACTCATCCGCCGTTGCTTCTCCTTCCAATTCCCACGGTAAACATTCACGCCAGTACATAGTAAAACACTGTTGCCATTGCTTGAAACCTGGAGGAAAGATCTCATGAGAACCTTCTTACCTAAGCTAAAGCTATGTTCAATGTCTATTGCAAATACAAAGGCTAGTGAGATGCACTGAAACAAATGCATCATTGATGTTCTAGTTAAGCATACATAAAGTATATCTAAATTATTGTTCATTCTAACAATCTATTAATTACGAGGTTAATTATGTGAATGATCTAATATGGTATGATGAAGCTAAGGAAACCTCTTTAAGTCCGCACATTCTTTAGCAAGATGCTGCTGCTCTGCAAATTGTCCTGAATGAACGTCTATTAAGCTATGAGCAAGAGTCTAAAGAAAAGGCTGTGACCAAATTAAAGGGCCACATTTAAGAATGATACCCTTGTACAAAATAAAAAAAAATCTTAAAAGTTATTGTCGTATACATTTAAGCAAGGATACTTTCCCTATGTGATTTACTATGTGTTCTTTAAGCAGAACTGCATTCTAATGAATTCCTACACATTATAAAGCACGCACATTTTACCTACATGTTATTTTTCTATGTTAAAACTTTCTTTTATCAAAGCTTCAATGCATTCTAAAGTGATTCTTTTACATGTTGAAGCACATTTTCCCTATGTGTTAATTTTCTACTTGAAAGCATTTCTGCACAGTTTAAATACATTCCAAAGTGCAATTCTAATATATTCTGCAAGTCGAAATTTGTTTTAAAATTCATTCCTTACAATTCCTCCCTTTTTGATGATTTTTAAATCCTCACACAATCTTGTTTCACACACAAATCCAAGTCTAGGAGGCACATCCGCCATTGGATGCATCTTGTCTCTTTCTTTTGATTTCCCCTACTACATTTTAGTCAATTCGTGTGAAGGTTTTCCTTTTGCGCATGAGGTACAGTTCTGAAATAGGAGGCAAAGAAATATTAGACAAAGTCCTATTATTACTATTGGCATTAGTATTGCTCTTAGAATACCCTTCCCAGCTGATGAAAAACAATTTCCAATTGTGCTCAGCCCTTTCCCAAAACTCTCATAAAAACTTGTTTACAATTCATGTAATTCAGGTTTTAACCCTGAAATGTTCTTTGCTTAACTTTCTATTTCCTTGCTCTCGTCTGGTATGAATGTACAGCAATGTGTTAATTTCAGCATGTGATAAACTCCTCCCTTTTCATGCGAGTATTATGTCTAAAGCAAGACGGTCCAGCAAAACCATGGACTTTATAGCAATTAGTTCAGTGTTAATAAAGAGTAAAGCTCCAGATGTGCTGGTTGCTTTTTTTGTCAACTACAGTAGCTAATTTCCTGATCTTTTCATCATTTAGGATTACTCCTACAGGTGGTATCAGTGCTCCAAATGTCTCCTACTAAACCGGCTCCTTTGTTTGTGCTACATTTCTGTCTCTGTGCTGGTGTTCATGCTAATGCTTCTAAGCTTGTAACATGATACATCTTTGGAATTAGTATGCCTAAATAGCCAGTTTCCTCCCAATCGGCAGGCAATAAGAAGTCCATTTTTTTGTCCACAAATATAATGAAACCTTTGCATTTGTATTTTCGTCCCCTTGTAATATTTGTCATGTTCCCCGTCAATTCAAATGTGTTTACTACTGCTGATCCCTCATGTCTAGTCCTTTTTATTGTTCTTCTTTTGTAAAAGCAAACCATCCCTTTTGTGTCGGCTGTCTAGTCTGAGTTTAGGGTAATCCGTTTTCTTTCTAAATTAATTTTCCTCTTTCTTCCATACGTTCTCTAAAACCTCTCCCTTTCTGTCTGTAGTTTTTGTCATGTTCACGTATCTTGCCTCTAAAGCCATAATGTAGGCCTTCTCTAAATGTCGCATTAAGCAGGTTAAATTGTTTTTATAATCTTTTACGCAATCTACAGGCATGTGTGGAAAGAAATAATGGGAAGCCGTATCCATAATTTTTGCTTGCGGGTGTAAATTGATGCTTTCTATTAAAGGCACTCTAGATAGTACTAAATCATAATTGGAATAAAAGCCTTCAAAAAGTCCTCTCCTATAAACTAATGAAAGCAAAATGCTATAAGAAACCGCATAAGGCAAAGGTATTTGATAGTATGTGACCTCTTCTGAAACAGAAGTCAGTAAGTGTGCGTATACATAGCAGTCTTTAACATCCATGGCATTAGTATATTCTTGTACTAATCTAGAATATACATTAGTAGGGTAATAGTCTTTCTTGTAGCGCACAAACGTTGTAGTAAAAATACTAGCCCCGTGTATTAATGACATTTGTGCTTGACGGCTCTGAATCCGCTGTGCGGTAAAACCCTATTAGGACTATTGTGATCATTATAAATGTTATTACGAAGCCACACCCATGATACATTTACACTTATTTCTGATTCAACACATCGTTCTGAGTCGGCATTTGAATAGCTTTCTATATTGTATTAGTAGACTATCTTCTTCAAAGCTGTTATGTCGCTGTTATGTTTGTGTGTTTTTTTTCTTAGTAGTTCAGTTCCCAAATAGACAATCCTTAACCCGAATCTGTGTCTTTCTAAAATGTTATCCCTATTCTTCTGTGATTTTCTTCTCAGACCTATGTTAGTCTTCTGTAAAACAAATAACTAAAACAATAAACATCTAATAGGCACAATTTACAGCTTTTCTTCTGTTTGCATAAAGTTCGTTTTTATCTTTCAAATCGAGTTTTCCAAATTGTTGTGTCTCTGCAGTTCAAGGGGGTTCTAACCACTCGGGGTTCACATTGCGCAGATCTTCCAAAGTGATATTCAATGCTGCATTTAAGTAGTATGAACATTAAGGTGCTGAATATCTTCTGCAAGGTATTTAGTTCTTTTGGATCTTCTTAGGACTCAATGATTTGGATCAAAATCACCTCAGTCTTCTGTTTCACCCTCCTCGTGCACAGTCTTTGGAATTCATGCTACTGAATCAGTACTGATGTACTTCTCCTCAGTCTCTCTCTTTCCTGAGATGACTGGGCCACCCTGCTTAGCGGCGGACTCTTTTTGTGTTCAAGCTCGTTCCTTCACTGGGATCTTGTTTGTTTCTTTGTTCTGTTTCACAGATGCTTTCAGCATGCAGTTCAGTCTGTGTTTCATCTTTGTCTGAGACCTCGATGCCACTTTGCGTCACCTCAGGCACTTATAATAGTCTTTCAGCTTGCTAATCTTCATCCCTTTTTTTTTTTTTCTCTCCTTGTACTTGTTTTTGTACTTCAGAAGGTGCTGATGCTGTAGGTCTAGGTGGTCTCTCGACTGGTGGTGCGTCCACTAAAGCTCTTCTCTTTGGATCATAGACCAAGGGCACTTCTTCTGGATTGCTCACTCTCTTGGTGTGTGAGGCATGTATGCAGTTTGGCATTCCAGCACATTTAACAGCAGAGTTCGTAATCGGTATGACTTGGAAGAGGCCTTTCCATCTAGGTTTAAGACAAGTCTTCTGAACATGATTCTTGATCACGACCCAGTCATCAGGATAAAGGTCGTGACACTGTTCTTGGTGAGGGTCTCGAATAGCAGCTGATACCTGATGAGAGACCAAACTAACCACATCAGCCAGTGTCTTGCAGTAGTCAAATATCATATCATCTGTGATATTCTCAGGGGTATTTGTGGCCACAGCAGGCAGTCTCCTAGCCCTTCCAATCAGGATTTCATGGGGGGGGTTAATCCTGTCGCTCTGTCTGGTTTACTTGGAACGCTCCTCTGCACCAAGGGTAAAGCATCTGGCTAAGCACAAACCTTTGGCAATTGAAATTTGATTGCTCCATTCATCTGTTCGACTATGGCGGCTGCTTCTGGTCTGTAACTGCAATGCAGCTTTTGTTTAATCTGTAGAGCAGCACTTAACATGTTCATCACTTTGTTGTTGAAATGTGTTCCTCTATCTAACTCAAGAAGGACGGGCATCTCGAATCTCTGTATGAGTTTGGGTAACAACAGTTTAGCTACAGTAAGACTTTCTCCTCATTGGGTAGGCTTCCACCCACCTCGAAAACGCAGATCACTAGGATATATCTCAACCTGTAACTCACAGGCATCTCGATAAAATCTGTCTGTTAAAAGGGCCATTTGCTCTCCATATATATATATATATATATATATATATATATATATATATATATATATATATATATATATATATGTATGTGTACGCTTCCAACATGTGTGTTCTTCCCTACGGTCATCAGTTGACACATAAAACACCTTGTGCAATTTTCATCAGCAATTATTTGAAATCTAGGGTTGCGGAATTGTGCAAGTAGGCACTGTCGCGCGTGAATACACTTGCTACCTGCTTTACTGTGTGCCCGGGAAGTGTAGATGCAGGGAGGGTTGAGATACTTGACGTGATCACCTACTCGCACAATTCTGCTCAACAACCAGGTAAATGATCCATTGCCTGCAATTCTGAGCTCACGTGTGACCAGTCCGTGCCGCACTGATTGACCACAACCACCTCCGCAGTGGTAAAGTGCTCCGAGTCCTACGGCCAACAAAAAGAGGAGGTGAGCAGGAAAAAAGTTTTGGGAAAGACCACCCTAAGGATGACTGGTCTTGCGTGTTCCCCCACCTCAACTGGGGAAATCTACCCAACCTCTAGGGAGTTCTCATCACTAAGGCGGACAAACTTGAATCGACCCATCAGCATTGGCATGGTCTACCCCCTGATCTGTGTTCCACCCTGAAGTTCATACCCTGTAGGAAAATGGGCCACTTCAACAGTTTTGGATTCTCTCCCTTCATTTGCATGAGCCACCTGAGGGGTCTGTGGTCAGTCTGAATCAGGAGGTGAGTGCCAAACAGGTATGGCCTCAACATTTTCAGTGCCCAGACCACAGCAAAAGCTGCTCTCCCTTTATAACACTCTACCTTTTGTTCCCTGGGGAGTAACCTACTGAAGAGGAAGGCTACAGGTTGGTCTAGACCCTCTTAATTTAGCTGTGACAGTACTTGTCCCTATGCCATGTTCTGAGGCATCTGTTTGCACGATAAACTCCTTGGAGAAGTCGGGGGCCATGAGTACAGGACCTGTGCATATGGCCTGCTTAAGGGAGTCAAATGCTTTTTGGCATGCCTCTGTCCAAATCGCATTTCCAGTCTGCTGCTTAGGAGTTTGCTCTGTCAAAGGGGCAACAATAGTGTCCTATGCCTTCACAAACCTCCTGTAGTATCCAGTGAGGCCCAAGAAGGCTCTGGCCTCAGTCTGGGGTTAGGGGGGGGGCTCCCCTTACTCCTGTCCACCAGGTGTCCCAAGTGCACCACAGACACCTGCCCTATCTGGCACTTACTGGCCTTGATAGACAGGCCTGCCTGTTGCAGAGCCTGCAGCACTTACTGGAGGTGAAGAAGGTGGCCCTTCCAGCTGCTACTGTAGATGGTTATATCATCCAGGTAGGCAGCTGAGGAGGCCTCCATACGAGAAGGACTTGGTTCATCAATCTCTGGAAGGTGGCAGGGGCATTTTGAGTCCAAAGCACATCACTTTAAACTGATAGTGGCCCTCTGGAGTGGAAAAACGCACCTCTCCTTGACACCTTCTGTTAGGGTGATCTGCTGTACCCTGATATGAGATCATGGGCACTTAAGTACTGGGCAGCCCCTAACCTGTAAAATAGCTCATCAGACCGGGGAATGGGATGAGCATCTGTCTTGGTGTCTGAGGTTAGCCCTCTACACTCCACATAGAACCTTAGGTCAGGTGTGGTCTCAGGTGGGGCAGCTTTTGGTACCAGAACCACACGACTGGACCAGGGGCTACAAGAGGGTTCTATCGCCCCCAAATCCAGCATTTTGGAGACTCCACTCTTCATGCTGGCCTTCACCTTATCAGTCAACCTGTAAGACTTATTCTTAAAAGGGAGGTTGTTTCCTGTGTCCACATCATGGGTGCACAGGTGGGCAGTCCCAAGGATGAGGGAAAACCGGGAGAAGTGCTGCCCCAACACTTGATAGCAGTCACTCTGCTGTTCAGAAGTCAGACTGGAGGGACAGGATTACTCCCTCCACAGATCCATCTTTCTCCTTGGAGTCTAAGAGGTCAGGAAGAGCTTCACTCTCCTCCATTGCTCTCCTCCATCTGTCACAACAGCATGATGAGCTCGGACCTCTCAAATTGGGGTTTGAGGTGATTGATATAGAGCACCCTGTGAGATTACCTGGGAATCTTGAGGTCCACCAGGTAGGTGTTCTCACCCTTCCCCTCAATCCTCTCATAGGGCCCGCGGCTCCACTAGTTCAATCACCCACACTTTCTGCCCAGGAGTCAATTCCACAGTGGTAGAAGTTTGGTCATCCCACTGCTTCATTTCATCCTGAGTGGCTTTCAAGTTGTCAGAGGCTTGCTTCCACAGCTTAGCCATTTGACGTCTGAATGCCAGCATGTACCTCACTACATCCTGGGGAATCTTCCTGGAAGTTTGTTCCCACCCCTCATTCACCAGACTCAGAAGTCCTCTGACAGGGTGCCCATACAGAACCTCGGAGTGGCTGAAGCCCACTCCCTTCTGTGGTAGCTCCCTGTAGGCAAACCGGCATGGCAAGAGAATGCCGCACTTATTCCTCCAGGCCTCAGGTAGGCCTCTAATCGTGCCCTTCAGTGACTTGTTGAATCTCTCAACAAGCCCATTTTTTTGCAGATGGTAAGGAATGGAGAACTTGTAGATTACCCCACACTCCTTCTACATTGAGTACATATAAGCAGACATGAAGTTGGTGCCCCTATCAGACACAACTTCTTAGGGAGCCCCACCCTGGTAAAAATCCCCATCAGGGCTTTTGCCACTCCAGGTGCAGTCGTGGTCCCAGTGGGATTGCCTCTAGGTACTTAGAAGCATGATCCACCAGGATAAACCTGTTGCCTCAAGCAGTCTGGGGATCTATAAACCCAACAATGTTGATGCCCACCTCCTTAAAGGGTGTGCCAATGGCAGGCAAGGGATTAAGGGGGGCTTTAAGCCTCTGTCCTGACTTCCCACTGGCCTGGTAGGTTACACAAGTCCTACAGAATGCATCTCAGGAAGTCTTGATCCTAGGCCAATAAAAGTTGGGACAAGCCTTGTAAAGGTCTGGTCTTGGCCCAGGTGGCCAGCCAGGGGAATTTCGTGAGGTAGTTCCATAGGGAGGCCCTATAGCATTTGGGGACCTTGTTGTCCCATACACAGGAGCCTTAGGCTCACTGTAAAGGAGGTTGTCCTCCCAGTAAATGTGAGGACTCCCAGAGGCATCACCTGTTGCCGTAGTCTCACAAGGGTTGGAAACTCCCTCTGTGTCCTACAGAACTCCTCCTTGGTGGGTCCTCCATCCAGCAAGCTCAGGTAGGTCACCAAGCGGAGCAATACCCTTCTCAGCGGGCACTGGGGTGACCACCTCAGGTGCCCCATCCACCTCACTTGGAAGGCATTCAGGGGTTAGTTTCCCACACCCTCTACTTTCCCCTTCTTAGCAGCTGGCTAGGCCATTATTCCAGGTTCCAGACCTCTTTTTATTACCATCATGGGCAGCCATGGACCTTGTTGTTGCGCAGATCCAGTCAATTAACCCCAACATCACCACATGAGCCTTGATTTCCACTTCCTCCCCAGGTAGTGTGCTCAAGGTCAATACCAAGCAAACAGTCAACAGGCATGGCAGGGCTCACTGCAACCTTCACAAGGCCTAAGCCCCCCCCCCCCCTAAATGGAACAAGGGTCACTGGGTAGTGAACCTCTGTGTGGTCAGCCACCACAACTTGGTGGAAATCATAGGGAATCACCTGCTCTAGGGACACCAGCTGACTCCTTACCAAAGTCATGCTGGCACCAGTATCCCACAGAGCCTCAACGCTATGCCCATTGACGGTGACCCATTGCCTATACTTTGTAGTATTTGAGGGAACATGTATCTTAGGAACCATCTCACTGTCACCCAGGAACAGTAGGTTCACTCCAGTTGGATGTGGTGCTCTTTTTTGTCACTTGAGATCCCCCTTGTAATGTCCATACTCTGTGCACTCATAGCACTTGATGGACGTAGGCTGCTGACTCTGGTCACTGTAGTTTTTCTTCTGGTAGCCAGATTGGGAATGAGAACCAGACCCTTTCCACTGTGAGTTGTTTGGGCATCTTTAGAGAACTGTCTCTTTATCTCCTAACTCCCACCCCCCTTCTTCTGTTGCAGAGCATGACCACTCTTTTGGGAGTGCTCCCCCCAGATACCTTCTTGTACACTCTGATGCTGACTCAGATGTCCGCCTCCTCATCAAGCTTCTTTGGGTCAGGAGCTTGCTATCAATCGGATGTTGGTGCCGATCTGAAAAATAAGTATCAATCATGTGCTCCTTTAAAAATAAGTTCTACATCCCTCAATCATCAACCTTGCTGTCTCTCTCCCAGCATTTAGTGCCTTACTAGCATAATCCACCCATGTCTGTGTGTAGAGTTTGCGGCTGCCCCTGAATCTGAGCCTATAATTCTTAGCGGTCAGTCCAAACTTACTAAGATGACCTTCATAGCAGTGTAGAATGTCTTGTCCTCTAGCGTAAGGAGTGTGTTTGCCACTGTGGGCATATATCTCCACAAACTACTACTCCAGAATGCCTCTGGGACCTGGTGCACTCTGAGCCACTTCATAGGCTGCAAACCACTTATCTATGTATTCACCCACTCCGTAACTGTGCACCACATCCTTGGGTATCCTACTTATCAGTGGACACTGTTTGTATGCTGCATTCCATTGCTGGTGCTGGACCCCACTTGTAGGACTCTAATGTCCAGCTCTTTGAGGTTGAGATCTTGGGTAAGTTTACTCTCCTCCATGGCTAGCCTTCTCTTGGCCCTGCTCAAATTTAGCAAGCTCTAATTTGAGCTTTCTTTACTTCCTCCTGTCTGCCAACTCCTCTGGGGGCAGATTCTTTGAGGAGACACTGCTCCCTGCTCTGGGAATCACTACTGCTTCCAGCGAGTTGTGGGCCCCCTTCCACAGGCAGTCCCAGATCCACATTGGTATGTAGAATCAGGTCCTCTCCCTCCTCAGGAATTTCCTGCTCCTCTTCCTCCTCTGGGTTGTAATCTCCTTCTACCTGGTTCTCTTCCAAGGCTTCACACAAGGTAAGGGGGAGAAGGAATGCACCTTACTTTGCCCTCCTCAAAGTCAATCTCTACACACACAAGAAAGTAATGTATCTTATAGTCACAATTTTTATCAAGTTACAATCTATTCGACAGTGTAGCAAAAGCACCTTAACTTTATAAAAACTGCCCTCACCCACAACGTGTTGTGACATGCTTCATCATAGGGCTGCTGCAGCGCCTCAGCGCAGACCAACGCTTGAGGCGGAGCAATAGGGTGGGGTAGACAATACAAACAAATAGAAAAGGAAAAAAGGATCCAAAAAAGGTGCAGACAGTGAATCTTAAAACTAACTAAGGGATATCCTAATACTTTTTTTAATCCTGACAAGGAATCCAGGAATAACATCGCTAATTTATACCCCCGGGTGGTGGTGAAGTGAGTGTATTATGCCCTCTACACCCCTCCGTTCTGCATAGAGGTCGACATGTTTCTGCCGGAATCCGTGTCTCTACCGGCATTCGTCAGGACTATCGGATCCCTATGCTAAATTTCCTTTCTGTACAAATACCCCTAGTATCTCAATATACTCAGTATTACTCCACCTGTTTTGTGTGGTGTAGTCCAGTACACTTACTCTTATTTGAGATCGAGTTTATTGAAACGATCGCTAGAAATGGCACTGGAGCAGAGGGCGACCCCCTGTAGTCCCACATTCATCAAGGGTGGTACGCCGCCTCCAATTTGGTCCCTCCTGGTGCCGTATGGCACAAAGAGGAGAAGTCCCTCCTTAAGTCTCTGGGGGACTTGAAAGAAACAACCCCTCCAGGGCCTCAGCCAGGCGTCAACAGCATCCTGTGGCTGGAACTTTTGTTCTTCAGCTGGGAGTGTGTTTGGGGACTGCACCAAGGTATGAAGGTCTGAGCTGGGGATGTCTGGGGAAGGGCATTCCCTGGAGGTGAAGAGGTGCAATTGCATGAGAAGTGCATTTATCTTATGTTTCTTTTCCGGGACTGAAAGTCACATGTGTAATGTGAAGTAATAAGCAAAGTGGGGTTATGTTGCTGGACATTCCTGCTAGGGTGTCTGGCTGTATAGGCTTATTCCTGTGATTATAACTGTGATGCATTTTAGGGGCTTATATTGCAATGCATTATAATGGTTATCAGCTATAAGTACTGTCATTTTAAGTGATACCTAAACATGTATTCTTGCAGCTGCATTAGGTGAAGAACAACCCAGACTGTTAGCCACTAAGATGTAGAGGTGTATACTGTATGGTCAGTATGAGATGCTCCATCCGGGTTATGTGTCACAATGGCAGGTGTGCCCATTTTAAATGCTTGTTGAGATAATGGGGTGGGTTGCCTCTGGGATGATGCCAGTGGGCAAAGCCCTCGCTCCAGGTTATGGTCAACCTACTGTATTAGGGGGCAAGATGATGTGCATACATGGGAGTGGTGGTACTAGACCCCACCCCCCGCTGGAGGGGTGGGAATGTTATGCAATGTCGCAAAGTAATTCCAACCGCTTATGTATATTTGTAAATTGCTGCATAGTATTGAAGTGTGTGTGTGTGTGTGTTTACTAAATGTAGCAAAGTAAAGACTGGACAATCCATTATTGAGTATTATTTCTGCGTACTGGTCAATGGCGAATACTAGCCCACACCACCTCCCTTGAGTAAGCCTTAGACTGCTCTGCAATGCTACCCTCCGAGTCAAGCGCTACAATGGGGTGTTTGGTTCCCAGTGAAGGACAAATGTAGTCATGTTGTTTGTGCAGGCCTCGCAGATACTGCCTTGTTTTCCCAACAGTAACACAAGGAAAACACCAAAACATTATCCACACAGGGTTAGAAAAATGCATATTTTTATGAGTGAAATGAGGCAAAAATGACAAAAATCCAATAAGGAGAACCGGATTTATGGATTGTTAAAGATTAAATCAAATTATAGTACTTGGAGTGCTAAAGCGCCAACCGGGGACATCTGGTCATGCTAGACTGGGGTAAATTCAAAGTTCAGGGAGACCGTGGTGGAGGGTAGGCTGGCTACAGGACTCTCTCAGATCCTGCTGAAAAAGTACCTTGAATAGAGTAAGCGTCTACGTCAAAGACTTGATGCAAGGAGTAGAGGAGGCAAGGGGTCATCGTCGATCCCGTGGATGCTGGAGATGCTTTGGTACTGATCTGCACAGTTGACGAACCCCTTTATGATGCAGGCACTGCATAGTCGTCTGGCAGTCTGTCATTGAGCCACGCAGTCTTTTGAAGCGATATTGTCTAGCGGCAGCCGCATCTGCATTGAAGGACAATGCACTGGTTCTGATTGGCGCAAAGTCGTCGCTGTGTCGGTTTTGATGGATTAGCACAGCAGAAATCACCTTTGAAGTGCCCAGGACTGAATTGGCACAACTTGGCAGAACAGGACCCACAAATGAGAGTCCAGGTGCTGTTGAAGGAAGTCTTTGATGGCTCTAAAACTTCAACTACTGGCAAGCCTGTGCAGTTACTCTGGGTTCAAGTGAGATAGGTCCAGTCCTTGTCCTCAGCAGGGCAGAGAGCAGCGGGGCAGCTCGGCAAAGCAGAGAAGCAGTTCCTTAAGAACAGTCAGTCAAGCACAGTGGCAATCCTTGTAGCATAGCAGTCTTTACTCCTGGAAGAGTTCTTCACAGGTCCGGTAGTGTACTGTCTTGGTAGGGTCGGAGCCCCAGTACTTATACCCAGTTGTGCTTTTTTGAAGTAGGGGTGACTTTAAAGAAGGGTCTTTGAAGTGCACACAGGTCCCTTCTTGCCAGCCCTGCCTCCAGACTATCAGAAGGGGGTAAGCAGCCCTTTGTGTGTGAAACAGGACATTGCCTATTCAGGTGTGTCAGCTCCAATCTCTCTTCCTGCCCAGGAAGAGCTATCCGAATGCAGATGAGTTCTGTCACACCTACCCATCCTGTGTTTGTGGCTGTCTAGAGGGAATGCACAAAGTGTAGCAGTCACCCACCCCAGACGTGTATTGGAGGCAGGCTGCAGGCACACAGAGCAGTAAGGGCAGAGAAATGTCCACTTTCTAAAAGTGGCATTTCTAAAATAGCAATGTTAATCAAATTTTACCCATAAAGATGATTTATCATTACCATTCCAACGATATACACATGATTCAGGCACTCCTTTCTGATCAGGAATTACAGCTTAAAAGTGTATTAAGGAATTCCCAATGTTGGCCTATAAAAGGAGTAGGCCTCACAGTAGTGACAAACGGATTTAGCTGTTTGTCACTACCAGGACATGCAAAACTTAAAAGTACATGTCCTGCCTTTTTCTTACACAGCACCCTGCCCTATGGGCTACCTAGGGCCTATCTTAGGGGTGACTTGTGTGTAATAACAGGGGAGTTTAAGGCTTGGCCCAGGTTTTAAATGCCAAGCCAATGTGGTAGTAAACTGCACACATGGGCCCTGCATTCGTAGGCCTGAGACAGGTTTGAAAGGCTACTTGTGTGGGTGGCACAATCGGTGCTGTAGGCCCACTAGTAGTATTTAATTTACAGGCCCTGGATATATGGTATACCACTTTACACAGGACTTACAAGTAAACTAATGCCAATTGTGTATATATCATTGTTGCCCTGTTTAGGGGAGAACCACATGCACTTTAGCCGTGATCAGCAGTGGTAAAGTGCTCTAAGTTCTAAGGCCAACACAAAGAATCAGCAAAAAGAGGTCAAGGCAAATAGTTTGGGGGTCAACCACTTTAAGGATGATTGGTCTAACCAGCAGTGGAAAATTGGCATTGTGTTACAATTTTAAAAACATGAGTGCCCTGCCTTTAAACACCTCTGTCTAAAAGACAGTGCACCCGTGTTGGTGTTTTTTAAAGTTGTGGCAGGAGGATGTGGGAACAGGGCCAAAACTGCTGCCATTGGACCTGGGGAAGCTGGTTCCAGTCTCTGCATCACTCAGCATCCCGTTATTCTGGCCAAATCATTTAATCTCCACATGGCTAAAAACATTAATAGGACCCTGTGTAATGTTACTGGTGCTCATGTAAAGCACTCCAATACCTCCAGGTCACATTTGCGCTATATAAAACTGCAAGAAAGAAAAGGAAAAAAAAGAAATGCTGTGTTTTGTTCGATCTGGTATCGTTGGTGTGTTTTTCCCCTGTTTGTGCTTTGTTTTTGTTTTTTTTACTTCTAAACTCCTGTTTTGACAGTGTGCTGCATTTCATTTTTGCTGGTTTTAGAACTCCGGGCACTTTACCACTGCTGACCAGTGCTAAAGTGCAAGTGCTCCCTGTGTAATTTGTATCTCCAATTGGTTATCCATGATTGGCATATCTAATTTACTGGTACTTTCCTAGTAAAGTGCACTGTGTGTCCAGGGCCTGTAAATCAAATGCTACTAGTAGGCCTGCAGCACTGATTGTGCCACCCACATGAGTAGCTCTGCACCCATGTCTCAGACTTGCCACTGCAGTGTCTGTGTGTGAAGTTTTGAACGGCCATGTCGTCCTGGCAAGTGCACCCACTTGCCAAGCCCAAACCTTTCTTTTTACTACATGCAAGGTGCCCCTAAGGTAGGACCAAGTTAGCCCATGGGCAGGGTGCAGTGATTTATAAAGGTAGAACGTACTGGTGTGTTTTACATGTCCTGATAGTGAAATACTGCTAATTTTGTTTTTCACTGTTGCAAGGATTATCTCTCCCATAGGTTATCATTGGAGCTGCCTTGTAACATCTTACAAGTGTAACTTGCAATTGGGAAGCGATTGAGATTTTGAGTTTGGGGTTCCTGAACTCCCAATTTGAAAAAAAAATCTTTTAGTGAAGTTGGCTTGTAAAATGTGTTTTGAAAATGCCACTTTTAGAAAGTGGGCATTTTTTTGCTTTACCATTCTATACCTCTGCCTGCCTGTGGAATCCATGTCTGAGGGAGGGTGACATTTGGGCTGTTTGTTCATTCACTCTAGACCGTCACACAAAGGAAGCAAGGGTGTGCCCTGCTTATCCTGATGGCCCATCACCAGGCTGATGTGTCTTCCTGAGCTAGAGTGGTGGAAGGAGTTGTCAACTGACACCTGACTAGGACTGTGCCTGTCCTCACACAAAGCTATCTCCACCCCTCTCAAGTGTCTGGAGCCAGGTCAGGGAAAGGAAGGGTCTTGTGCACTACAAAGGCTTTCTTTCGAAGTTTGCCTACTTCAAAGGCAGAAACTGGTATAAGTACTGGAGATGTTTATTATCAAATGTTGAGAGGTGCCCTTACTAATGTAGGGGACAGGGTGCACTATAGTATAATCAAAAAGATCTCCCCCACATACCAGTTTCTAAACCCTATTCGTATATTCACACACCAATTAAAAACTCACAAACTCTCTCGTCTCATAACACTGAACCCAAATATATGCAAAAATGTCTGATATTTATTGTATTAATTCAATGTACATATACAAAACAGATTAAAATAATTAAACAATCGTTCTATTGGTTTTCACTATACACGTAATCTCATATATCCCTTTCATTAGTGTATTCATACAGTTTCATAGGAAAAGCACATTTCTTTTTTTAAAAATCACTTCTTTGGAATTACATTTTTACTTTTTATGCACAGTTTGCAAATAAGCAAAATGATTTTTATTTTTTTATACAAAGATCACATGAATTTAAGAATGCTATGCAGCATGTAGTTGTCGGCGCAGCGTTTCGGTAGAAGGAAATCTATATGCCACCTTCTTCAGGACTCTAGTTAATGACAACAATCATCTTGCATCTGATTGTCCAAGATTACCACTTAAATAATTTCATACTTCTTGATTAATGTTAGTTCTCCCGACTGATACTCATGCATTTATCCTCCGTCTCGCAGATAAAATTCCCTCTGACATGGATGTGACCTTTTATTTAAAAGCCTTTTCCATGTATTTTACATTTTCGTGGATGGTGGGTTACGACTCCGTAAAAACACTTTAGGTCGGTAGTCGCTAGTATTCTTTTCAATTTTGGCAGTGGCACCCTTTTTTAACTGAGGGCGCTGTTACATCACTTGTTCACTTGACTAAACAGCAGATACCAGCTCAGTCGGTCAGATGTAACGGCGCCCTCGATTTATAAAAGGGTGCCACTGCCAAAATTGTAAAGAACGCTGGCGACCACCGACCTAAAGTGTTTTTACGGAGTCGTAACCCACCATCCACGAAAAATGTTAAAAACGTGGAAAAGGCTTTTAAATAAAAGGTCACATCCATGTCAGAGGGAATTTATCTGTGAGACTGAGGCAAAACGCATGAGTATCAGTCAGGAGAACCAACATTAATCAAGAAGCATGAAATGAAGTGCTAATCTTGGACAATCCGATGTAAAATGATTGTCATTAACTAGAGTCCTGAAGAAGATGGCATATCTATTTCCTTCCACCGAAACGCTGCGTCAAACTACATGCTGCATAGCATTCTTAAATTCATGTGATCTTTGTATAAAAAAATAATTCTTTCACTTTGCTTATTTGCACTGTGTATAAAAAGTAAAGTTAATTCCAAAGAAAACTGATTTAAAAAAAAAAAGTGCTTTTCCTATTAAACTGTATGAATACACTGATATCAAAGGGATATAGGAGATTACGTGTATAGTGAAAACCAATAGAATGATTGTTTAATTATTTTAATCTGTTTTGTATATGTACATTGAATTAATACAATAAATATCAGACATTTTGCATATATTTGGAGTTCAGTGTTGCGAGACCAGAGAGTTTGAGAGTTTTTAATTGATGTGTGAATATGCGAATAAGGTTTAGAAACTGGTATGTGGGGGATCTCTTTTTGATAGTACTGGAGATGTGACACCATAACTTCAAAACGCATCTGGACTAAAGGACACTCTGCTTAGAAGAGCTGGATAAGCCTTCAGGAGGGACTGCCACTCTGCTGGTTTGCTTTGCTGTGTCGGCCTGTGCTTGCTGCTTCTGGCTTGAGCAGTGAAAGGACTGGACTTTGCTTTCTATATCCTGCATCCAAGGTTCTCCAAGGGCTTGCGTGTGCTTGCCTCCTGTTAAGAAGTCTCTGGCCATCAAAGACTGCACCTGTAGCCCCTGAACTCCTCTGCTGGCAGTTCTGAACTGCCAAGTGGTGCCAATTCCAGTTCGGGGCCCTTGGAGGTGGTTATGCTGCTAAGAACCAAGAAAATTCATGCATTGACTCTCCGCGCCGGTTTTCCGACGCAGCACCGCCATGCTGTAGAAAACCAACACATTGCAGCAGTGCGGCCAAAGAATCGACACCACGTCTGCCGTGCAGCTGCAAGATCACCACAGCACGAGTCCTGATCACCAAGTCACCAATGCCCGTGGTGCATGCTCTGGCTCTGCTGTGTGGCTGAAGAAATTGACGCAGCACCTGATTCGCTGCATCGACACAGCGCATCCAGATTTTTGATGCATTGTCTCTGTGTGCCAAGTTCTTCATTGATGTGGCCCAGCAGTAAGGAACCGAGGCCACCTGTCTGAAGATAAACTCCTCCCTTCCCCTCACAATAAAGCACCGACACGTCACCTCCCCTGACAGTAAGGAACCAAAGCATCACCTCTCTTGGGAGCAAGGAAGCGACGCATCTCTTTGCTTTTGCGGCACCTCACCTCCCCTGTGCCTGTTTTCGTTTTTGATTTTGATTCATCCCAGGTACTTTGTGATTAAAGTGACATATCCATAGTTTCCTATGAACTGAACTAGTTTGAACCTTTTTACAGTGATATCTTTACTTGTGTATGTTGGATTTTTGTCGTTTTGGTCTGGTTTTATTTAGATAAATATTGGTTATTTTTCTAAACTGGTGCGGTGTCCTTTGTAGTGTTTTCGCTGTGTTATTGTGTGCATGTACAAAAGCTTTACACATTGCTTCTGGGATAAGCCTGACTGCTCATGCCAAGCTACCAAGGGTTGAACAGGTGTAATCTTAGCTGTGTAATCCCCTTACCCTGACTAGAGTAAGGGTCCTTACTTGGACAGGGCGCAAACCACTGCTAACTAGAGACCCCCTTTTCGAACATTTTTCCCAGGCTATAAAAAGCAGCATTGGGGTAAAACTTGAAAAAAATGAATGCACTGCCTTTTAGCATGCCTGTCTAAAGTCAGTGCACCCCGTATTGAGGTATTTTAAAGTTGTAAGAGAAATGGTGCTTTTCATTGGCTGTGAAAAGCAGCATTGTGTTAAACCTATAAACTACCACCATCAGAAGGAAAGCGCTGCCTTTTTAGTGAATCATCATGGACCCACAGCCCAATGCCCCAGGTGGAGGGCTGTGTTAATTACATTACAATCAGCTTGCCTGTGCTGCCTTTTAGCACATCAACACAGCAAACAATTTACTGGACTCACACCCCTAACCAACTGCAAGTTTATTTTGGCCAGTATTGCAGAGAGTATTTTTGAGAGTTTGGTTGAGTATGTAAGTGTTGGTGAGGAGGTGCCTTCTATCCTTTGTGCAACTCACTTCTAGCTCCTTGTATTCACGGGTGTACCCCCTCCTTCCCTCAGCCAACGTACTCTCTTACTGGATGTTTTTAGGTCTCGTCTAGCGTTGCAGCGCATGCGCTGCTCGCTTTGCGAGGCATGCTGTATTAGGGTATTTTTTAGAAGTGGTGTGGAAGCCCCGCCCATATTTTCATTGGCTGGCGTCATCGTCCATGGTAAAAGCTGGCTTCCGATTGATAATGAGGCATCTTAGTCCCTCCTTGTTACCGCCCTGTCTCCTTTTGGGACCGCCCATCAGGACTGGATCTTTTACTTGCGGCGTTATACTGTCTCCTTCATTTAGTCAGTAAGCACTGTTTTTTTTCATTCTGCTTTGGCAATGGCGACAGCTTGATTTAAAGCGCGTACGGCGGCCGCGCAACTTTATTATCTAGCGCGCTTCCAAAATGCTTTTCTTTTAAAATGTATATGTTTTTATAAAGTGCGGCACGCCAAGCTTTGTATTCATGGTGGCCGCACACTTATCTCCTGCTTCGGCGTTAGCCACGGCTCTTCCCTTCTGCCCCGGCATTGGCTAAGACCGAGGTAGGGACAGCGAGACTAACAAAATTGCTCTTGCTACCTATTTAAAAAAACAATCGCAACGGCCCCCTAGCAACCCATGATTCGCTCCCAGCAACCATGTGACCATTATTTACATCGTTGCTGGGAGCGATGCCACCGACATTGGGTGAAAGTGTGGAGGGCTGCAGGGGGTATAAGCAGCGGCAAACCGGGCTGCTAGCCGCAGGGCAAGGACGGCACACGGGCGCAGCGGCAGCCAGGCCAGCTCTGGGGTGCCAATACTTTGCATGCCTTCCACACTCTGCCGAGCCAGGCGCACTATGCCCCTGGGCTCCTTCCCTCTTGCTGATGATACCGGACGGCTCCTCAGCAGCATGGCTAAATTCACTGACTAATCGGAGCTTAAAAATGTATTTAAGGTGAGGCGCTTGTTTATATTGTATGGTAGGTTAGAAAACTATTTTATTTTACTTAACATTTCTAACATAGTATGGACGGGAAACACATGTTGGCATGCGTTTTTCTCGCATAAGTATCTGGGCATTAATTATTAAATGCTTTCGGTGTTGTATGAATGCTTGCCGTGTCTTTGAAGATTTCACCAAGCTTCTATTACAACCGGCGTGCCCTCCCTGTCATAAGATGAGATTGCCTACTGTAGGACACACCCGTCACAAAAACCAGGAACACTGTGTGCGGAGTGCCATAAGTGGAGACAGTTGTTAGAACAGGCATTGCGTAATTCACACACCAGTTACTGTTGAACAGATGTGCATGATTCATCATGCCTCTGTCATGAAGCCACAAATCAATGTAAGGTCTGTAACGCAGACCCGTTCTTTGCAAAATGGTCACCAAGGCAATATTGACGACTGTTCAGAATGCTGTAGACCAGGGCTTGTGAACTGTAGGAAGTTCCATTGCCTCCATAACTTTACTGCGTGTCTTGGTCTCACCTCGTAATCTGCCCCAACTAAGACGGTCATATCCAGCAGATTCTCTAAGGTAGGTAATAGTACAACACGTAGGTCTAAAATCCTTGGCCGAGCGGTGGCTCATACCAAGTCCTCATCGTCACATACAAGGTGTTATAATCCTCAGATACCGTGTGTAGTCAAAGGCTTTATTTCACAAGATTTACGGGAGATGAGTCACCAACAGAGTATGCAGTCAAATGGCGAGGCATTAGCTTCTACTACTTTCAAGAATTTCAAACTAATTCTTATTATATCATAACATTGTTTGGAACCATAACTAAAGAACTTTTTGTAACACATCTGCAAAATTACCTGGAAGAAAAAGAAGTTAGATATCGCATAATACAGAGATTTTGAGCTGCGTTAAACCCCTATGAAAAAGACTGTAAAGGACACTACATTCCTACATATAAATACACTACACAAAGAGTATTGTTTGTTTTTATTCTGTATCATGTTTGTGGCTGCTTCTCAGCTCGGAGTCAGTAGATGGTTTTAGCCTGCCATATCTTCTTCCTGGGTCAGAACATCTGGTTGTGAAACATTTCCAGCTGCAGATGATTTTAAGCATGGGCGCTTCAGTTTTGCGAAAAAGGAGAACCAAATCATGCACAATTTTGCCTGTTCTCAGCAATTGCAACACCAAAATTGGGGCAGGAAGGCACCCGCTGCGTGCACATTCGCAGCATTTTCAAAATGGGTGGCACATGTGTACTTGACTTGAGCTTAGTGTTTTTTCATATGAGGTGGCTGTGCTTCTACATATAACACTGCCCTCATTGATTATAGACTGGGTCACTGGAATTGCATGATTTTGCAGTTGCAACGTTTCCGCATAATTGTGAATTTGCTGCATGTGCCTCATAATCCATAATCTGCAGATTTTAACAAAAAAAGGTTTTCTTACTTGAACGGATCAAAAGTTACTAAAATGCAGTGACGTGTTGCCAAGCAGTGTAAGACCCTTTGATAAAGTTGACTGGTCCCCTTATTGTGTATTTGGGTCCTAATCTGGTACTAATGAGGTAAAGCCTTTGCTAAGGTAGTGTTACTGTTAACCTATATAACAAGCATTTGCAATACAATAGGTCTCGCATTTACGCGAGTTTAAGCAATTGGCATTGTAAATGACAATGCCTGTTATTTATGTTTTTAAAAAAGAAAACAAAAATAAAAGGCATTGTCATTTGCAATGTCAATAGCTCAAACTCGCGTAAATGCGAGACCTATTGCATTGCAAATGCTTCTTTCTTTCAGCAGCTAAGTGCCTCTGGAGAGGGGTCTCTTCTCCATGTTCCAGGTCATCCTATTCACTCTTTTGTTGGATAGTGCGATTGGCCTCAGCCCCCTGAGGCCCTCTCCTACCCCCGTATCCCCCACCTATGGAGAGCATCTCAGGAGCTTGACCGTTTAAAGTGGCAGTAGCATGAGGGGCGAGGCAAGCCGAAACCACCGGGCAGGGCTGGACTGGCCGTAGCGGGCACCGGGCGTTTTCCTGGTGGGCAGGAAAGGTGGGGGCCGCTTTTGGACCCGTGTTAGCCAGTTTTGTTATTGGGGGCCGGTTTTGCAACTGTGCTGCAATATCGGCCCCCTGTAACAAAAGCGGGAGCGGTGCTTCTCACTAGCAGCACCTCTCACTGCCCCCTCTCCCCTCCCTTACCAGGGCCGGTCGAGCAGATTGTCAGGGCTGGTTGCTGTTCTCAGTCTGGCCGTGCCACGGGGCACCACTGTACATCACCCACTGTTATTGGTGTGCCCGATGCTGGCATCTGCACTTGTTACAGTGATCTCTTTACTCCAACATCACAGTTGTGACCTGCCGCTTCCTTTCTTCACCGTTCTGGGAGTCTGCAGGACAACTACTGCTCAGCATGGGTGGACTCTCCTTTATCTCTGCTTCAGCATCTTTGATATCAGTGCAGCCTTGATAAGCTGTTCGCCATGTCATCCCCAGTTCCTTTTTGCAGGATCTGGACGTTTGAGTCCCCAGTATGAAGCACTGTCTGTGTACTGAACGCAGTAACGGCCAGGTCTGTGACGCTCCACTAAGTGGCAGCCATCTTGTTTGAGGCCAGGCTCTGCCTCTTGCACTTGTAATACAATATGATCTTATCTTGCAGTGTTCAGAACTCTGCCCATTTTGTGCCAGGAAATGTTTGGGACCAGACTGAAGGCTGATTTCTCAGGGCTGGGTGTTGTGATGAGCTAGCTGCTTGGAAAGTATCCTAGTTTTGCAATTCAACACTGTACATCAA
Source organism: Calotriton arnoldi (assembly GCA_963921515.1). Taxonomy (NCBI): domain Eukaryota; kingdom Metazoa; phylum Chordata; class Amphibia; order Caudata; family Salamandridae; genus Calotriton; species Calotriton arnoldi. The sequence continues at coordinate 236,220 of CAWUFW010014693.1, read as the reverse complement.
AAACACGTAACTGATGTACAGGACATTGAGTGCTTGCCAGTAAATTAAATGACGTAAGAATAGGTTCCACTCACTGACATCACTAAGGTAAGTATCCCACTAAAAACTGTAAATCTGAGGGAGGAGGAGAAATGAGTTTGACCGTGCCTCCAGAGGGAGCTTGTGAAGGTGTTGCCTTGTTGAAGGATATGTTTATTTTGTGTAACTTAACTCAGAACCTTTGACGGTGACATGTGGAATAGGGACCTGGAGTAGCACTTACGAAGTGAGTCCTAGTAACAATCCTGGTAATGTCCACTAACTTGGCACTATTCTTCAGTAGCATAAGCACATTTCGAACCATGAAATGGAAACTCTCTGTATTATGTGTAGCAAATGAAACTGTGTGAATTTCACCTTAATGTTTGTTCGGATTGCCCTAGTGGTGTTGCGATTGGTCTGGTGTTGGCTCTTTTTGCGACCTGGTGGACTCATGATTCTCGTGTATACCTCTAAACCCTCATGAAACCGCTTCAGCTTTTGTCCTGGAATGTTAATGGCCTGCGCGTGAAAACCAGCAGGGTAAAAATTCTGCAATATATAAAAGACTCCTCCTCGCAGGTCATCATCCTTCAGGAAACCCATCTTTTGAAGGAAGAGATCTGAGGTATTTAAAAATCAAAAATGGGTAGATTATTTGATCTGCTCCAATCAGAGTGCCAATATAAGGGGCGTTGCTATATTAATTAAAAAGCAAGCCAAAGCACGCATTTTAGATTCTCTGGTTGACCCATGTGGCAGGTGGGTCATTGCGAAGGTTATTATCTCGGGTTAACCACTTACCTTGGTGGGCTATTATGGCCCAAACCAAGACGACCCCCCTCCTCTCTTAAAACTATTTTTTCGAATCTCCTGGATTATCCAGACCCGGTGATCATGGCTGGGGATTTTAACATAGTCCTGAACCCGAAATTGGACAAGTCGAGAAGAGTAGAGCTAAGGTGCCTTCTAGATCCCGGATGTACCTCCAATCTATGATGGCACAGACTGGACTCTGTGACGTTTGGAGAGACCGATCGGGTTCTCAGCTGGGAGTTTCATACTACAATAGTAAATATGGCCACAAGTCGAGAATCGACTACATCTTGGTTAGTCACAGCTTGAGAGGTAAGATTAAGGACATTTGGTTATTTAACTCCCCAACTGTCCGATCATTCAGGGGTCTGGTTAGATCTTGTCATGGCAGATAGTCAGCATCCTAGTTTCTGGACGTTGGATCGAACTCTGCTTCTCGATGGCGAGGAGATGAAATATTTATCTCCGGAGACTGAGGGCTTTTTGGGTATCAACGTAGGCTCGGCTGTAACTTCGGTGGTTTGGGATTCCCTAAAGGCCTTTTTAAGGGGGCATGATCACGAGTAGGGTCTGTTTCAGGAACAGACAATATAGAGAAGAGGTGGCTCACAAGGAGGCAGAGTTGAAGGTAGTAGAGTTGGGCCTAAATAAGGAGACTGACTCTGAGAAACGGCAGGACAATTTGGTTAAATTAAGTTTAAAGGATCAGATAGACACCATCCTTCAGTCTAGGGTTGCACGTAGATGGGAGGCCAGTAAGCTTGCCCATTTCGAGTATGGGGAAGGTGCAGGAAAGCTCCTGGCATGGAAGGCTAAGTCCGACAGGTTGCGCAATCTGATCAAACAAATCGACAACATGGGTGGGGCTACTGCTCTTTACACAGACGAGGAGATAGGGGCGCTTTTTTTGATTTCTTTCAGGATCTGTACCAAGAAGATAGTGTGGTGGACAAAACCATGGCCATGGAATGGCTGCACGGGAGCACGCTTACTTCCCTGAAGTTAACTCTGCAAGAAGAACTAGAGCAGGACATTTCTCGGGAAGAGGTGAGAAAGGCTATTCTTGCCTGTAAAAGCGGGAAAGCTGCTGGCCCAGATGGGCTGCCAATAGAACTTTACAGATCTTTGGGAGAGGTGGTAATTCCCATCTTGGCACAGCTTTTTAACGACATCTTATCTGAAGGTGTGAGGCTTCCAGGCTCGTGGGGAGAGGCTACCATCACCTCGATCCTGAAACCGGGGAAAAACCCAGCCTGCTGTGGGTCTTATAGGCCCATCTCGCTGCTGAATGTAGATTATAAAAATTTTGCCAGGATTCTGGCGGGCAGGTTGGGCTCGGTCACGGGCGATGCGCTTCACACAGATCAAAAGGGTTTTGTTAGACAGGAACATATCTGACCTTACTTATGATCTTATTGGTGCAATAGACCTGGCCACAACTTACTCGCTTCCCCTCGCTGCAGTAACACTAGATGCCACCAAGGCCTTTGACAGGGTCAATTGGGTGTACCTATCTGCAGTCATGGAGAAATTTAATCTGGGGGACAAGTTTTGCCGTGCTATTCAGCTGATTTACCAAGATCCACAGCTGATTTACCAAGATCCATCAGCTAGACTTCTGGTTAACGGTAACTTGACAAGACCTTTTAAGATCACCAGGGGCACTAGGCAGGGCTGCCCTTTATCTCCCCTCCTCTTTGACCTATATATTGAGCCTTTTGCTCAGCGGTTAAGAGAGGAGGCTAGCATTTTACCATTTAAACATGGGGTTTGGGAGAGAAAGGTGGCCCTGTACGCCGACGATATTTTGGTTTTCTCGGCTGACCTCGCTAGGACCTTCCCCGCTGTTATAAGACTGGCAAGAGATTTTGGGCAGGTATCTGGTTATGAGGTGAATGCTGAGAAAACTGAGGTCATGACCTGGAATTTGGCGGAATGTCCGCACCTGACCAAGCGCGATATGAGGTATCTGGGGGTCAGAAAAGTTCAGGATATCGATAAGATCTCAGTGACCAACTTGGTGAGCGTTTCAAGGGAGTGCCAAAAACTTATGAAGTCCTGGGTTCATCTCCCTTTAACCATTCTTGGGAGGATCAACTTGGTAAAGATGGTGGTGCTCCCAAAAATCACCTTCCTCTTTAATGCCATTCCATTACATTTTGACAAATCGGCTATAGTCCAGTTCCAACAGGCTATCAACTCATTTGTCTGGGCATATAGAGGTACCAGGATCTCCTGGAAGAAGCTGAGACGCAGGAGGGAAAAGGGAGGACTCTCATTGCCAGACTTGCAATATTACGCTTGGGCCTTTCAACTGTCACACTCTAGGATGCTCTTAAAAACTTCAGATAATACTGGGGTGGGGGCTATGTTTTCTGCAATGATAAAGGGGGCTGGTCTATCTCAGGAGGGTTTCCTGTTCAAATTTGGAGAACCAAAATTCTTCAAAAAGATCAAACTAAAAGTCCTGCAGGGAATGGCTAGAACTTGGGCTAGTATTAAAAGGCTGACGGGTCTTAATTACTTTTCAAGTCAGGCCCCCCCTGTGGGACTCTCCAGGCGCACCAGATTGCCTAAAGGACAGGCTAGTTCTTCCGCTTAGAGTAGTTGGGTTCAAGGTGTGGGGAGACCTGGCTCATGAGGGCATGCTTCTATCTTGGTCATCGCTATATAACCGGGTGGAAGAAGGTTTTTCAGAATTCAAATACATTCAGTTACAGAGTTGGTCCCAAAACTTGAAAAAACCCATAGGCATAGGTAACACTCTCGAGGAGCAGCTAGTTACAAGACCGGCTGGGAGGAAGGAGGTCTCCTTCCTGTACTGGGCTATTGAGGAGGCAGTGGATGGGGATTTTAAACTGGCCGAAGACTTGTGGGGGGTTACTATACCAAATGAACAGTGGGAACATCTGTGGCAAACCTCCTTTAACATCTTGTTCGCCACTGTTAAACCAGCTTGGTTTAGAAGGAACCATTTGTTCACCCTTCATAGGGCTTATTTATCTCCGTCAAGGTTGACCAAAATGTCAAAGGGTCCTCCAGTTAGTTGTAAAAAATGTAATCTGGAGAGTGCCTCGGATGTACATATGTTTGTGGAGTGCCCGGCCATAGCAGAGTTTTGGGAAAGAGTAGGAAACACCATTGTGGATATTCTAGGCCTTCCAATACAAATGAATATCACCCTGATAATTTTTGGAATATCCAGTGAAATTACGAGCCATGCTAGATCTTTCCTTTTCTATGCTATACTGCTGGCCAGGAGGGAGATATGCAAAAGATGGGTAGAAGCTGTACCCCCACTGTACTCTTGAGTGGTTGTCCTCGTTGTTTGCGACATCTAAGATGATCTGTGTAGAACCCAAAGCAAGAAAAAGAAAGCACTATGGGATTTCCTATTAAATTGGTCCAATGCTTAAGCTTGGGAGACTGGATAGCCCTCCCCTTTCCCCCCCCCCTCCCTCTTTATCTTTTTATTTATGTATTAATTTTGATGTATAATAACTTTGGTCCTATGATTACGCCTCCTTGAAACTCTCCTGACTGTGTTGGGCATTCCCCTTTTTTTCATCCACCCGTTGCCAACATCAACAGTCTCCAGGGTCTTATGGACCGATTGGGAGAGTGACCACCCCCTTCACTTTGGGGTTAGTGTCATCCTAGTCTGCTGCGGTACTGGTAGGCAGGGCGCTTCCTCCTGGTCCCCATCCAATGCCTACGTCTCTTCATTATTGAGTAACGGTACGGGCGGTTGGTATGATCACTAATGGTCTGAGGTGAATGAGGATAAAAAAAATTTAAAAGAAACTAATGTGTGAATGGAGATCATCACAAAGCTCGAGGACTTCTGTACTCGCAAACATTTTCCAAGGGGCCAAAAAGTTCGGTCTGTTGGGGTGGCTGAGGGCCGCATTGGTTGTGTGTAGGGGAAGCGAAGCATGTGCATCTAGCGGCCGGAATGCACAATTTGATACTGGAACACCTGGGGACAAGCTCAGCTTCCCCACTTGACCAAATTGTGTGATCCTAGGCAACTTTTTTTATTTCTCTTTCCCTGCTTTTTTTTTTTTTGTGTCACATAAGAGGACCTCAAAATACATAACTTCAGGATTTTCACTGTACAAAACTTTTTCTTATCTTTGATTTAATAAACTATAATGTTGATATATAATAGCAACCCAGGCCACCCAAAGGCTGCACATCACAACTGAATTTCCTCATAGTTCACTATTTGTGTTGTTGTCAGGGTGGGGAGAAGCATGACTGTTTCTAAATTCATGTTTGAGAACTATCCCTTTTAAAAATGTATTTGTCAATGCACGGATATAGTTTGATGTGCTAACGTGAAAAGATTCTGCGTGTTAATAAACACTTTTTGAATTATGAAAGGACTTTATCATATTTTTAAACCTTTGTTGCAATGAAAGTTAAGCACTGCAGGGCACCCCAGTTACTTCCTTTCTTTATAATCAATTAACCTTTAAATAAATGCCTACCTGTTTATTTAGTATCTTTTTAATGGTAGTGCTGAGACTAGTAAACAGCAGCTGGGTGCTGATGTTGATCAGGAGGTTGCTGGTAAAGGTCAGGAGTGCCGCATGCGGCCCCCAGGCCGTACTTTGAGTATCATTGCTCTAGAAGCTGTGCCACCCTCCTGCCCCTGATGGACTTTGTGTGGTTTCCACCTGTGAACTGAGTGTCTATATATTTTTTTTTCCAGGCACGTGATCTGGGGCGGATACAGACCCTTATACCAGTCTGTGCGGGCAAAGGGCTAACTATAGTTGTGAAGCACAGGTCTCTTTACATGTACTTCTAGTAGTGAGAAAACCCACCAGTCTTCACCTGGGCAATCTCTGCAATTCCAAAATACCTGGATCCTTTTTTTCCTCCTATGATGTGAGCTGGGTTATGGGGAAGGTGGGTATGAAATTCAAGTATTGTGACTGGTTGAATGTGTGAATTTCCAAGGCATTTTGCAGGACATGACCAGAGGATCATATCGGTATTGTGCAACCTGTGAGGTTTGCTTGGCTCTTGTTTCTCACCAGTGCCCCTAAAGCAGGATAAAAACTGCCCCTCAGTCCAGTAGTTGTAATTCGTATATTTCCCAGAAGGAGATGGTGTAACATCTCTGAGAGACGACTTGTCAGAAATAGGATTCTGCTTGTTGCTTTTTTACTCAAGGCCAGTAAGAGGTTGAGGACTCTGAAGTCCAAATGGTGTGACCTGCCCTGGGAAATGGGGAGGACGTACAGCTTGGTATGTAGAAGGGCGCAGCTCCCTAACCAGGGCAGCAGGGCCAAGTAGCAAGCTACCTATGGTCCCAGGAAGATCTTTAAGCCTTGCTCTCCAAGGATGACCTTAAATCGTTTTTGTAGGAGTAATTTGCCAATTTTTTTTTATTTATTTTTTATTTATTTTTTATCTGGTGGGGTTCTGGTTGTGCTTTTGGGGGTGACTGATTAGCAGGTTTAATGTCACTGGACGGGGTGGATGTGCACAAAGCCTTTGTGACCCCTTCAGAGAGCTGTCTGAGCAGTGGTCTGGAAGGACTGAGGGCATTTTGGTATAGTGAGTGACATCCGATTGAAAGTTTGAGCTAGAGACTGATTAACAGTCTGAAGTTGGGGGACTATGCTTGAGGTAAGAGTACTCTAGGAGTAGAGGATGTGAGGAGCTGCATGGACCGCATGGCACACAGAGCTGGCTTCCTGCTTGGTACACCTCTTCGGGTGCAGCAGCGGATGTTGTTGCATTGGAGGTCGGTGAGAGTGGGACGGATGCCCTTGAAGGTGGGGCAGCAACATGACGTTCCTGGAGCTGCTCTAGTCCGTCATGTCCATGCCAATGGAAATGGCGTACAGCCAAAGAAACGCAGTCTAGTCAAGCTTCCTGTGAGAGAGAAACTGGGTGTTGCATCGCCAGCCACTACTGTGGGGCACCAGCCTCAGTGGTTGGGGGAATAGACTCCACTCTGTCACCAATAAGGAGCATGGGTAGGACTCCTCCTTAATTCCGCCACAGGAAGTACCACCTGGGGTAAAATGAGATTCTGAACTATCTCCATATGGAAATCGGGGGCGTAATACAGGCAGGGTTTCCCCTTTTTCGAGCCCCCACCCAAATGTAAACCAACCATTACCATTGCAGTATCGTTCAGGAGCAAAAAATAACAATGTTGCAAAATTATTTAGTTGGTGTTGAAGAGGGGACCTTGCAAAAATGTTCAAACCCAGTCTCTAGCTTTCAATGAGGATGAGGATGGAAGGGGTCGCAGCAGAAGACAAACGTTAATAAGTGTGGGGGAGGGAGAGAGCGAGATTGTTGGAAAGACAGACTGGTGAGCAAAAGAGACAGATTACAAAGACAGAGGCGTGAAGGAAACGGAGGAAAAAGAAAATGGAGAGAGGTAATCAGTGCTTTAAATGGGAAAAAATAAGTGCAGGTACTCATTAAAATAAGCTAGAGGTGTGGCAAGTGGGCGGAGCTAGGGGCGGGGCTACGGGCAAGATATGATGGTACATAATGGCTTCTGTACAAGTTGCAGCACATATCAAAACACATGAAATGCGTTTATGTAAAGAAAACAGGTTAACTCATTACACAATTGAAAGCCAAACAGGATTATATGGTAACATTTTCTTGTTTTGTGATATTTGCTGTTTCTTAATGCCCTACTGTTATTTATGGTTGTTTGGCATAATACTATATATTCTCAAGCGCACAAACCGACAGAAACAAGCAGACCTGTACGCAAAAGCATTCCACACATTCCCTTTAATATATGTCCTGATACTCTCCCTCGTTCTCTCACTCAAGAACAGGCAGTCCCAGCCCATTTCACTCACCTAATGGAGAGGGGCGAAATCACTTTCAGCTGAATGGGCTTTGCGTATCCGATCGACAGTGCAGGGTGTGTTTAGAGTCTAATTGTCCCCAGACTGCAGGGGGTTGAGAGGGCTTACATCACGCTGTGATTACCCTGTCCTGTTAATCACAGCGTGATGGAAGCCCTCTCAACCCCCTGCAGTCTGGGGACATTCAAGTGGGCGCTGCTGGAATCTTCAGCAGGGACTCTGCAAGGCCACTGAGGGGCTCAGTGACTTACACGCTCGTCGGAAGCACTGCCCTGAGCTGGAGGAGATGCCTAACCGGAGCCTGCTGTGCCGCCGAACAGGGTACCGGTACTCTCCCTGGATAAAGAAAAGTGCCGGTACTGACGGCAAGAAAATTCGGAAGTGCCGGTACTCAGTACCGGGGAGTACCGGCCCATTTAAAGCACTGGAGGTAATACAAATAAAGATAACAAAAATGGGGAAAAAACGAACATGACCAGCCACCAACTGGAGGTAAAAAGACCGGAAGGAGGAAACAAAACGGGGAAAGCGGGATAACGACAGGGGAAGGTGGGTGAGGCAAACTGGGTGATGTGCTCTGCCCCTCACAAACTATCCTGTCTTACTCCCATGTCTGACGCATCAGATTGGAGAGACACACACAATAAGAAAGGAGGGCTGTAGTTATCATTGGTGCAGCGGGTGCAAAGGCATTGGGGCTCGGGAGAGGGGCACTGTGCCCCGACGTTGCCTGCCTTTCGCTACTAAATCGGACGCATTTTCTTTGGTTGCATCATGGAACGTGCAACATGACTTGTTACACTGAAGAGGGGAGAGAGACAAGGGTGACTATACAGACACGCCAAGCTATAATGAATGTATTGTTCGCTAGGAAGTAGCCTGGTAGTATCGTAGGCTGGGTTAAAAGGTCCTCCTCGGAGACATTGAATGTGTAATCTGTGCAGAGCCATTGAAGTGGGTTTCATAAGGGAGGCAAGCGAGAGATGAAGAAAAAGGAGATAAACGGTGAAGATTGTGATACAGGCTGCACAATGCATGAACAAGTTTGCTGTACAATTGAAACTAATGCCAGTAATCCATAATATATACCCTGTATTTTATGTTGTACCCACGGCTTGGCTCTGTTTTGCAAATGCACAGGAGTATGGGCCTGTGTAATTTGAGGCGTAGTTTGAGTTATGAGGCCTCATGAAGATACGAGGTGGGAAAAAGAGTGAATTATGGGTTGAATGGGACCACTGTGGGGAATAAATCAAAGCGAGAAAGCAGATACTTGATAATTAAAAATGTTAGACCTGAGTCATTCAAGTTGGAGTGAAATGCTGAAGAAAGTCCAGTACACGGATGTAGGCAAACTAAAATATTTTTTAAAAATCCACTAGAGGGAGCCATAGTAAGCGATGTAGAAATGAAATACATGGGAGTAACGAAAGGCAATTTGTATTGTATAGAGTAAAGGTAGTGGAGCAGAAATACAATTATTCATATTAATTACTGAAATTAAATAATATGCCAGTGATGGGAAAATGTATAATCTTTTGGGTTAGTTTGACGTGGTTTGATAACGGGATGCGGTTTACGATACTATTAATGTGTATCATTTGAGAAAATAACTGAATGGGACCTTCGGGTCTCTGAGAGGCAGCACGGAGTAAGCACCCATGCTCATGGAAAAGCACAAGACAACCCGTCAGGGTCTGAGTAGGACAGAAATGGGACCGGGCACAAAAAAAACCCATTGGCGAATCGAATAGCTAAAAATAAACAAGCATTTGCAATGCAATGGGTCTCGCATTTACGCAAGTTTAAGCTATTGGCATTGTAAATGACAATGCGTTTTCTTTAGGTTTTAAAAACCAAAACATAAATAAAAGGCATTGTCATTTACAATGCCAATAGCTCAAACTCGCGTAATTTGCGAGACCTATTGCAAATGGTAGGCATCACGGACAACGGGAGGGAGGGTGGGGGTGGGAGTAGGGGAGGGGAGAAGGTACAGGCAACGGGAGGGGGGGCGGGTAAAGCAGGCACAACGGGAGGTGGGGGTAAAGAAGGGGCACGGACAACGGGAGGGAGGGCAGGGTTGTAAAGAAGGCACCAAAGCACGTTGTGCCTGCAGTAAGAGAAGCTGGATGAAGAAAATCGTGCTCACAGTCAATATTACACTCGAATCATGGCACACAAACCGGACCGTGTGCACGATATTTCACAGCATGGGAGAGAGAATTCAATAAATAACAACTTAGTTCAACTTTACCCACCAGGCCGTTGCAAACTGCACCAAACGACACCTTCATCACCCCAACCAGATACCCGGTATTCCAATCCTGAGTTAGAGTGCTTGATTGATACAGGTTTTGACTATTCAGCTCAGCTAGCTCTGTTTACTTTGCTGGAAGCTCCCAATGATCGAGGGGGATTGAGGGAATGTACTTGTAACAGAAATTCTCCCCCAATGAGCCCTGCCATTACAGGTATAGGAAAGAAACATTAAACAAATCTGGTAATCAGGGGTTCAATATCAGTTAATCCTGAAAGAGCACATAGGAAAGAGCAGTTTGTGAAGTGTGGAAAATCTGCACTGTCCAAAACTGAAAGGTGTAAAGGGCCAAGAATGCTGCTCTTAAAGCTGCACAAGGGCCTAGGAAAACCCAAGCAGGCCACTTGACTGGTCACGGAGACCCTGTTGGTCTCGTTGGCGTGCCCCTAACTCTCCCTAATTGCTGAGCAAATAACAGCACATCCACACCACTCGTGCCACACACGTGCTCACAGCCCGCCGCTGGGTGCCCCTAGGTCTCCAACCCACCACCACCAGCCATCGCATGTTCTCCAGCAGTGCCACAGCACTGCAACCAGACAGGAAGTCCAGTCCAAGAGCAGGCTTCTTCCCAGACAAGGTACCAGGCCCAGCCTGTCTGCAATGAGCACAGTACACAGAACCTCGGTCTGCAGCCTGGTAAGTGACTAACACACAAATATTTTCAGAATTTAAACATTTTTAGTTTCAATTCTAATTCCTAAAATAATTTTTGCCACTCGCTGATCTCCTTCTGCTAATAAGCATTAGAGACGCCAATAGGTCTAGCTTGTCTTAGGTGTTTGCTCGTTGCTGTGTGATATGTCTTGATGTAGTGACTGCAAACTCACAGTGAGATATGTATATACTAGCTGTTACTTCGATAGACCCCACGAGAAAGTGGCATGATGTGTCACTCATTTGATTGTAGAATGTCACTCGCAGCTAGACTGAAACCATAGAAATGTCATGCATAAGCAATCTGAAAACGTGGCAGCAATGTAGGATAGCAAGATCTCCGATTTAGAAGGATTCAGTTTCAACATCTGGTATAACGAAGGTATTTTTTTAGAGCGCTACCAGAAGAAGATTTGGGGTTTTGTACTTTCCTCAGGCTGAACAAAAAGCGTACATCTACAAGGATGCTTTCATATTATGAAGAACTGCAGCTAAATATTAAAGGGGGAGGGAGTTCAGACTACTAGAGCCTTGGATGCGCCGAACTACGCATACAAGCGGGGTTTTACAAAACGATGTGTCTTCCAATAACAAAGTAACCCTTGAAAAGCTAATTACGTGGTGTACTAAAACAAAAACAGTGTGTTGCATATAACTCGGCGGTGACAGCATCCCCATGTCTGTCAGCCCTTTTGCCCTAAGCTGTTAAAAGTCTGGGGGGCATCCCGTTGTCATTTGTTATAAACTCATGCTTCCGGGCAGGTGACCCTTTAGGCCACGTCCTTTATTAGCTTCAACAATCACAGAATGTCTTTCTACAAAAGTTCATTAATGCACCAATACGGTTTCCCACAGAATCATAGGCTGGATGTCTAGCCGTGGGTGGTGCTGTACCCAAAGCTTATCTTACTTGCGACCATCGCTCTTTATCTCACGATCCCACACATTCTCCCATTCACCCAATCCTTACCTTCATGCGTTCCCGGCACTGCAACAGAGTCCGCTCGTGGCCCAGTTCGGCCAGGGCTCAGGACACCCGCTCGTACATGGCGGGACCAGGAGCCTTGCTGGCAAATAGCGTGCCTGAACCCTCCAGTTGCTGGTAGTGCGCCTCCACCAATCGCTCGTTACCCCATATGGCTATAAGCGCGTTAGTTTCTGCTGGGGTCCAGGACATGCCGCGACAAGCGGTCGATGTGGAAAAGGAGACTGAGGGCGATGAGGCAAGGCCCAGAACACCGGCGCATCCCTCTAGAGGCGACGGCTTGGGGTAGAAGGGGCCGACAACGATGGGCGTCCATCGCTCAGCCCGGGTGAAGTAGGGGATATAGCCTCGCGCTTCGGACTCTTCAGTGGCAGCGGAGCGGGATCCGATTGAAGATCCGACTCACAGGGCGCAGCCATGTTGACTCCTCTTAACCAGCGGGAAGTTACGTCTGAAACTAGAAAACGGACTATCACTAGTAAAAGAGTCAGGGAGCTGCTTTGCAAACGTTCTGGAGTATGGACCCACATTCCCTAAGGGAACTGCCACAGACATTAAACAAGCATTTGCCATGCAATAGGACTCACATTTACGCGAGACTTATTGCATTGCAAACGGGAGTGCGGGCGGGCGAGAAGACACGAACAAAGGGAGTGCGGGGGGCCCGAGAAGGCACGGAGTGCGGGGGGGGGGTGGAGGCACGGGAAGAAAATAGTGCTCACAATCTAAATCAAATATTCTGTGCAAAACTCTAAGTAAAGGGGCCAGTATCCATGGAAGGATACAAATGATGACATGGCCGTCATAAGGAGGGACTAACAAGCCTAAAACCAATCGGAAAACCGCATTTAGCAACGACAGACACAAGCCAATGAAAAAGATAGGCGAAGAGTGGGCGGAGCTTCCACTCCATACTGAATACTGCATGCCTCGCAAAGCGAGCAGCGCATGCGCTCTGCCGCTATAGGCTCGACCTAAAAAGAGCCCGCGTTTTTCAAACGGTGGCGCTTTTGAATTTCTAAAGGCCTGCTGTATGGGTTTTTTGAAAGGTATAGGAGCGTGCACTGCGCTTGTTGCAGGCATAGTTTGTGTTAATATCTGAGAAATCAACAGTAAACAACTTGCTCAACGGACTACAGAACAGGCCTTCAGACAGCTAAAAAAAAAGCATTGGAAATGCAATAGGTCTTGCATTTGCTTGAGTTAGAGCTATTGGCGGTGTAAATGACAGTCTTTTACCCATGTGTTATGGTGTGTACGTATGTTTTGTGTAGTGGAATTATGTGGCTGGAATTGAAATTAGATAGTTGTGGATTTGTGTAGTGGAATTATGTGGCATGGTGTGCAGTGGAATTATGTGGATAGTAATTATGAGCTATTGAGTTATGACTATCTTTTAATACCGACATGGGGTAACAATGTTTCTTGCTTGCATTAGGGTCTCTCATGCCCTTGCTATGCTATTGGGTAAAATTTCAGTCACAAACTTTATCACACACGGATAAAAATCACGTATCAAGAGAGCACGGAAAACAGAATGTCACAGTATGAGTAGGAAACTTTATCAGTGGAGGCAAACGTTAAAGCCAACAAAAAGTCCTATATCTTAAATCCCAAAACACTTCGATGTTGAAGAGCACTACACCAAAACTATGTAAATGTTTGTCACGGACTTGAAGTTGCGCATTATAAAGTGTCCTGCATCCCAGTGGCGTAGCTAGGGGGGGGCGGTCCGCCCCAGGCGGCACTATTTTGGGGGCGGTGGCGGCCGGCGGTTGCGCGACCCTGGTGGCACATGGCGGCAGCATTTATTATTTGGGAACGCTGAGGAGCCCTGTCGTGTCCTGCCACTGAACAACCAGGGCGACAGGGCAGACTGAACTTTAACGATATTTGTCCCGTCACAGGGGCGTAACGTAAAATTATAGCGCCCCCTGCGGAATGTAAGGGGGGCGCCGAGTCTCCCATGCACAAACCTCACAGATTGACCTTGGCCTGAATAGGAGGGGGGGTTGGGGAGGAGGCGGAGGCTCTCCGCGCTGCAAGGGCTTGTGTTACGGCCCGTATTTGCCTGTGCATGATGCATCGGATCACGGTCCGGCCTCTACCGAAGAGCACCCTCGAAACCGCAGCATTTCAGAGAGTTTACTGTAAAAGTAAGCATTTATTGTAGGCAGTGATGTGATCACGGTATAAGCTCTCTCTCTGGCCACCCCCTAGCAGACTCGGGGGAGGAGGGGGCAGGGTTTAATGGGCACAGGGGGGAAGCATGGTCGTTAGTTATTCGGTGAGGAGCTACCCTCGTGCTTTTTTTGTTTTTTTTTTTTGTTTTATATAGCGCGAACTCGACCCAAAGGTATCAGTGCGCTTTACATGCGCACCAGTTGCATTACACACGGACACATTTATTTTTGAGGCACGAGGAGATTAAGTGATTTGACATAATCACGAGATGCTTGAGCCTCCCGCCAGACTCTAACCCGGTTCCCCAGCTTCAGGTTCACCTTCGGCCGGTCTATGCGTTAACCCATTAAGGCACATCGCTTGGATTCCTCAAACGAACGCTACTCTTTTATTTCCCTGGGTAGTTTTATATCAACGTAATCCTAGGGTATCAGAGAGAAGGTCACAATTTGTATTGCAACACGTATTAAACAATATAAACATAAAAACATTCGTCAAAAGTGTAATCACTCATTCTATGGTGGGTTCTATATTTATTTCTTAATGAATTTAGTACTTAATTCGCAACATGCTAACATGGTAGGACGTGCAGGAATGCAATGATGGAAACGCATTATACATCATCCGGGTTTAACTTTAAATAGGAGCTCAGGGCGGAAGCTCGAATTCATGATAGCCACGGCTGGGAGCTTAAGAGGGAGTTTATACAAGGCGAGGAGGCCGCTCCCAAAGGTAGGGGGTGGTAACGGGGGTGCAAGAGGGTCTCACATTAGAGTCCCTTTAGGGATCGTACATTTTTTCAAACACTTTGTCTTGTTTTTTGTTTTTTTTGGAAGGGTAGTAATTTGGGAAGGGCTCGCTGCAATTTGCTGTTAAGGCATGCACAGTGGAGTAGCTAGGGGGGCGGTACGCCCCAGGCGGCACTATTTTGGGGGCGGCCGGCGGTTGCGCACCCTGGTGGCATGTGGCGGCAGCATTTATTATTTGGGGACGTTGAGGAGCCGTGTCTGCACATGTGACGTGCAGTTATGTAAGTGCAAGCGCACCGGCTGCAGTGCACGCACCACCTAGCATAGTGGTGGTGGTGGTGGTGGTGGTGGTGGTGGTGCGGTGCGCGGCGTAAACTTGTATGTGGCTCCCAGGGCCGTCAATCATGTAGCGCGCGAAAGCGCTACGAATGACGGCCCTGGGCATCATTTTGGACTGCGCAGTGCTGTTAAAATGCAGCAGTGACGCGAGCCACCACCACGCGCTGACGGACCTGGCAAGACTAGAGAGGTTACACCACGCTACCCACCACAAGAGAGAAGGGGAATTGTGGCCCCCAATAAGACGGGCTGAGGCACAAAGAAGCCGGAGCCTCTCCGTGCAAATGATGACTACGCCTCCCATGTCGGGATGTGGCCACATAAATCCGGGAACTGAAAGGCAGGTCGGGAGCATCGTATCGGAGGCCGGGCCAAACAGCAGGAAAAGAAAAGGGCCTGCTCCCCACACCACACAAGTTAGTTACATCGGGCAGCTGCTGCAGTGAGGCCTAGGAACCAGGGCTCACTGTAAGAGATAGTAGCACGAGGAGGCAGCGGCGCCTGAGCACAAAGGCATGGCGAAGCACAGACAATCTTTATGAAGAGCGGACAAGCACTAGCCCCCCGAAGACAGAGGCCCAAGAAGGGGGAAAAGGGCTACGATGGATAATTAACCAGGTGATTATACATGATGTGAGAAATATTTGTGCCCGAAATTTGACCGTGAGGGTAGTGGTAATTATATTTGGAGCAGGCTGCCGAGGTGATTGCTGGTGACGGGGGAGGGGGAAGCTGTACAGTACCGCTGTTCAGGGGCCCTCACAGTCAGTCCTTTTAATGGAAACTGTTTGTCGCATGTATTTAAACTGCATGCTTTAAAGGCTTCATTTACCTTTTTTTTTTATTACAGATATACACTAACATTTGCAATGCCAATAGCTCTAAATCAAACAATTGCAAGACCTATTGCATTTCCAATCATAAATCAAAACGTTTGACCACTGGCATATTACACCACTTAGCATCAAAAATGTAATTGACTAAAAATTTATCACAGACATGGTGGTCTGCTGACCCCAGCAGGCCACCATCCCTGTAATTTTCTCCAATAGTTCTGTCGCAATTTGTGATCTACCTTATTAATTTTCATAAGGTAGGTCAGATTCTGACCCACAACGATTTGGATTTTTAAGAATCAACCTATAGTACTTCTTAAAAATCTTAACTGGTCGCAATATGCAGCCAGTACTTTGTGACCAGATTTTTGTGCCTATGGCCTATCGTTTTCTTAATGCATGTAATCCTAATATCTCTGTTTTGAACCCAACAGTTGTGCTTTAAAGGCATCTGATCCTTGCAGCTTTTAATGATGTACACTCATGCTTGTATCAACTTTGATTCACTGATTGACTTCTGCATATATCAATATATTTTAGATTTTAAAGGACTACTCCATTCTGTTATTTGTGTGCATACAGTTACCGGCTGTAACTTTCTGAACACAAAACAACCTGTATTGCCGAGGACACTTTCGGTCTGATGTTCGGGCTATCTATGTGAGTCTACTTTCATGTATGCCTAAAGGAGCTCTCAATTGTTCTCTCACCTGGTTTCGTTAGGATTCTATGTTTCACTGTTAGGTTTAACCCTATTTGTGAAGACCCCTGAATTTTTAAACAAGCTATTTGGTGTTTTTTATGGGTTTATAAAATGTGCGTTACATCCTTTATCCCCTATGGATGATCATGTAGAGCTATGAAGTTTCAATCGGTTTTTAAAAATCTCACAAAGATTATTTCTTGCTTATTTGTTGGCCACATTTAAAATGTCATTCTTTCCCTCAGTAACTTAATTTGTGAGGGGAACTTAAGCCATTCCAGGCTTCAGCTGGTTTGCTTTTGACTCGCACTCTAACTCTATCAGGAAAACTGGCCCTCCCTAAGAAGCTCTATTTATTATGTATGGTTAAATTCATAGATGGATCTCCAAGAAAAAACTCAGAACTGAACGGGGTAAAGAAGCATGGCGTCCCAGATACAGAATTAATTAGCATAGGTTTCAAGCTAGCCTTGGTTTAGGAGACAGCCTGTCATGCTGCTGAGCACCGAACAGCAGGCGATAAAGAAACTGAAGTTTGCTTCAGGTCGAAATTCGCGATTGCTGCCTTTGGTGTTGATGGCAAGTGATAGGAACAATTTCATCTTAGAACATTCCTGAGAATGAAACCATTACTCTTCTTACTTGTGTTATCAAATACATGTTAATAGGTATCTTTTCTCCTTATTTTGATCTTCCATAGCCACCACCTTATAAGTGAAATTTCTGGTCTAGTATGTGTGTAGGCGCATCACAAGAGATCAGCATGTACAAGCATGTGCTCTATGTTAATGCAAGTCACGTTTTACATGCATGGCTCTAGAGTAGCCCTAGTCACTCAGAATGCAGGGTGCAAAGGAAAGGAAACCAGCTGCCTTTACAAAGGTTTCTTACTTCCTCTCATCAAAGGCCACCAAGAACCGCTCATGCTTTCTCAGTGTGACACTGGATGTTAGGGCCACTTACACACGAAGGCGGGACCTTAAAACTTTAAAGTGACATCTGATTCCTGGACATGTTCCTCTTAGAGCTTTGCAACGAGACAAGGTTTTGACTGTCCTTGGACACTGACTACAAGTGAACTGCTGTGAGGGCAAGCCTGACCCAGGCTCTACAGCGAGCAACTCCTGCATCAATAATCTCCCAAGAACAAAAAGCCAACAGCAAGTTGTGGAAAATCAGGTCAGCAAGCTGGACAGGGGACGCAGTGTGCATGAAAGTGTCCAGTCATATTTGTGAGCCATCACTGAGAGAGTCGCAGCCACGATAAACAGCGCAGATCTGAAATCACGTTGGTTAGCAAGCATCTGACAGTCATACAACACAATCATAAACTTTTTTAAACTCAAAGTCCTGATGAGTGCTCAAAAGCAGAAACAAATTGCGATGAGTTATTACTAGCCTCAATTTAGGAAGGTGTAATAACATCTATTCAGACCAACACATTGCCACTGCATATAGGACTCTGGTCATATTTTTGGTTAAATATGCTAGAGGTTGCAAACAAGTCAACCTTGATACCTCTGTACTTATATATTATTATTGCAAAAAGAACAATTGATGGACAGAATGCAGAACAATGTCATACATTCACCCCAGTACAGAGATCTGGGCCTAAAGCCTTCGTTTTTTTGCTCTCGATGCCATTCCAGTTTGAACCCAGCCATATGCAAATCAGTCTTGATTTGCATATGACCAAGTCTAAACTGGGGTTGCATGGTGAGCAAAAGAATGATGGATTTAACCCTGATCTCTTGACTGGGGGTGAATGTTTTGATTTGTTCTGCATTCCGTCCAACAATTGTATGTCTTTGTACTGCCGGTGTATTCAACTGTGTAGCCTTGGCCCGTGTCATGTATGTGCATGTAACTTGCATGAACGAGGTAACTATTAGCGGCGATACCACGTGTCTGTAGGACCTCTTTCAAGTGCTCGCCGTTCTTTTTACCCAGCATCTCCCCCACGCCCCGCTACCTGCCATGGGCGGCAATCTGAGGGATAGCCTCGGGCGCCAGAAGCTCTATCTACGCCACTGCTGCAACCAGGTACATAAACATTGTGTAACGTAAAACGGTTTGAGTTCTGCTTGTATGAAGCAAACGGGAACGAAAATGTAATTAGTTTAATAGAAATGACATCACATATTCTGTCCTTAATAATGTCTTTCTAACTGAGCAAGTGAAGCATCTGCAAAAATTAGAAGTGATGGAAGGTAGATTTGAAAATAGGCTTATTATGGAAGTGATTACAGCAAATTCCTAAAATGTAAACTCCTTAACTCTCAATTACTGCCTCAAACAGACCTAATAAAGAAATTGATAATGAGGCACATGAGTCCCGCTTTTCCTCTCCCCCCCCCCCCCCCCAAGTCCCAGCTAACTTTAAACTGCTGCATACGCCTCATACAAAATGAATGAAAGAGTTCATTACAAGACCTTAAAGAAGGAGTGGGAAAATGAGTAATTAAATAACGTAACATCTGCAGGGCATATTAACTTTACTAGAAATGCAAAACAACATGTTTAGTGGAAAACATGGGGCTTTGTGACCTACTAAATTCTGCGAAATTCAATGCGCTTCCCCAGCCCTCCGACTGCAGAGAAACGTTTCGAAGGCTGTCAACACAACACACAATGTAACAGAAAGCGGAGGGTAAGCAGACCAGTATTTAAAGGAGCACCCTAACAGGCAGTCAGATTTTAAAAAGGATTTGCAGGGCGCACAGATGAATGAGTTCATGAGAAGACATTACAGACAACCCTGAAAAAAATGAATAGCTAGCACTACTCAGCAAGTGCAGGTAAACCTTATGGGAACGGAAAACCACATTTTAAATAGAAGCCTGGTGAAAAGAGAGTAATAGAAAGACACTTATTTACCTGAGCCCCCTTCATGTAGTGCAAGCAAACATAATGAAATCTGTCTATGCCACACACAATGTAACAGAAAACCAGAGTATAAATGATCCAGTTTCTAGCCCTGCCCCGGTGCAGAAAGAAGGGTTCTGTGCGCTTTTTTTCCCATGCATAAACTAAAAAAAAAAAAAAAAAATCTGAGTGCATGTAGGCTATAGACAGCAGATCTCAGAAACCGGGAGAGTCTATTATTGCCCTGACAGTCAATGACAGATCTGCTGTCTGCATTCTATGCAGTAATTTGGTGGTTATTCAAGTTAATGTATTTGCAGAAGTCCGGAAAAAAACCAACAAAACAAAACAAAACGCAGACCACTTATACATCAGTGCAGCGCAAATATCGAGATTATGATACAGCCCTTGATGTGTAACAGGATACCTTTTAAAACAAAGACAAATGTTAAAAGTATGTGCAAAGCAGAGACACCAAAGCATAAAAGTTTTAACCTGAGTATTTTATTTAAAAAACTATGAGAATAGTATGTAAAAAAAAAAAAGAAAAGCGCAAGTAAACAACCAAAGAAACCCAATAACAATCTGTGTAGAAATCGTAGGAAAAAGACATGAATTAAAAAAAAGTGCATGTATTCTACTGTCTCTTTTGAACTGGATAGGAACTTTTAAAAGGATGTTGGCGGTGCACACATTTTTAAATTAAACCAAAGTATATGCAACAATTCATGTAAAATAGTACCTGAAGAAAATGCGGAGAAGAGGGTGAATTGTGCACAGAATGGCAGAAAAAGACTTTTAAAAAAGTGAGCAATTACGTAGGCAAATACTACAAAGGCTGTTTAAAGAAGCCAGCTGCTTATAGAGGCTGACTATTTTCCCTATAGATTGCTTACGGGTTTAGCAACACCAGCCTTCCGACAGAACACTAACCATAAAAAAGCCCAATCCCCCTTTAAAAGGAAGCCCAAAACTAATACCTTACCAAAAAAAAAAACACCAGATTGACGGCCTACATCCAAAAGTGAAAAAAGGCAAAAAAAAACAAGCCCAATCCCCCCCTTAAAAAGGAAGCCCAATACCAAACTAATATCCTACAAAAAAAATCCCATCCGACGGTCGACATCGAAAATTGCAAAAAGACAAATAATCAGTCTTGTGGCTGAAATGGTATCAGTGATGTGCGTGCTTTGTGAGTGCGCGCTGGGGAAGACAATGTGCACGCAGCAAGTGCGCATGCTACAGGGAACAATGATTCAAACATGAAAAATATGAAGGCAGGCGCCGTGCCGAAACATGTAGCACGGCACCTGTTTACATGACAATTTATATAAAGAAACGCCTTAGGTGGAGTAAAGTTTAAATACTAGTGTGATGTAATGCACAATGTTATCATAGCTGTTAGTGAAAATGTCCCACTGCAACATGGCCTTCCTTTTAGGATTGTCTCACTCAAACTAAAGACAAGCCCAATCCCCCTTAAAAGGAAGCCCAAAACCAAAGCAATATCCTACCAAAAAAGCCTAACTGATGGTCGACATTGAAAATTGCAAAACGATTAAAAACAAAAAGATTTTTAAAAAAGCAATGAAGCAGGAGGCAGCGCTAACACAACTGTGGCATTAAGAGGAGGTGAGAGGGAGGAATGCGATATTAAAATGTAAGCGGCTACAGCGCCAAAGCTAAACACAGGCAAGCAGTAACAGAGCAGGAAATCTTGAAAAAATAGTCGCCCAAAAAACAGACAAAGAACTATAGCGTAATGATACAGTACTTGGTCCCTGCTCCGTGGGAGGAACGGAAGAGAAAAAGGAGGGCCAAAGAGACAGAACTGACCACTAGCAAGCAAGGATTTTTAAAGGACACTGATATAGACAAATGAAGCAATGGGTGGAGTTAGACTCCACAAACCATATACAACAGGTCGCTAAGCGATTGCGCAAGCGCTGTCTAGGCTCTACCTAAAACAAATAGGCCCAAGCACTGATCTGTCAGACCAGCCATGCTGACTCACCAAATTACGTAGTAAGGCAGACCGACAGGGCACCCTGTGCCCTCTGGGTAAAGCCTTGAAGATCAGCCGAAGCTTTGCACAGCACACTGCCTACTTGCACTCACTCCTTTTCCCATGCAGACTGGCAATCCATGAGTAAAATGAAGTTTTAGTTTTGATTCCAATTTCTGGTGCTCTTTGCTATCAAATTCTTCAATATTTACGCAAGTGCCCAGATTCCTGCTTCACCCCACTTCATTCCCTGTTTATTTCACATTGGAGTGAGCCCCACATTTGATCAATTTTTACATGTGAGGCCCTTCTAGCAAATGCTTTAATTTCAGCATTCCGTTCTCTGCTCCCTGGGGGTGGGGAGAGGAGGGTTGTTCCCTTTTCTAGCTATGAGTTCCCTGTAGATAGGTTGCCAAGAAATACCCTTTGATCCTCTTTTATAATTTGTTTTAAAAAGGGCAGGCCCACCATGGCAGACTTAGCAGTTAACTGAGTCTGACACCTACTAACTGTAGGAGAGTAGGATCTGCTTCACATGGGTACCCCCACTTTTTGCTGATGCTTCACTGTTTTTCGACATTAGTCTGGCTGGGGCCCTGCTAATCAGAACCCCAGCCTGGCTGCTTCCTCTCTAAAATGGTTTCCATGTGCCTTAGGCACATCACTGATTGGAATCTGGCGTGCCCTTATAAGTCCCTAGTATATGGTATACTATGTACCAAGGGCATAGGTACCTCCGAGGCCTGCCAGGGGCTGCAGCATGTATTATGCCACCCCTGGAAGGCCATCCAAACTGACACCACAGGTGTGCTACTGCAGCCTGGGTAAGGTGGTGCATGCACCCCTTACTGTGATATAGGTTACCTATATCACTAAATACATACACACATATAAACCTATAAGTCACTCCTAAGGCAGGCCTTATCAATCCTAAAGGCAGAGTGCATGGTTCCTATGTGAGAGGGTGCCCCTGCATGAGCAGGGCCCCTCTGCAGCGTTCGGAGACCCTTCTCTGATGCTGTTTGTAGTGCAGCCTGACCATATACTCTTAAGCGCATTATAACCTCGCGTTAAATGCTAACTTTGGAATGGCTGCACCTAAACATGTCGTGTTTGGTGTCAAACATCTTGGAATACTACCCCCCCGCCAATTCTGGCGGCGGGGGTAGCATTCCACCCTTCTAGAGGGAAAGACATGTTAACTCTGGCTAGCCTAGTAACTTCTTTCCAAAGCCCTGGCATCACAAAATGGATGCTGCTGCCACAGACACGAGTCTGGCCTCCTGCTGCTGGACGAAACTCCGGCAGGGGAGGCCTGGACAATAGGTTTCCTGTCCCAGGGAGGTGTGACCACCTCCCCAGACAGGATAATGTGTATTGGGGCTGGGCGGGAGCACTTTCGGGTGCTTTGAAGTCCTGCACTGGGGGCACACTTGGTGTCCCTGTGCATACCCCAGTTCAAACCGGATCAGGGGCTTGCAGCCCCTGCTTTGGCGCGAACTGGACAAAGGGAAAGGGGTGTAGCCACCCTCTGCCCTGACCCACCCATAGGTGGGGCCACAGAGTAGTCCAACCCCTAAACTTGGTATAAGTATAGGAACCCAGTCCTTAGGACTTTAGATTATCCCTGGACGAAACTCTGAAACAGAATCCTGGACCTTCGACACTCTACTCACGATTAGAGGACAGAAGAATCTCCCTTGGGGTCAAGGAGTGACTCCCCTGCTTGGCAGGCACCAAAGAAGCATCTGTCCGGTTCGCATTTCTGAAGCTCCCGTCGGACGCCGAAGTCATCGCATCACCAAAGGTGGATTCTCAGACTTCCCCGAGGCTACCCTGAGTCTCCAGCAAAGCTGAGGCCCGTAGCTATCGTGGGTGACTTGAGACCGTGACCCCTGGACACTGAGCACATTTGCAAGTGCATCCTCTTCTGGGTCTCCCACAAAGTCGTGCTTTGGGCTCCAAGTAGCCCTAGCCTCCAGCACCAACTGCACCGAAGATCACTGGCCTCCACTCCACGAGTGTCCTGTGAGCCAGATCCACGTGCGACGTCTCGAGGCTCCTTCGCGGTTGCTAGCCCGTTGGCTAGTAGCCCTTAACGAAGGCCAATGTTTTTCTTACTTGGCATCCTGGTTGCTCCAGGCCTGCCCTCACTTACCTTCGCTGGGTGAGTTCCCCAGACCTTGCTGGTCTGCACCATCGACGATCTTCCTCTGCATCGAGACTTGCCGTTGCCAAGGCTTGTTGGGTCCAATCCGGTCGCCGACACCTCAGCACTCGACAGACATCGTGTACCAGCCCGAATCCTGCTCCTGGTTGCCGACAACGCCTCCTGGACCTCGTGGCTGAAGAGTCAAGACAACCGTCAACGCATCTGAAGCACTCGACATCGGTGGGCATCTGTCCATCGCCTTCCTGGTCACTGGCTAGTGACCCAGACTCTGTCCCCTCTGCTTTCAGGTTCTTCAGATCTCCGATCCACTCTTGGATCCACCCGGACACTTTCCACTTGGTCGCCAGCAGCACTTTGCAGCAGATCGCCATTCAAATCGACGACGAAACCCGACCCCGAAAGACACCTATGCACCCGGCTTCCCTGGGTGAGGTAACACGAGTACCCCGGTGCTCCCGTGGGTAGAGACTCTTCAAAGTACTAGATCTCAAAGGGTTTGCTCCAAGTCCTCCTTTAAGTGTCCCTTTTCTTTAATTTCCCGATCACGACTTTCTCCATAGAAGTCAACGGTGTATCGCGGTTGTGTATTTACACTGCACGCGTCCTCCATGGGTCCCCTGTGTCACTACCTTGGGTGGTTCCTTGTGGTCCAAGCACTTCTAGAGGCTCTAGGCCTAGTGTCTAGTTCAGTCGTGGTTCTTATACCACTTTATTGGTATATGGTTTGGTACGCCCCTAGGGCCCAAACGTGTATTTGTGCTATTACTGTGTTTAAATAACTTCTAACTTATGTACTTCGAACTCTAGCCTCATAAAGAGACTAGAGGGGTGTGTTTAGCAATAAATACATATATTTTGAATATATACCTGGTGTGGTGCTCTTTCATTTGATCACTCAAGAGATTATAGACTGGTAAAACAAGCTGCTTTACATTCCTTCAAGACTTAGCCTGAAGGCTGCTCTCCATAGCTACCACTAGGATAGCTTTCAATAAGGTTGTCTTTAACCTATCTCCAATAAGGGGTTGTTTGGACTGGTGCAAGGTGCCCACTATAATTAGTGGACAGCATATACCAGGCCAACTTCTCATACTAACTGACTCAGCCAAGCCTGTATCTATGCTCCAAGATCCTAAAGGGATGAGAGGCTCTCAAATCATATGTTCCAATGAGTCCAACTGATTATAACTCTGACAATAAGGCTTCACATTGGGGAGCAATAATGGATTCGAGTTGCCAAACAATATAAAAAGAGGTGGAATAGCACCACCGTCTGCGATTGGATTCACTAAAAAAGAAATTATTCATTATTTTACATATCTGATAAACGTCGAGAGCAATCATGTCAATTCCTTCATGGCAAAAGACACACAATTGATGGACGGAATGCAGAACAAATCAAAACATTCACCCCCAGTCAAGAGATCTGGGTTAAATCCATCATTCTTTTGCTCCCCATGCCACCCCAGTTTAGACCTGGCCATATGCAAATCAGTCTTGACCCTGTGCCTCATGGGAACAGTCCAGCCCGAACTGCCAAGCCAGGTCCTCCCTGCTTGTTTCCAGTCCAGGGAGGACCTGGCCTGGTAGTTCGGGCTGGACTGTTCCCATTGGGCGCAGGGTCAAGACTGATTGATTTGCATATGGCTGGGTCCAAACTGGAATGGCATGGTGAGCAAAAAAACGATGGATTTAGGCCCAGATCTCTGTACTGGGGTGAATGTACGACATTGTTCTGCATTCTGTCCATCAATTGTTGTTTTTGCAATTCCTTCATGGCTTCACTCATCTTAGTTCATCCAGCGGTTCTGCATCATGCAATCATGAAAGAAGTTATGCATAAACTAGTGTTTAGCTGCAGTTATTTGAAAAATGTTCCACTAAAAGGTAGATTAAACCATTTGATGAATTAATAGATGGATTTCAATGTTAACTCTATTTACAGGTCTCTAATGGTAGCAGCTTCCCTCTGACTCTGCTTCCTTCTATCAATCCTGGAGGAATGCTAGGTTGTCTCAAAGGCGGGCCATCTCTTAGATTTCGAGGATCTTAAATATCTTGGTGACTGACCATATTTTTCTCAACCTATTGACCAGCATTCTAAACATCACTCTTTTAAAAAAAAAAAAAAAAAAAAAAACATTTGGGGTTCTTAACTTGAAAGCAAAACCAAACAACCCATTTTGTCCAACCATTACAGATTTATCCACATCACTTACCATACAAGATTAATGAGTCTACGCACATAACCTAGTGAGGTACATATGAAATATTTCTCTACGTCGGACAGAGCCCAGTTTTCGCTGAACAAAGTGCAGTAAAAAAAAAATTCCATTAACCCCAGTAAACTATTTTATAGATTAATTCAAGAAGTTAAAGCGTTTAGACAGGAAACCTGGATTTGACTTAAAGAGTAATAATCTTGAGGTATTGTAATCCTTTTAACAAGGTTAACTCGTCCTGTGAGTGTAAATGTTCGCCTATTCTATGAACTGAATAGTTTTTTTTAGCATGTGCTGGTTGGGTGATGGTGGGATATAATGCAACTCCAACAATTTGCCAAGATTCATGTCAATTTGTAGACCAGTGCCGAATTTCAATTACGTCAGAGTAATCTAAGAACGTTCGGTAATTCCACTGTACTCTGATGCGGAATTGACGATAATTACGCAATTACTCTTACTAGCATAATTAAGAGTAATTGGGGGGGGGAGAAATCCTACCACGAGAACATTTAACGAGTGCAAGTGGTCGCTCATGTTCGCTATTTATGCAATGCTGCATTTAGCGTCCATTTTGGATGCAAGGGTGCATTTTGTTCTAAGAAAATGGCAATAAATGCTGGTAATAAGTCGGGGGAAAATCCTTCTCCAAGTGCACGTTTAGCAAGCCGGTACTCATGCAGGCTTTTTGTGTTCTGTTGCATTTAGTGCCATTTCTTATGACAGAATGCATCCTTGAATCCATTGTGGTTTTGAAGGGGCATTTTTGCACTAAGAAATAGCACTAAACACAGAATAACTTTTTGTGTAATTCAAGCATAATCTTGTGGAATTCTTAGGTAACACTGAATTGCATTAGTTACACTCACCCCTGTTAATTTGTATGCCCAAATATTTTTTTATTGTTTATTTGTAAAGTTTTATATAGCACGGACATGACATTTGAGGGTATCTAGCACTTTCCAAATGGTCAGGGAAAAGAAACCGGAAGGGCAAAACAACATAATACTCAAGAACTGTACAGGATGTAGCTTCACCCAGGTGAGGGAAGAAACCACCACAGGGACCATGCTGACAAATCAACAAGCAAGATCATAATCTGAGAATAATAAACATGGGTATAGACACTGCACCATATCGTGACCAGGAGAGTAGAGTAAATGGGTTCTAGGTCAGAAATGTGTTCATCAATAACACTTTAACTTTTTTTGAATGCAACAGTTGAGTGGTTCAGTCTGATTTCAGTGGCCAGGGAGTTCCAAATTCTCAGGGCAATTCCCGAGGTTTTATTTTTATAAAATTTGTGTGGTCTCAGCAATAAGGTGCTGGTGCTTCTGGAGGATCTGCAACCTCCAGATAGCTCGAGGGTTTTGTGCAAGGTACCTCACAGGTGTCGAAGTGTAGAGCTTTATAGGTCATGCAGGCAATTTTTTTGCTGTATTGTTACCTCATATGGTATCCAGTTTAAAGATTTCAAATCCGGAGTGATGTGGTCATTTCTTTTTGATCCTGTGATGAGCCTTGCAGCAGGGTTAAGATAGCCTTAGTTGAGCCCACTAGTATCTAGGGAGGCCACATAGGGTTGACTTCCGTAGTCCAACCTGGAAATCAGAGCTTGAATAGCTTATTTGAAATCGAGAGGGAGGAAGGGTTTTATTTTTCTTAAGATGTTCATTTGGAAGTTTGCTCCTTTGGTGGCTGTACTGATGAGCTCCTGCATGTTCAGGTTCTTGTCTAGCGCTATTCCCAGTAATCTCTTGGAATCAATAACGTGTGGTAAACAGTTAAGAGCTGGTGGTTGTTTCATCCATTATTTGATATTGGGTGGCTGTTTGGGTCGGGCGATTAAGAGGGATTCCATTTTGAAAGGTTTATTTTGAGGTGGTTGCAGGTCAGCCATGTTTGGTTTTCTGAAGAGTTATGTTGAGAGACCTGATATCTTCAGGGGAGGAGATTTTCAGGTACAGTTGGGTGTCATCGCCATACATGTGAAAGTGGAATGTTGGATTATTTCAGAACTTCAGTTAAAGGCTTGATGAACAGGTTGAAGAGAGTGGGAGAGACTGTGGACCCCTAATGTGACCAGTGAGGAATTGGACAAGGACTGATTAACCCTGATTCTTGGAGTATCATACACAGACATTAGTGTTAGTTTCTTAGCTCTACAGGCATAATGTTGGAGTTCAGGCTTAAAAGGAATAATTTTATAGGCCAAAATGACAGAAGTGATTTGAGATTGACAGCTCTCTGTACATTGGTCTCCTCTGAGCCCAGATGCAACGCCCCAGTCTTGGCATGGAGTTAGATCTTCCCTGTTCCTCAAGGTGATCGCAAATTCATGAGGAAGCATTTATTTTAATTCACTGTCATTCAGAAAGTGTCATTCACCTTGAAATAGTTTTTTTATCCTCCCAGGAGGACAAATTCCAACCACTGGTTCAATAGGTATGGAAAGAGCAATTCTTGATATCCGTGAACAATTGCTAAACCTTTATAACAAAAAAAACTGCCTGCATCTCTCACATTGCTAGACTGTTCTGTGGTATTGAATGCTGTACATAAAGTGCTGTTGTGCAAGCAGTTCGAACAGTTGCTGGGTAAAGGGGGAAAGACAAAGGCCTGGATTCATTCGGTTTTGGAGGGCCGCCCTCGGGAGATTCACCATGGCCATTTTTCTTCAGTTTTCACGTATCTGAAGTGCTGTGTCCTTCAAGCACCTCCTGTCCACTCTTGAAAACCTACCTGGTTTCCCTTGCACAGATCATCCCAATGCCTGATTTGCAGTTTCAGATGTCCGAACACGATAATCTTGTCCTGTGGATCTTGGGGATACTGTGCAGGATCAATGTTCCATTACTGATTGCGTACAGAATGACAAAACGTCTTCTGCCTAAATGCTGAAAAGACAGACCTTCATTTAAGGCAAGGCTGACTCCTCTCCACTTGGCTTTGCCTGGTCTGCATCTTTGGAACTTCCTCCTCCAGCAGTAAAATTAGCTATGAATTCTGGCGTTATATTTGACTATAGTCTTCATTTGACCACTAGGTCCTTGGCAATGAAAAATACCAATTTTCACCAAAAATTTAAAACCTTGGCTTTTGTCTGACCTCCATGTCATTAATACAATCAATTCTGGCCCTTGTTGTCTCAAGATTGTTCTACTGCGATGTAATACATGTGTCTCTACCACCAAAATGTTCTGATGTTGTTCAGACTGGTTCAAAAACCATGCTATTAGGTACATATTTGGTTTAAACAAGAGAGCATGCTACTGCTTTTCGATCTCCGTTAGGCTGGCCTCGCAAAGGAACTTGAAAGTCTGAGTCATGCGTATGTGGTGTGCAAAAATCGTGCACCAGTCACCCCTCCCCACTCCATGCATTTATTGAATCAACTAGACATTCAGTAACATTCCTGGACCCTGGGGTTTGCTACAGATCATAAATTAGTTATCCCCACAAGACACATAGGTGTTGGTGGCAAAGTACCTAGTGTGGCAGGTTCAAGCTTATCGAATCAACTTTTCAAAATGTATTGGTAAAAGCAGCTTTTGGTTTTTTGTGATGTTCTCTTTTTGTTATCTATTTTGCCAGCGTTTGTAATTTGCATTTCTAGTTTATTTATTTTTGTAATCTGGCACCTTAAAGATGAATACTTTCTGGAATTGTAGCGATGTAACGAATAAAATGACAATATAAACTCGGCTGGTAAATCCTTTTCACCATCCAGAATCCTGTTCATCCTAGAATTATCCTCCATAAACCTCAGACTTCACATGTCAAGAGATGTGAGAAATGATTCCTGTTCAGATAAACACCTGCCAAGTTCATCCATGGGAGAATCCTCTTCTTAAGCAGAAGTAACTGGGTTGGTCTACTGAAGCAGCTGGTGATGGCACTCGATGCCATGGACATTGAAAATCCAAACCATGCTTGATGCCCTGTCTACGTTCTTTGACGCGGAGTCGGTCAGTGAGGACTACTGTACATAAAGATTTTTCCTAGCTCGGGCTTTCAATGGAAATCTAACCAACAAAGTAGCTATCCTGGTAGATGACTGGTCTTGCCCTCCTGCAAGAGTCAATAGCTGTAGGGCAAGGTGCAAGAAGATGGAGATGAGGAAAAGAGCCATGGCTACCCCCTTTAGAAGGTACTACCTGGCTTTCTCAAAAGTCCTCTTGTAAGGAGCATACCGTTACATGGACATGGCACTGACCGAGTGTGTTGATGGAGTAAGATAAAATGAAGGTTTTGTACAATGCCTTTCCACACAGTTTCTTCTAAAATACCACTTTTTTGTCCCAGATGAAAACAAAATCTTTTGTTAAAAAAATTATACATACACAAGTTGAGAGTTTTGGCTCTGCTCCTTTAGCCATTGACATGACTTGAGACCTTGTTAACAGTAATTTTTTTAACGGCCTAAAAGAGTATTTCCTTTTGTCTCACTGTCAGCTGTTTGGCTGCATCCTTGCATAAGTACGTCCTTATCCCCAGTATAGTCCCCAAACAACACATACATATGCAACATGGGGTGCAGAGGGGTCCAAATTCACTTCCTCTTATATATGTCTATAGTTGCGCTCATGTGATGCCAGACCTACTTTTCACCTGGGCTTATCCATCTATCCTGGTCAAGCTGGAGTTGCCTTCATTAAGTTCTTGTTTTATCTGTGGGTTCCTGTCCTTGAGGATTTTTTTGGAGAGGCAAAGAAAGATTGGTTGCCCCTCAAAGGAATGCACTATAGTTAAAGTGAACAGCTAGCAGTGAAGGGTATGAAAGGACAGGCTGCTTTGACCATAGAATGTAGCACTGTACCACTCTATTAGACCTGGCATCCTTGGCTTGATTTCCCCCTAACGTTTTGCCTTCAAACCTCCTGTTTTGCTGACTTCCTTTTTGCTCGTCTTGGGACTCTGTACACTTTACCACTGCTAACCAGAGGTACAGTGCTTGTGCTCTCTCCCTAAAACATGGTAGAATTGGTTTATTCTCAATGGGCATATTTTATTTACTTGCAAGACCCTAGTAAAGTGGTGATACCTGTGCGTGTGAATGAAATGCCTAGCGGGCCTGCAGCACTGAAGGCGTTGTCCATTTAAGCAGCCCTTTAAACATCTTAGGCCTGCCATTGCAGGCTGTGTGTGCTGTTTAAAGTGTCATTTCGACCTTCCTTTTTAATACATATGTCACCCCTAGCGAAGGTCCTGGACAGCCCAGATGGTAGGGTGTGGTGTATTTCAAAAGTCGGACATATACTTTTACGGTTTTTTACATGGCCTGGTAGTGAAAAACTCTTACATTTGTTTCTCACTACTACAAGGCCTACATCTTCCATGGGATATCTTTGGAGTTGCCTTACTATATATATAAAAAAAAAAAGTTGTAGCTTCCAAATGGGAACAGGTAACCAGTTCATGTTTGGTGTCTTTGAAATTGTATTAAAATCCTATTCAAGGTAGTCTGATTTTAAATTACAATGTTGAAAATGTCACTTTTAGAGTTAGCATTTTCCCCTCTTAGCCATTTGCTTCCTGCAGCCTGTCTATGGGTCACATGACTGGGTGTAGTTGGCAGTTGGGCTTGGTGTATTCCTCCTAGACAGCCACACACAATAGAGAGGTTAGGTGCGCCTGGATGGGCCATCACTGACCGGATGGGAGGACCGAGCTAGGCAGAGCCCTACTTACACCTGAATAGACTGTTTCCTGCCTCCACACAAAGGGCTGCATACCCACTTTAGTTAGTCTAGAGCCAGGTCAGGGGAGGCAGGGAACCTGTGCACTTCAAAGGGAAACCTCTAGAAGCTTCTCCTACTTCAAAGTAGGCACCTGGTATAAATATTGGACCTCGGACACCAACTCTTCAGTACATCTCTGGTCATGTGGACTCTGCCAGGAAGAAGGACTGCTGTGCTGCTGAAAGGATTGCCGCTCTGAATGACTGCTGCCTGCTTGCCTGGGAGAGGAGGGCTGGACCTGCATATGTTGAACCTAGGACTACCAGAGTGACTCCGAGGGCTAGTTGGCTGGCCTCTTGACTAGAGCCTCGGGGACAGAATGCTCCAACAGCCTTAAACCCAGCACCTTGACTCTGCCATCTGAGAGTCCTGCCCTCCCAAGTTATGCCAACCTAGTATTGAACCCCTGGATGTGAGACGGAGGGTGCTCTGCCAAGCCCAGCTGTGGTCTCCATCGGAACCGTTTGAAGTGACCTGAAGCCCTGCAAATCTTCACTGCACAGCTGCCAGCTTCATCGGAAATGATGCAAAGCCACGCCACATATCTTCATTGGGACCGACGCCTGATGACACGAAGCCTTGCAAAGCAATGCTGCGCAAACAGCACACCAGGATTTAAGGCTTTTTTCAGCATGCCTAACTTAGTCCCTGTAGCTGGTCCACACTCAGTCGTGCACGGCCATAACTTGTGACTTTGTCCTATTCCAGTGTCACCAGATAGCGAGTGGCACTTTGGGCTTTTTGGCACTATTTTCACTAAAATCTTTAAAATTGCATATATTTGGTTCTACTCATGGGATTTTTGTTGTTTTGGTCTCGTTTTATATACAAATGTTTGCTGTGGGTTTTTTCTTGTGATGTGTTTTTACTTTCTTACTGTTTGAAGTGCTGCATAAATACTTTACACATTGCCTCTAACTTAACTTTGACTGCTCTATGCCAAGCAACCAGAGGTTGAGCACAAGTTAATTTGGGGTTTGCTTGTGTCTCAACCTGACAAGGATTGTGGTTGCTGCTGGAGTAGGGCTTGACCCCCCCCCCTCTCCTACACCTCAACAACCAGTAACCCAATTTCTCTGACACCCCTTCTCCACCTGTATTCTATGTTAACAGCAGGAAAATGTAGAACTGACAGGGAGTGGGGAAATGGTGCCGTAAGTTATGGCAGGTGATTACCGGTGTTTTACTAATGTACGTAGCTGAACAAAAGTGTAGAAGAAAGTAGGCACTGGGCAGTTTAAGAAAGAAGCAAAAATGGATCTAGCAAAGAGTGGCAATGATGTCTGCATGTGATGTATTCCAGGCAAAACTAATGAATTACATTTTTGTTGTCTGCTACAAAGTGGAGAGAATCCGACCCAGAGGGCCCCGACATAAACAGAAAACGGAATGGCATTTCTGGGCAGTAAGCAGGACCTAGATGGCTGCGACATTGATATGAATGTTGGAAAGTGGATTATTGGTAGGGGCAAATGTAGGTCTGCCCCTGGCAATAAGGCCACTAACACATGATAGGACTCCGCATAGGTTTTAGAAAATGATTCCCATGCTCAACCCTTGGTAGCTTGGCTGCGAGCAGGCCGGCTTAACTTCAAAGACAGGTATGTAAAGCATTTAAAAACACCAATTCAGTAAATAATTAAGACACAATGCATAAAAAGAATCCAACACCAATTTATAAAAATAGGAACTATTTTTATCTTTAAAATGACACCAAAACGACAAAAATCCAATGTAGGGAACCGGAGATATGAATTTTTAAAGATTTATCACTTTATAGCACTTAGAAACCTATAGCACCATATTGGGACATCTGGTTGCGATAGACCGGCTCAAAGACAAACTTTCAGGCCGACCGCGATGTAGCCCTGAGCGGCTACCCCTCGCGGTAGGTCCCGGTTACAGTTTTTACCTTCGGACTTAGAAACTTTTCTGGAGCTTTTTCTCGTGGGGTCCCTCGATGCTCTTCACCAGGCCGGATTCGGTGAGGGTGCGCCAGCCTCTGATTTCTTCGACTCCCGGTCAAACTCTGGAAGTCGGACCTACGGAGCTTTCAGCGGGACGAACCTGGATGGCTTGGCCGGCTCGCGGTTGAAGGCAGGTGGCTTGGCTGACCAGGTTGAGTCGGTCCCCCTATGGAACTTTTTTCCAAAGTTCTCCAAACTCCTGGAACTTCTTCCTGAAGTTCCCCAAAGGGTCCCAAAGTGTCTCAATCTCACTCCAAGGGTCTGGAAGCTCCAAGATGGTCCTTGAAAGTTGAGGACTTCAGTTCCAACAATCCACTTGGACAAAACCCTTACAAATCCACTGGTAGTTTTCTAGGTTGCGGATTCTTAGTGGTGATGATCCAAGTGAGCTCTGTTAACCTGTAGCTTGCAGGGAGTCCACTCTTTACTCTTTTTCACAGCAAGGTAGTCCACAGGGCTGTAGTTTCAGATGGTGCAGTCCTCAGAGGGCAGGCCTTAGAATTGCACATCAAACTTCTCAGCATGGCACAACATCTTGCTTTCTTCAGTTTCAAGCAGCATTCCAAGTTATCTGGGTCAAGCAGGAGGTCACTCCTGACCAATTGGGGCAGGGTAACTCCCCAAAGATATGACCACATCCTGTAGAGTGTGGCATTATTTTGTCCCAGAGTGCATCAAATCTTCCAAATTCATCATGGCTGATTTTCCAGCAGAGAGTTAAGAGCTGGATAAACACACCCCTAGGATGGCTACTTTCCATAATCCTAGCATCTGGTTTGGGGTCAAAAGTTTAGAGTTGTAAATGACACTGGTTTCTTCCCTCCCCTTTGAAGACCATGGTTTACGACTCCTCCCCCTGCCCTGGCATTCCTGTGGAACAGCTAACTGCCCTCCCAGAAGAGCTGGGTAACCCCAGGGCTTTATATCACCTCTTCAAAGCAGCCTGGCTAATCCACTTAACTCTGACCAATCGGGACAGACCACTGGAAGGCTGAATCTGGACCTACAAACAAAGTCTTAACTTCTTGTCTGTACATTTTAGGAGAAATTCAACAATATCATATTGTTGGATTTATCAGTACCATTCTGGGAAGTCTTTGAATGGAAGTTCTATCATTCTCCTATCAGGAGTTATTAGTTAATAACTTCTTGCCATGTTAACCTATGTGGCATGGGATTTGCAATGGGAAAAATGACTTGGGCCGTTTTTTCCAGCACCAGGACTTACAAAAACATATTTTATAAGTACTCCGCCTATATCTACAGGTCCCCCACCCCATGGAACACCTAGAGGACATTTTAGGGGTTCTGAATCTGTAGAAATATTACAGATCCTCCAGAGTGCTCCTAGCATCAAAGTCGAATTTGGGCAGCACTTTATCACAATGTGGGGAGTGAAATGTGAAATTTCACTTAACCCAGGGCATATAAAACTCATTTTATAAGGGTCCACCTTATAAAACCTGACCCCCCCCCCCCTCCCCACCCCTGGGACACCTAGGGGAGACCCTGGGGGTTCCTAATATGCCAAAATATTGTAGGTTATCCATTTTTGAGTGCCCCAAACACCAAAGTCGAGTTTGGGCACAATTTACTTTTTAAAAGCAGTCATGGAACCCAGGGCTGCTTTTAAACTGACCTCCGGCTTCAGCAGTGCACACATGCAAGTGCAGAAAAGGCTGCTGGCCTCTAAACTGCCATGCCCTACTATATACTAGGGGCTGATGGGTAGTTTCAATCCCCCTGCCCTATTATGTACTAGGGTCTTTTAGGGTAGGTCATGCCAATCACAGGGGTACCCCAACCCATAGTGTACCCTAGTGTATGTAGGTGTTTTCACTGTATTCTAAATGGGTCTCTTTCAGCATAGCACTGGCCCTTAGCCTGGTTAGGCAGAGCCCAGGGTCAATCGGAGTCAGTTACCACCAGTACCAGTTAGCAAAAAGTTGGGGGGGGGGGGGTGGTACCCAGGGCGACTTTGCAACAATGAATAATCAAGTATTGCACAGCCACAATAATCTTGTGGCTCATGTGATGCAGTCAGCTAGTGGACATACAGTAAACAGTTCATTGCACTATGGAACTTACAGCTGTTTTTACTCCATTTTAATTAATTACCTCCTTGTTTCAAAACACTCATTTGTTTCCATGTTAGAGCATAAAATATTTTCTGCTTGAGCCACTCTCCTAAACGCAAAAATCACGCACACATTTGTGTTATGTGAAATGGTGATAACTGAGCACATTGCTTAATCTAAATAAGGCTATTGTACAGTATTGCACTTCTGTAGTGTACTTGACCAAGGTTAGTGTTCCAGCAGCTTAGATGCATGTTTCTAGGCAACAGGAGATCTGTTGTGCACTCAAATGATTGACGGAATGCTGATCAAAGTCAAACATTCACCCCCAGTACAGAGATCTGGGCCTAAATGCATCGGTTTTTTTCCTCACCATGCCTTTCCAGTTTGGACCCAGCCATATACAAATCGGTCTTGACCCTGCTCCCCATGGGAACAGTCAAGTCTGAACTGCCAGGCCAGGTCCTCCCTGGACCGGAAATAAGCATCCTAGGACCGGTTTCAGGTATCGCCCCTTATCTTCCAGGCTAGCTTGACTACAGTGGCATGGCGATCACCGGACCCGCGTCTGGGCATACCCATCCCACTTAGGGCGACAAAATGCAAAAAAAAAATGATGGACAGAATGCTGAACAATGTCAAACCTTCACCCCAGTACAGTGATCTGGGTCTACCGATATATGATGACTCTGTGAAATTCTGCCAAGAGAATACATACAAAAGCATACAAGTGCAAGGAAATTATGGAGAACCCAGGAATGGGAAGGGAGTGATTGAGACGAGGCCACTTCCAGGGTTGGATAGGGTGAGGAACGGATGGGATTTGTGTTGGCTTTTATTATTTCTTGCGAATTCTGTTCCTCGTGCGCATTTGAAACTGACTTGGGCTTTTCTGAAATATGCTTACTGTAACATGGCATTAGGTGTTCGTTTGTATCTTTCTGTTTATATAAATCAATAAAAAGAAAAATCTTTAAAAAAAAAAAAAAGTGCAAGGCAATCAGAACAACACTCCCCATTCCAGGAGTCTGAGCCGAAGTTTCAAAATGACTGAAGAACTAAAAATCGAATCGATCGGTATCGATCAACCGGTCTTGGTATGCAGATAAAGAAGCTCAAGGGGTTTGTGCACAACTGCAATAACTGTGAAAACCTAACGGAAAAAACATTATTGAGCATATGGCGGGCCGAAAATGTTGCCTCATGGTACTGATCTCATTGAAGCATACATTTTTCCTCACTTGCATAAATAAAAGAAGTCATAAGCTTATCTTGGTAGGAGGCCACATATCGCGATGATGCACTAATCCTAATCCGTCTCGCTCCAATCCTGTATTTTTAATACTGCTGATGTAATTTTCAGACCAGCAATTGAAAAAATCATACACACCTACTTGAATTCGCCATATATTGGTAGGCAATATAACGGATGATATAAATGTTCTTGTGATATTTCCCAAAACAATTAATACTTGATTTCACTCGGAGTACAGAACATACAGAAGGCAAAAGCACACCCTTCCTTGAAGATCTCAATTACCCTACAAGAGATGTCCAAAGTGTTGGATAATAACCTAAGGAGAGCATACAAATATGAACTTTGTCATGGTCCTGATATTATGTACAACTTTCAAAATATAAACATAGGACAGATCAAGCAGCCCTTAATGGGAGAAGAACAATTTGATTCAAAGGGACTATTGTCCATTTAAAGTCTCTTATCCAAGAGATTTTCTTCTTATGATATTAATTAAGAATTTTTAAGTATATATTTGTATAATGAGAACTAATGTTAGTTAGTGAAAGCGACTTATGTCAATGAAATTTTTTTTTTCCCTTTAATTGGGATGTTTAAAACATTAAAAATAATGTTCTACAATATGGTGGGATATGTTATAATCAAATAATGATGATAAAATCAGTTTCCACTAGAAGTGGGTCCCTGTGGCGCATTGTGAACAGATTACCGACCAGTTTTTGTGTGAAGTACCCTTACAAGAGTTTACGCACAATATGGGTCTATATGACTACTATGGTGGTAAGTTGTCTTGAAGCCATTGGATACTCATAGCATGGCTTAGTCAACATCATTGTGGTAAGAGTAAGCGTATTGCAGACACGTTTTGGTTTTTATTAACCAGATTTTATTGATTTTCAAAGTTAAGCACACACAGTAAAACAATTCTGCATGCCTATGTCGTAAGCACAAAACCAGATGACACACATCAGAATCCCACATCCAGCCCATGATCTTCCCACCACCTGCCCCAAATCTTGTCATGTTTCTGAGGGCATCCTCGGCAGACACATTTACCAAGGATTTATTTTTGGCCCCAGGGGATTTGATACAAGACGAGCAGCATGAGGATTGCTGGATTTCAGCATGTCCCTTTGGTCTTACTTACTGAGGCTTCAACAGAAATCTAAGCATCCTATGTACTGGTTCAAAGAGGTTAAATAGAGTTATGAACTGGCAAAATATCATGGCTGCCAACTTGCCCTATGTCAAGTGTGACAAGCCTGCATCACAGTGTTGGATGATTAATTAAAGCCTGTCATGCCTTAATGGTTCTTCAACAAGATTGCCCTTGATTCGAGAAAGTCCACAGGCATCACCGTCATTTATTTGGCTCCAACACCCAAGCTGTACCTGTACAGAAACTTCAACTGCAAGTAACTTCTGAATCCTCTTAGATTCTGACTCTCAAAGTAATGAAGTGGTGAAAGGAATGAGGTATCAATTAAGTCTGCTCTGGAGAACCTTTCCTCTACTCCAATCAATTATCACATTGTTTTATTAAGGGTTTTAATCTTCCCTTGTTTGAGATACTGTATACTATCTACACTGTTGAAATAAAATGTCTCCGAGGTTTCAAAATGAGCAACAAATTTATGTTTTAACTAGGGGTGGGTGGATTTTTTAATTCCGCCAGCGGAACTGGAGGAATTTAGTAATTCCGCGTTACCCATGTAACGCAGAATTACTAGTAAATTCCGCAGGCGGAATTAATAGGCACTCTAATTGTTTTTTAAATGGGGTTGGAAGAGAGATCAGTCCCTCTGTTTTAAAAACCACTGCAGATTAAACTTTAATCTGCAGTGATTTGAACATAAAGGGACTGTTCCCTCTTCCAACCCTGTTTAAACCACTGCAGTACAGAGCATACCCCTCGGTGCCCTTACTTAAGTATGTGAGGGCACCGAGGAGTATTCACTGAAGTGGATTCCCCTCTGTGTCCTTGCATGCTTATGTAAGGATGCCGAGGGGTATGCATTACACTACAGTGCAGCGCATCCCCCTTGGTGCATTTATGTAAGGGTACTGCGGGATATGCGCTGCAGTGCATACCCCTTGGTGCCCTTACATAAGTATGGGTGCCCACTCTGCCCCTTTGCCAAATTCCACAGAATCTTGCAGAATTTTAATGTAATTCCATGGAATAAAACTCCGCCAATTCCGCCCACCCTTAGTTTTATTCTTTTGAAAATGTGACTATGGAATTATCTTTTGTCATGTTAACAACATTTTCTGGAGTTCTGACCTCTGCAGAGGCTGTGGATGGTTTTAAACAGGATTTACCACATACTCTGCCATAAATGCCTCTGAGGCAACCGTGATAATGCACTGGATCCCCACGCACTTGCACAGAAGTTTGGGTAGGAGGAACAGGAGTGAATGATGTGTGTCCCTCCAATTCCTAAGGTATAACCTTCTACTACAGGACATATTCATATCATAAACAATGCCATGTAAAATACGGAACTTTTAATAGGAAGTCAACCAGGTTTGCAACTCGTATATAGTCAGATCTGAAAAGCCCAGTGGTGAAATTCCTGTAGATTATGTAAAAGTTTAGGAATAAGAAATATATTCTGCCCGACATTAGCAAAAGCCCATTCTGCATTCGGTGTTCTCCGAGGACTAAACACATTTTCGAATGCATTGTTTTGGAGTGTGAAATCGGTGTAATTTGATTTTATGTAATTATGGGACATTTCGGCAAAATGCCAAACTGGCATTATGCTCTGTATTTTGGAGCCAA
Source organism: Calotriton arnoldi (assembly GCA_963921515.1). Lineage (NCBI taxonomy): Eukaryota > Metazoa > Chordata > Amphibia > Caudata > Salamandridae > Calotriton > Calotriton arnoldi. Next base: position 196,662 of record CAWUFW010014693.1, on the reverse strand, counting down.
ATGCATCCTTGTGTCCACTTTGGATGCAACAATGCATTGAACACTAAAATAATTACACAAAAGCACAATGAACAACAATCCCTCTTGTGCTTTGTCATTCATGTTGTCCTGTGCATTTGTGACAAATTTCTACAGCAAACTGTGCTTTCGCTGTAAAGTTTTACTGCGAACGGCATGTATTTAAGTGATGTGGTTAAATTTGTGAGAGGACTGTGAAATTAGCAAAATTACGCTGTAGTAACACAAATTTCGGCCAGTCCTAGTACATTGTATTAAGAATGTCCAGATGGAACTGGAAGGCAGAAGAGATTCTTTTTGCTTTCTTACTTGATATTTCCTGGCTTTGTTTTAAGCGGTCCAGCTTGAATTCATTACTTCCCTTGCCCAAACCTTAATTACAGTATCCTTCCGAGTGCTACCTTTCTGTGAGCAGGCCTTTAAATCTTGTTATATTTTCACATTTGCTGAGCATTCAAAGACGGAGGACAAATGTCAGGCTCCGTCTTCCGAGGGAGCTTGGTGTTTACTTTTCTTTTTCTGACTTCAAAGTAAGAGGATTTATGTGACTATCATGCTGGCTACTGGGAGTAATTCTGAATTGAGATGGAAACAACTATTTTAATGCCATCAAAACAAACCATACTCTAGATATTTCCACACATTATCGTTTGTGCTCTGTATACTTTTATCAGTAAAACTGTAGATCTGTGCAAATGTAATCATTTCCATTGAAGATGTGTTGTCTCCTAATGGCATTGTGCTACCACACCATGCATACTCCACTTTACCCCACCCCACTCTGCACCACTCCACGTCACTGCATTCTACTCTGCACCACTCATACAATGCCACTCCACCACACTCTCACTGCACTCTGCTTTGCATCATGCCACTCTACACCACTTGAGTCTACGTCACTCTTCTCTGCATCACTCTTTGCCACTGCACTCTACATCCTTGCACCACACATTACTCTGCAACACGCTACGCCACTCCATTCTACTCTACAACACTGCACTCTGACCACACTATTCTGTGCCACCTAACAATGTGCCACTGCACCACTCAGCTGTGTGCCATTCTACACCACTGCACTCTACGCCACTTCACTCTACACCTCTGTGCTCTACTCTGCACCACTTTACTCTGCCAATGCACTCTATTTTTCTATGTACCACTGCACTCTTTGCCACTGCAATATACACCACTCCATCCTAGGCCATTCCACTCTGCACCACCCCACTTTACCTTGCAGCACTCCACTCTATGCCACTTCACTATTCTGAAATTATTACTCTAAGCCACTGCACTCCATGCCACTTTACTCTGCGCCACTGCACTCAACACCGCTCAAGTCTTGGCCACTCTACTCTGCCCACTCCAGTCTAGGCCACTCCACTCTTTGCCAGTGCACTTTATGCCACTACTCTATGCCACTCCACTTTACCCTGCAGCACTCCAGTCTATGCCACTTCACTCTACTCTGAAACAATCTATTCTACACACTCTAAGCCAGTCTACTCTAAACCACTACACTCTACATAATGTACTCTACACCACTTTACTCAAAATCAATGCACTCTACGCCACTGCATTCTACACCAACTAATCTGAACCACTGCACTTTACGCGACTGCATTCTATGCCACTGCACGCTACGCCACTCAACACCATTGCACTCTGTCACTGAACTCTATGCCACTCTATTCTAGTCTGCACCACTGTTCTCTGCACCATGCTACTCTGTGCCACTGCACACTAAGCCACTGCACCACTCAATTATATGCCACTCTACACCACTGCACTCGATGCCACTTCACTCTACACCTCTGTACTCTACTCTTCACCACTCCACTCTATGCCAATTCACTCTACTTTTCTATGCACCACTGCACTCAACACAGCTCAAGTCTTGGCCACTCCACTCTGCCCACTCCACTCTATGCCACTTCACCTATTCTGAAACAATCTACTCTAAGCAACAGCTCTCTGCACCACTCTCCTCTCTGCACCACTCTCCTCTCTGCCACTTCACATTATGCCTCTGTACACTACTCTGCACCACTCCACCCTGCAGCACTCCACTCTATGCCACTTGACTCTATTCTGAAACAATCTACTCTAAGCAAATGCTCTCTATGCCACTGCTCTCTTCACCACTGCACTCTACGTAACTGCACCACTCCAAACTGCCATGGCACTCTACACCTCTGTACTCTACTCTGCCCCACTCTGCGCCACTCTACTTTCAACCACTGCGCTCTACCCAATGTACTCTACACCACTTTACTCCAAGTCAATACACTCTATGCCACTGCACTCTACACCAGCTAATCTGCACCGCTGCACTCTACGCCACTATCCTCTTCCCTGCAACATTCTATGCCGCTGCATGCTACGCCACTGCATGCTACGCCACTGCACTCTGCCACTCTATTCTACTCTGCACCACATCACTGTATGCCCTGGTCTCTACAACACTCTACGCCACTGCACTCTAAAACACTGTACTCTGCAAGACTGCACTCTCTGCCACTGAACTCTACGCTACTCTCCACCACTGTACTCTACGCTACTCTCCACCACTGTACTCCACACAACTCTACCGCACTGCACTTTATGCCACTCTACTCTACACCTCTACACTTTATCCTGCAACACGTCACTCTACTCTGAAACAATCTGCTCTACACCACTCCACTCTGTGCCATTCCACTCTACTCCATTGCACTCTATGCCACTGCACTCTACGCCAATCTACTATGCACCACTGTACTTCCCTCTAGGCTGGTCTACTCCATTGTACAACACTCCACTCTGACACTCTTCTCCACTCTGACACTCTTCTCCACTCTGTCTCTGCACTCTACGCCACTCTACAACACTACTCCACTCTGACGCTCTACGCAACTCCCTCTATGCTACTTCATGCCACTTTACTCCACTCTATTCTATGACCCACTACTCCACTCTACACCACGCCACTCTATGCCACTGTATGCAACTTCACTCTGACACTCCACTCTGCCATTCCACTCTACTACACTACCCCACTCTGTGCCACTCCACGACAATCGACTCCGCTCCACACCACTCTACCCAACACCCTCTAAGCCACTCCACTCTACACCACTCCACAACACTCTATGCTACTCTACAACACTTTACTCCACTCTACACCATTCAACCCTACAACACTCTACTCCACTCAATGCCCTTCCACTCTGCTACACTACTCCCTCCATGCCACTCCACAACATTATGCCACTCCACTCTACGCCATTCCACTTCACACCACTCCCAGTTACTCAAATCTACTCCACACCACTTAATGTCACGGCTCTCTACGTCACTCCATAACACCCCATGACACTCTACTTTATGACATTCTTCTTTATGCCACTAACTTTTAGTCATGCTGAACAGCTGCCAAGATGGTGTACAACATGGCTAAAACCTATTGTCAAAGCCAATAGTTCTTGCATAGGCGAGACCTATTGACTTTGCCAGTGCTTGTTGTGAAGTTTGCAGTGATTCCCAGGCTCCAGTAGCTGTAAACTATAAACCAGAGTTTACATACTCTGGCCAGTATGGTGCCCTCAGAATATTGTGAGAAGGTGAACGAGCATAAAGAATGGCCCAGGCCCTTTAACTAACGTCCCAATAATTTTGCTCTGCCCGCTCAGGAATATTCTAGCTCTCAACCAGTGGTGTAACATAAAATCATGTTCCTCCACCCAGCCCTGCAGAATGAAAAGCTGGGCTCCTGAGTCTCCCACATCTCACACACATTCATTGGCCTGAGACGCAATGGGGAGCCTCTGAAGGGATTGACCCCCTCTCACCCTTGCGCCGCAGGGGCTGCAGTGTGCTGTTAAGAGGTGCTGGTGAATATTTTTAGGGAGGCGTGGTCTGGCTTCTCTTTTCATGGCCAAAAGATAGTTATTCTTCGATTTTGCACTTAACTCACAGGGCCGGATTTAGAGGTTGTGGCGCCCTGCGCAACAATCTTTGTTGGCGCCCCCCCCCAAATATTTTTTGTGTTGAGTTGTATGGTTTCTCAGCCACAAATTGAATATATACAGGATACATTTTAGAGTATATAAAATGTATGCTCAAATATCATGTAAATGAAATAAGGATTAGATGGGGAACAGATATTACGACACCATCCGTCAAATATAACTTATGTTCTAGCCTAAAACAATATACATATCTTATGTAACTATTAACATTTTCTATCTTTGCCATTACCTTGTAAATATGCCCCTTAGTTTGGTGTGTGTGCAAATTCTGCATTGCTGATCCCTGGTGAGTTTCACTACTCCTGCTGAAACGAGGCCAATGGAGGTACCAATGGGTGAGGCAGACTGGCCTCAAGGGTCCTGTGACCTCAGTGACTGAGTCACTGCTGCTCTAGGGTGTGATGCTTGGTAGGCCTGCCCACAAGACTGTATGTGAACTTCAGTATGGATTGTGTTGGACAGGCCTTCAAGGTACTAAGACACCAGGGCTTCTAAGGTCTAGCTGGGCTTCCTAATGTCTAGCATGGGAATGTACTCCCTCAGGAGAGTGGTCTGGTGGACTGTTCATGAAGGCTGAACCTAGTTCCCCAGTTCCAAATTCGGCAGCTCTGGCCATAGTACCACATTCTCTCCCCCACTGAACACCATACTGTTCCACTGAGAGAAACTCGCACTGCCTTCAGCTACTACCCAATTGTGCCCCGCTATGAACACCTGAATGCGACTTAATTCAAATGATGCACTAGACGAGAGTAATATGCTGCCTAAAAAAAAGAGGGAACATCGTGGAAAAAGCAAACCCTCATAGGGAATGTAAGATTTAGTAAAGCATGTGAAACGTAGGCAGAACAACATGGTTACCCTAACACTTTTGCACTCATTATTCAGAAATAAATGAGTGTTTTTACCTGAAAAGTTAAGGACAGGACTACAGGGCCCAGAAGGGACCCGTTTCAATGTCCATTGCGTATATCCTTACAAAACATGAGCAGTATGGTTTAAAAAGACCACATCCCTGAACACAGAGCCGCAGTACACTTATTTTATAGACTAAAATAAGGAAAACGGCTGATAAGGATCACATTAAACGTTTACTAATCCAGTCATCAACCAGGCATTGCAGTACCTCTAGGAATGGTGCACTTCCTCACCCGAGGAAACCAATACTGTTTAGAAGAAAGACGAGAAAACGAAAGTAGCGCTTCATTGGCAAACTTTGTAATGTGGCGCTAATGTGTTTGGGGGTGAATAAAACCAATCTGGCCACTTTGCGACTGCTCTGTCATGCTTTATTTAGTTATATATTTCTTTTTCGTATTTTCAACCTTTTTTTTTTTTCTCTTCGTCCCGAGGCTGCACTTTTGAGCAGAAAAAGGTCAGTAAAAGACATTCCCAGCAATAGTGTTCCTTACTTTTTTGGATCCATTTCACAGTGGAACAAATGAAAGTAAGTAGAGGAAACCGAGGGTAAGATGTTTATTGAAGTCACTGTTTTCAGCAAGTGAGGAGCAGCGAGAGTGACAAAGAGAGGGAAAAAGAGTAAGAGGGAGAAAGAGAGGGGGCAGCTGACCGTGGCAGAGCAGCAGAAGTGGAATGGGTCACGCCAGCAGGTGTATTAAGGTAAGATTAGTGGTCGAAGTGTCCACAAACATTCTAGAGACTTAGTAATGTTTAATTCAGTCTCATGTTTTCAGAATCAAAACATTTTCAATTCTGTTTATTCACAATGAAATTGTTATTTATCTGATACTGATGAGTGGAGAGGTGTGGTGCATCGGCCAGGGCAGCTGACTTCGGAGCACAGGGTTCACGGTTCGATCCCCGGCGGCAGCTCCGCTCAGCACCATGTGACTCTGGGCAATAGCTCACTTAATTTCCACGACGGCCCCCAGCGCCTTGAGACCCGTAAGGGTGAGTAGCTGCGCTATATAAAAACGGACTTACATATATATACTACTGACAAGCATTAGCAAACCCATTGGGTCTGCCTTGTTTTAGCCATATGTTAATTGTCGTATGATATGTTTGGATGCCATAGCAGAAAACTCAAGAGAAAGGCACTCAAACCCTTTGTTTCACATGGTGTACCATTTGACCAGTAGGTATTTAAGTTAATGTTTTAACCCACGCCCTTAACTGCATAGATCGCGTCTCTCTGTAACAAAGCAGGTGACCAATGGGGGTGGATGGCGAGAACACGAATCAGATCTGTGCCTGTCGAGTGATAGGAAAAGCACAACAAGTGTACCAGGATACAACCAGGGAGCCTCACGATTAGCACAAAGTTAAAAAACTTACATTTTTCAATGCCGGGGCCAGAACTCCGCCAATGCAGTGATATCGCTGCGAGTGGGTCAGGCAAAGTCCTTCCAAACTTTTAATGTTCATGTCCAAGGTGCCTAGAATGCAGAGCCTGTGATATTACGGTGGTTAAGCACACATGAGGGTGTTTCACCCGACGTCGCAAGAGTAAACCGTCTGCAAAACACTAAGCAAAAGTGTTTTTCTTTTTTTGGATCCATTTCACAGAGGAACAAATGAAGGAAAGAGGACTCTGAGGGTAAGAAACATTTCGGTTTTCAGCAAGTGCGGAGTAGCAAGAGAGAGACAGGAAGAGAGAGAAAGGGGGCAGCTGACAGTAGCAGAGCAGGAGAAGTGGACACTTGAACACTAATCTTACCTTAATAAACCTTCTGGGCACCTAGGGACCTCGCCCGCAACTAGCAGGCTGCAGGATAGCCAACCAGCCCTTGCCTTGACACTGACTCCTCCTCTGCTCTCGAACTCCACAGCACTCGGACTAAGCGCGCTTTCACTGCCACGGGGCGGGCTCGGGACAATGTTTGCCTGGGCCATCATTGGTAGCTCTTGCGCATGCTGCCAGATTGACAGCCCTGGGACCCAAACAAGCTAGTTTGCATCCTCGGGTGGTGCTAGTATTGCATCCTCAGGTGGTGCGTGCAGTGCGGTTGCACTTACACACACTGGCCAATTAGGGCCAGTCATCCTGCACACTTCGTTGTCCATTCGCTAAGGGCTGGCTGCCAATGATGGTAGTGTTTTGGTGATGCCGACACTGCTGAGGCGCCGCCCCCAGCTTAAAAAAATGCACACAACGGGCTAATAAACGCCCAGAAAGTAGCCACCCACAATGTGGGTTTTTCTTACACAAATGGGAAAAATGTCACTGATTTGTGTGGGAAATAGCCCAATCTGGCAACACTGCGCATGGGTGAGCATAAGCGCGCCTCGTGATCTGTTTAACACTTATCTCTCTTCTATTTCTACGAAGATTAACATCGTGGAAAAGAAAGCGGGACAACAGGGTTCAACAGTGCAGGCTTTTCAAAAATGCTACTGGCGCGGATTTCAGAGCACAAATGGCGCCCCCCTGACCTTGGCACCCGTTGCGGTGGCACTGCTCACACCGCCCAAAAGCCTGCCCTGAACTCACGTGTTTATATCCTGTCGACTTGCTATGTGTGGTCTGTTCTATATGTAACACCCTCGTTCTTTATCCCAACCGCTGGACATTACCACTGGGGCTTTGTGGTAGACATGTTCATGTGTGACTGGAACTATATTTTAACTTTCGGTGCACAGCTACATTGCTTTTTCTGTAGGTAGTAAAGAACACCTTATCTACAATATTTACACAAGAACTAACTCTTGTACCAGCTTGGAAGAGACAGGACCATATAAAACAGGAACGTCTACAGAATTAAATGAATATTATCATATCGATCTGCAGCAGGAATCCAGTTCTTCTGAAGAATCATTGTCTCTATTTGTTCGTATCTGTTAGGACACATCCAGTATTTAAGAGGTCGAATTCCTTCACTCACACACCCCCAGAAAAGTTATTAACTCGCCGAGATAAAGTAAATATTCCACGTCCAACAGTGGAACAACCACTAAGGGGACAAGAATGCTTGGAGTTTTTATTCTAGAAGGTTTCGTGAAATGTCAAGAATATTTCCCAGAAATTAAGCTTTTAGCACAGTGTGGTTTGCCAACGTTTTTGTTCCACGCGTGGACGTGAATGAAGTGTCTTACTAGATGGAAACTGGTTCGAGCTGAAAGTATCTTTGTGACATTCTTTCTGCACCAACAAGTCTCCAGTGGGTGAAATTTCTGCGAAATAGCATAATGCGAACGTGGGGAAATTTATAAATGTTGTCAGCATTCTTTAATGTCATTCTGGCGGGCAAAGGAAACGAGAATCTGTTGCCCCACAATTGTATATGATGGGTATTTTCAAACCCCAAATAGACCTGCTATTTGAACTGCTATGGAACACCCTCGATTCTTAGGAGGAGTAATGGATCTTTATTCCAGGTTGAGAACTGTCTTCCCATTTTTTTTTTTTTTTTTTGCCAGCCTCTAGAGTCCACCTGCCAACTACTCACTTACCCTGACCTCTAAATGTTCTAAGCACTCAGTACATGGCCCTCTTGGAACAGCTAGATGGATGAAATGCTAGTTGCTCAGGTTATATGAACCAACCTCCGAGTTTAAAGCCACCTATGATGCTCTGTAAAACTCATAGGAAGGGCGTTCCATGTCGTTCCAGATGAGTTGCATCCATGCCAGATTTTCAGGATCTCTACAGCTTCAATAAATCTAAAGGCAATAAAAAGTAGTTATATTGAAAATCTGGCATGGATCTGTTTTTCCAATAACTCTGTTAACAGTCCCTTTCTATAGCCACCAACCCCTTTCGAGATCTCTGGTTCCCAGCATATGCCATAAATGTGAAACGTGATCGTCCAGGAATCATTCCAACACCACACCGGTGTAGGTCTATTGCTCTTGGTGATCTATGTTGGAGAATAATACACAACTTGCACGTGCTTTACCCAGAGTTTGAACATCAGAGTCCTGTAGCTGTTCAAAGAGAGGTTGTTGTACAGGGGCAGGATTTTGTGCACTGTTGCAATTTGCCTCTTCTCCACTCCTCTCCCAGTTATGGGAACAGAGCTGCCATCTTTCACCTAGCCCAGCACAGCTAAACGAGCCCATAGTGATGGGTTCATTGAGGGCCGTGCCCATGGGAGAGGCTCCTATGAAATAAGCCACAAGGTCTTCAACGTTTTTTCCAGATTTATTTTCATAAAACGAAATGACAAACTGTTATCGCTTTTTGACCAATGAAAATGGGAACTTCTCTACTCCCCTATCCACAATCACCCATATTATGTTCACCGTTTTTGTTCAAATACACAAATAGGAATCTATTCAATATGTTGTGCCTTTGACAACATTGTTTGGTTTAGATCCATCTATTTGGGAAAACGCTTTACAACGAGGTTTTTACTACGTTGTTACTACACATGTTTTACAATGCATATGCTTTACAACGTATACCTTTACCACGCTTTTAAGATACGTTCAGGGCAGGGGTGTGGGGGCCTCACCCCCCCTCCCCCCCAAATACATTGTTTACATCTATATACAATGCGTGGTAAAGTCATACGTTGTAAAAACATATGCTTTCTAAAAAAAATGTGGGGTAAAAAATGCATGGTAAAGGCATGCTATTTTCCTGCGTTCTGTCGTGCAAACGTCTATTTAACATAACACTTCAAGTTCCTAGTACAAGTTCGCTATAGACCTGTATGTTTGCCTATGTTTAGTGCATGGCCATAGATTTAATGTTAATGGCCATCTGGTGTGTTGCCTTCACCAGTGACTTTAATTCCACATACCAAAGGTTGCTAAAAAGCACAGCTACCTATTTCTTTCTAGCTTGTTGCTTAGTCAATCTTCGACAGCACTAAGTAGTCGCTCTATATATCATGCAAATATCTAATTAAAGATGTATGTACTTTTCAAGGCTAGCAATGGAGTCAAATATTTGACCAGTGAAATACTCTCCTTGCTTTTGTCTTCACAGGCTTGATGCACAATGGGCAACTGGGACCTTTTGAAAAGTCTTCTGGACGAAGTCCATGAGCACTCGACGTTCATTGGCAAAATCTGGCTGACGGTGCTCTTCATTTTCCGTATCTTGATCCTGGGATTGGCCGGCGAGTCTGTTTGGGGGGATGAGCAGTCAGACTTTGTGTGCAACACTCTGCAGCCTGGTTGCATCAACGTGTGCTACGATGAAGCCTTTCCCATCTCCCATGTTCGCTACTGGGTGCTGCAGTTCCTGTCTGTAAGCACACCGACCCTGTTGTACCTCGGTCACGTGGTGTACTTGTCTAGGAGAAAAGAAAAGGAGGAACAAGCGCTGGGAGCGCTCCAGTCAAAGGATGCTGAAGGGACTCCTCAGACAAAAATAAAGCTTCAAGGCACTTTGATGCTCACCTATATTGTTAGCGTCCTCGTCCAGATGTTTTTTGAGAGTGGATTTCTGCTGGGCCAATGGTACTTGTATGGGTTTGTGATGCCCCCAGTGTATATTTGTGAAAGAGCCCCATGTCCCAACAAAGTGGACTGCTTCGTCTCTCGCCCTACGGAGAAGACCATCTTCATCATCTTCATGATGGTTGTGTCGCTGGTATCGCTCCTTCTCAATCTCCTTGAGCTTATCCATCTAGTCTGTAAAAGCATGCATGGAAAGAACAACTCTCAGCTCATATCCATCTATTCCACAAGAGACATCCCGGGCTTCCCACTGAAGGCCCCTGAGGTCTCTACTAAGCCCTTCCGAGATGGTTCTTGCACACACCTTCCCATGAACACAAACCGCCCAGACCCTCTGTTCTGCAGGCCACCCAGCGAGCAGAACTGGGCCAACTTCAGCACAGAGCAGTGCTTAGCCGCCCAGTACAAAAAGAAGTATGCCCTTGACCAGGTGTCCCAGAGCGACCTCTTCGTGGTGGCAGCGGATGCCGCGGACGGTCCATCCAGTGGTGTGGGTAGTTCTATATCCAAACAAGAATATGTTTAAGCATCTTGCTTTCCTCGCTGGTGTTTACAGCCCACCGTGGTCACTACTTGACTTATCCTGTTTGTTTTTGTTCCTCATACAAGCGCACATAAAACGAGAGCTCAGACGATCTCTGAGTTTCTGACACAGACCCTGGAAACCAATGCGCCTTTTTGCGAACTACTTTTCAGAGGCTTCTGTTTTGTGAAACATTTATTTCTGCAAAAACTGTTCTGAAGAATGTCTTTGTTGATTAGGATCATAAAGCTACTCTTTACGGAAGCGTCCTGACAACATTGGGAAATGAGCAAAAACCTTCAACGCGTTTTTGGAAGAATGCAACGAGGGGTCGGAAAAATATTTGCTGGCAACGCAGTTTTATGCTTGTTACTGTTGGTGATGTGACTGGCAGCCGAGGAAATGGGGAATGTGTCGGCGTGTGCATCAGCAGAACTGTTAAGTGAAGCAGCCTTGGGAAGCCTAATACCAGACGGCTAGAACTTATGCCATTTTTTCGTTTTGCTCATTGAGCATAAGCATTCTCTCTATAAAGCACTATTGTGAAGGTGTAGTGGTCAAAACAGTAGGTTATGTTTTTCCAGTTTTGTGTTTTGCAGTTGGTGGAACCCTAAATTATTTGACTTGTGGGAGACCGAGCAATGCCAACTGCGTATTTTCAGTCCTGTTGGGCAGTGAGTATACATCCTGTCGGCCGTGAATATTGGGGAGTGTTCGAGGTGCGTCCTTCCAGTACGGAAGAGCAGTCCGTGTTTATGAAGGGCTCTCTGGAACTATGCAGACATTCTGTTTGTGGATGAAGCTCCCATTCACTAACACACTGTGTTGTAGCAGCTTGCTGCCATGCTGTAAGGGTAATTCTTTGTCTTCCTTCTGATTCTAGTGGGAACATTGCTTTCAGCTTCTACTTGAGACCTGCGCACTTGTTTGTAAACACGACCCCCAAGCATCAGTTTGCTTGGTTTGTCTCGCGCCTAAAAAAAAAAATGTGAATATAAAATATTTTTGCAAATGTTTGTAAAGCGTCCATTGCCTTTGTCATTATGTGCAATACTCGAACCAATGGTAAAATCTTTCATAGCCGATTGCACTGTAGGGGTGTAGTGATGCATTTACATTACCTTAAGGGATCACTCTTGTTAGAGCCACCAAAATAAATATTTAACACGTCCGTGGTCTCTAATGAAAAATCTATTGAGTCAATTGGCAAAGATTAAACAAAATTTGCTGAATGTACTTTCATACTGTAACTGAAATAATCTGTCCTGCCAACGAAATAATTGCTTGCGTTTGCTAATTTCAATTTGTGTGTTGGCGATAAGAAGGGCAAATTATTATCTTGGTTTATTCAAGAAGTACGCACCAGGCTAAAAGTGGTGGAGAGCTTCACTGCATCCTTTTTCACAACTTCTGTCATCCTTCGGGAGTACTGCCACTCCATGATGTAGGGCCTCTTGGTGTAAGCATGGTTCACTGGCTTCCATGGGCTTTTCTGTATCAATGCTTCACCATCTTGAATTGGGGGTTTCCTTATGAAAATGTAAGCTTCACTGGAAGAATCATCCCAGCTTTCTCTCCCTACAGCCTCTTTCCTGTTAAATTGCATACCACAGACACTTCCTCCAAAGTACAAAATGCAGCAGCTCTTTTAGAATGCCCTTATAACCCGAAAATAGGCAAGGAAATATTCTCACTGAGAAACCCAATCTAGTATGGTGTGACAAATTGGGTTGCTGGTTGAGGGGGGTGTGAGACCTTCTCAAGCAGCAGCCACAATCCTGGTCAGGGTGAACCACAAAAGTCACTAAATTAACCTGTGCTGACCCTCTGGTAGCTTGGCACCAAAGTAGTCTGGCTTAACTTGGAGGCAATTTGTAAAGTATTTATGCAGCACATCAAACAGTAATAAAGTGAAAACACAAGAAAAATCCCACACCAATTTAGAAAAAGAGTACAAGTGAATAAAGTGTATGACATAAAAATGACAAAAATCCAATCGGTAGAACCGGAGATATGCAATTTGAAAGATTTAAGGTAAATATAGTGTCTAAAAGCACAACTCGCCACTTATGGCTATCTAGTTGCGCGAGACCGGGTGAAAGTTACAAGTTCAGGCAGACCATGATGGAGCATGGGTCAGATATAGGGACCAGGTCAGTCCAGCTGAAAAAGTTACCTTCTAATGTCCAGCGCGAAGAGTTCTATTTCCAGTGGAGTAGACCACGAGGAGCAAGAGAGTGCGAAGAGCAGGCCGGGCATCACAAATGGTCATTGCTGTAGCACAAAGATCCTTTCGGGGCTCATGGACGATCAGTGTCAGTGCTTCGCATTGGTGTTCAGTGGGCTGTCGATGCTGTAGCGTTAAGTGCAGATCTTGTGTCGCTGTAGTGCGAGGAGTCTGGCTCACCAGAGGCGGGCGTCAAGATCTTGGCACGAACTGGCCCGCTCAGTCGTGAAGCGCCCAAAACTTCAGAATTTCTCTTTTCCTTCAAGGAGGAGCTCAACTGATGCCACCCAATGGACCTGGGTGGCACCTCTTGAGTATCAGGAACTCACTGAAGCAGAGACCAGCAGGGCTGAGGCAAGACAGTTGCAGGTCCAGTGCAGCATGTCAGCTGGGCAGTTGCAGGGAGTCCTAAGGAGTTTGTGTCCCTGTAGCTCAGAACAGGAGACCAGCTAACTAGCCCTTGGAGTCCCTCAGGTAGACTAGGATGAATGAAGCAGGTCAAGTATTCCTTCTCACAGAGCAGGACAGGCCTCTAGCAACAGGGTAGTTCCTCTGGCAGCAGGGCAGTCCTTCTTATGTAGTGTCCACAGCTCCAAGAGTGCACTGAAGAGTGGGTCTGAGAGACTCCTTTTCATACCTGGTGCCCTTTTTAAAGTGGGCGAAGCTTCTGGAGTTTTTCCCTTACAAAGGTTTTGGACTTTTCTGCCTCCCTGCCCGGGTCCTAGTCTGTCTGGGGGCACAATAGGCTGGTGTGTAATTCTTTGAGTGTTCTGGGCCAGTGCCTTTGAAGTGGAAGTGTGATAGGTGACAACTCCCCTCCCCCTTCCCCCCCTTAAAGTCAGGATGGCCCATCCTTACCAACACCTAGTCCTTCTATTGTGATACTGTCTGGTAGGAAGACACAAAGGGTAACTGCCAACTACACCTAATCAGGTGACCCAGGATACAGGCACCAAATGGTTAGGACAAGAAAATGCCAACTTTTTAAAAGTGGAATTTTCAGAATTGTGACTTAGAATCCAACTTTACCATTACAGAGGATTTTAAGTTACCGTTCTTTAGACACTAGACATGGCATTCCTACCTGCTCCCAAACAAAAGTTATCACTTATTAAATGTAATAAGGCAACCCAATGCTATCCTATGGGAGAGGTAGGCCTCACAATAGCGCAAAACAAAAGGAGTTTTACACTACCTGGACATGTAAAACTTAAAAGTACATGTCCAAATTTTTCTATACACTACACCCTTCCCTATGGGCGGTTTAGGGCCTACCCTTTGGGTGACTTGTATGTATTAAAAAAGGGAGGTTTTTAGGGGGTGTGGTCTGCAGTCAGATGAACATGGTGTTCAATCTATTATCTCTGGTGCCCGGGCCATCCTTGGTAGCCTTATCTCGTGGAGACCTACACACAGCAGTCCCCTGAGAGTGAGCAGGCTGATTGGTGAAGCTTCAGCATAGCGGCGCCAGAGCCGGTGGCTGAGGACCAGGGCCATGATTGACACGATGACTGATGTGAGCTCCCTAAACCTGTGCCTCAGAAACACTGAGTCTGGGGCTGGTGTCCTATAGCTGAGTGGGCCTGACCTAGCTTGTGCTCTCCATGCACAAATCTAGACTCAAAAGAAATGGGGTGACTGTTGGAGGGGTGCAACATCAACATCTTAGTGGCTGGAGAGTCCCTCAGAGCTGCCTGCAAAATCACCCTCTACAGCGAGCACAACAATGGCCACCAAGAAAAGTGAGGCTGTGCGCCCACCACTAAGAAAGACCTGTAGACTTGTCTGGGAGACCTACATGACAAAATTGCAAAAATGAATTTTAATTGCAAACATTGATACCACTATAACATTGAGGCCCTGAAGGCAGACTTGGTCTCGGGCCTAGCAGAGTTTACAGGGAAATCCAGACCCTGGGAGACCACATCTCAACTAATGAGGATGATATTGTCACCATGAGCCAGGAACTTGAGTAACTCCAAGACTCTGGTACTAAACTAGAAACGGAACTCTGGCTGCTTTGGGAGAAGTTCACTGGCTTGGAGGATAGATCCAGGAGAGACAATATCCACATTTGGAACCTGAAGGAAAATGAGGGGGGTGCTGAAGAGGTCCAGTTCTGCAGGGCCCTATTCTGCTTTGTCCCCTAGGAGAGTAACACCTATGAGATCCTTATTATACGAGCGCACAGGTTGGGCACCCCGAGATTCTCATCAGGGGCCAAACTTAGGGACATTCTCGCCAAACTAGGCTCCTTAATACTGAAAGACCGTATCATGAGAGAGGCTAGAAAGGTTGATCGTCTCACCTACAGGGAACAGATTGATCTATTTCAGGACATATTTCAGGCCACCCTTGACAAGTGAAGGTCACTAGCGCAGGTAACAGCAGAGATGTGTATGCACCAAATTTGCTACAGATGGGCCTTTCCCTTCACATTATGGTTACAGATTGCCTCAAATACCTACATGGTTTGCACACCGGAGGAGGGACAGGAAATATTGGGGCTAGCACAAGAGCGCCCTCACTCTCTTGCGACAGAGGTCGACTGACAGCAGAAGCCCATTTGTAATAAATGGGAGACTCCAAAACTACCAAGGCACATGACGTGCAAATAACACTGGCACACACTCCCCTGGCTGACCAATGACTGGGGCCACAGCTGAGGCACACTTTTGCCCCACCAGGTGACATTCTTTGGTGCTTCAAAAGAGGGAACTCATTCTTGTTGTTAGTTTTTACTGGTTTGTATGTTTCGGACCACCTCTTGAAGTGGTGACCGGAGGGGTTGATGGCGTTCTGGGCTGTTTGAAGCAGGCCTCACTGAGGCGGGGTGTGCTGTGGGGAGGGGGGGCGCGCCTTGCCTGGGAGCCAACTGAATTTCTGGGGCAGCAACTGGTAGGACCCAGTGGGCATAAGCAGAAAATTATCTGGCTCATCAACACGTTAGGGATGAATCTAATTCCCCCTTCTATTGGTTTGCTACTGGACACCGTTTGGAGGGTGGGGTAGGATGAAAATCACGGGGATAAACCTTCACGTACATCACCAAGTTACACAACACTCATGTCACTCAACGCAGGGGTGCATTGTCCCACTTGATTTTTTTTTTAATATATATACTAAGGGCATGTGACCCTTTAATTTATCTGAATTTCTCCACTGCTCACGCACCAAACACGTAGTTAAGTGTGTCATGTAATGCGAGGGGCCTCATCTAACCAGTTAAATGGTATAAGATTTGAAGGAACCTGAGGGATGTCTCACCAGACATCTTCTGCCTGCAGGAGACAAATTGTAGGCTGGCTGATGCCTGCCTGAGGAAGCACAGGCTATTCTCCACCCAATTCTTTGCTGTTGCTGCTAATAAAACAAAGGGAGTCATGATAGGTATGCATAAGGACTTTCCCTTGGACATAACTCTGGTATGTATCGACAAGTAGGAAAGTTGTTACATATTTTTGTAGGGAACATATCGGACCCAGCCCCTAATCATTCTCAGTGTTTATGGCCCCAGTTAGAGCCAATACCAATTTCTCCACTGTCTCATAATGCAACTGGGACCCTCACAGCTTCCAAAGGGTGGGTGACTTCAATTTAGTACCAGACGGCTCCCTAAACAGACACCAGCATGACAATACTTACAGGGAGTGATGCCTATGTGTCTCCTACAAGCCATGTGGGAAGTGACTAAAAACAAAAAGGTGAGTTAGGAGTTCTGGTGCTCACTTACAGTGCACAAAACATCTATTCGGGTAACTCCGTTGGTGCAGTGCTTAAAAGGGAGGAAGTCCACCCTGCATCCCCTGGAACACCCTAGGGTTTCGTAACCATAACAAAGCCTTAAGCGCACGCAAACTATATACCCAATTGTTAAAAATATCCTCCAGATCACGAAGTCTGTAGTAATAAATGTTGAATCTAAATTGGTCCTTTTGTCGTGTAGTTCCTACAAACTTAAATAGGATCTGCGCGTTTAGACAACATATATTGTAGGATTGGAGTCAGACTGATTCTAGACACCCCTACCGAATATGTTAGCCTGTACACCAGCTAGCTCACAGTGCCACTAGGAACCCCTCTTACCAAGGAGAGAATAGTTCTTGGCAACTATCGAACATAACAACCCTGTCCCATCAGGGATCATGGAAACAGTGTACTTTTTGCTCAGTCACTCGTGCTCACTTTGTCTCAAAGAGATACACAGAATAAACAATGGGACGTTTCTCAATAAGCATTTATTGAACCAGCGTCATTCTAGTGTAAAATAGGTGTGCTGAAACAACCATTAGACAGTAACAGATATAAATGATAAGCACGAACAGAGTTCAAGGATGTAGATTTCTACCATTGTGCTAAAACAATGAATACAGGCAAGTATATAAAATAAATGAGAATAAAATGTGTACTCCTACAATGCGACCCTAACCTAGATGTACCTAAGTGTACCTAGCATGTATGTGGGTGTAAAGCCAAGAATCCCTCTAGGATAAAGTCAACCCCATTACCTGAAGTGAGAGACTATGGGACCCCGTCTTGGTCTCGAAATGGACTCCCGCAAGGGATGTCGGACCACTGCGAGCTGGAGTGTCTGCATGCAGGAGCCTCAGCGTCTTGTGTCAGTGTGTCAGCATGGAAGTCCTTTTTTCCTCTGACTATCTCAGCAAGAGATGTGTGTATATATACCCAAAGTGGTACCCCCCCTGGGGCTATACCTTGCTGTGTCATGTCTGGCTAGGATGACGGAAGGAATGACCCTTATACATGGTTATTATGCAGGAGATGGTAGGCCTGCTGTGATTCTTAGAATCCTCATGCATAATGAATGAGGCTTAAACTTTTCGGAGAAAACCCCATGTCATCTCTGGACATTACCGTAACTAGGTAAAAGGTCAGTACCAAGAACCGTTATGCAGTGTAATGGTAGGGGAGAATATAGGTGAAAGGTTGGGTGACTACCTGAGCCTATATTGGGGTACCTATATGGAACATAACACCCACTCCTCATCTGACTGGACTACATACTAAAAAGTCTAACGTATGGCTAAAATGGTGTACTCAAATAAGTCCATAAAAATAGTACTTGAAAATGTAGAAAAAATCTAAGAAATGTCTTAAAAATGTATTGCAGGCAATAGAAGTGTGTACTAAATAAGTTCATATATATATATAGTCCGAACAATGAGAGACTGACAGCCATGCAGTTTAGACAAAGTGTCTTGTTTTAAAATACCAAATTTGGTTGTTTTTGGAAAAAAAGGCTAAATTTTCCCAGCACACGATGAGCCAAATGTTTGTGTCCTGGCTGGGAGACGCAACATCACTGTTGCCTGCAATCGCAGACGACGGTCCCTGCAACACCTCGCAGATCAGGTCAATCGAGCACAGATGTTCCTCCGTATTCACCACAGCCGTTGCTGGGGATGTACTAGTGTCATTCAAGGACTGAGTACTTGTTGAGGAGCCGGTATCCTTCCCAACAGGAGCTGAAGCATCCCGTGGTGGCTCTAAGAATGCAGACATCAACATTGGATTATGCTGAGGACCCTGCAGAACATGGGCAGTTATCGGGTCCAGTAAAGCATCAACGTCCAGTGGCGCAATTGTTGGAAGTGTTAGACCGAGATCCAACAGGCATTCTTGTCCGCAGAACAGGCATTGGAGGACCGGCAGAATACAGTCGATCCAGACTGGTCTAAATGACAAGAACCAAGAATCGCTCAGTTCTCGAAGACAAGGTGCGCCCAGATGGATTACCATACGATCAAGGTATCGGCGCTCCAAGAACGTGCGTTCCATCTCCTTGGTGACTGGGACGTCCATTGCGTAGCCGAAAAAGGACAATCCAGATACCTGCTATAAGAAACGGGATCAGCAGAAACCCTCCAAAAATGCTTCCGAATACAGAGTGTATAAAGTTGGGAACAACTCCAAGGATTGTCTGAAAGGTGCTTAACAGTCCAGAACCTATGGTCTTAAATAGGTGGACAATACCCGTTGTATCAGACATGTTAAAGATACATTGTACCATTTCTGTGAAATGGAAAGGACAGTTTGTTCGTATCAGTGCCTGTATCTCATCCGAGGACCTTGCAACCTGGCGATCATAAGTTTCTCGGGCGGAGGTTTAGGGCACAGTTTGCTGTAAAAGCATGGCTTTTATTGGGCTCAGAGTATCAAACCGTATAAAGGAAACATTCAACGATGGCCATAACAGCGCCTCCCTGATCGTGTAGGTCGGTGGAAACAAGACTTGCATACAGCAAGTAACCCTGGAGTTTACAGTGACAAGAGATGCAATGCCTGGGATCATCCCACAACAACCTTGATCATTCAGCATCAAGTAACTTCCATTTGAAAGTAACTCGTATACCGGATTAATCACGTCAGCTGGGGAACCTTTCAAGTGGCAGGATAAGTTAGCAACTGAACCATTACAGGCCCCATGAAGCATGATATCCTGGCATATGAGAGATCCACTTAAGGAATTCTCGCAGTTGGTACTGCTAAAAAACACTTCTGTCCCCATTCCTGCATCGAAATCTGTATGGCAATTCCCAAGATTCCTTGATGAATTCCCTACCCATCACTTCATATCTGCCTGCCTGGTGGTGTTCTAGGCAATATTGAAACTGGAAAGTAGTGACCGGTAGTGTTATATGGCCATGAATTAACCATTCTGTGGATGGTGACTCTGCCACAGTAAAAGGTAATTTGTCAAGTTTTTCAATACGCAGCATTGTATATTTTGCTCCTCTTTGTGCCATTGTAATCTGTTTTTCTGTTAGATTGTATGAGGAAAATAAGGACTTACTGTTGATAAAACGCCAAGGCACATAACCAGCGTGCAATGATTGCAGCCTCCAGCTCAATAACATAATGGAACATAGTTGAGATTGTCCGTGTTGTAGTATGGACAAGTCCTGTTCTAGTATATCAATAGCAGAAGATACAATGTTGCCCAGTGAATAAATCCTGGATGTTAATGTAGTCATACCATTATCAACTACAGCCAACGCCTTTTCTAGGTTAATTCTATCTATCTCAAGGAGTCTCTCTGCGGCTTCTTGTTGAGAGATTTTCCAGAGTTCATTATAGACCGCGTAATAGAAACATTTCTGATGTGGATTTCGGGACCTAGTAAAAATCCCTTAAATGCACCTCATCTGAGAGTAAGGATAAGCGCCGTTTCACCTGGGACAGTGTCGAGGTTTTTAGCCAATCGAGGCACAACTTCCCAACACTGTATGTCACCACCCCCGGATGTTCTCTTTGTACATATCGTGGGTCTGGCCTATGGATACTAAACCCTTCGGTTGTACCCCTGAATCTTGATTGACATCTATTTGTGTCTGTGGGCCAAACTAATCATCCCTTCCAATTGGGGTCTGAAGTATTGTACTGAATGATGTCATCTATTGTATCCCCTCCACGTGGTGTAAAATTGATGTGTGAAGGTGTTGGAAACCGTGGTGTGTTCAAATCCTTGTTCTTGGCTAGTCCAAGTCAGGAAGTCTGTTGCCAGTTTCATTCAGAAATATCATTTGTTGCGGAATGAGGCACCCTCTAAATAGTGCTTCCGTTCCCTGAACTTGCCATTCTTTAGAACCCCAGACCGATTTTGTGTCTATAGTGTCCTTCCATAAGTCGAAACTCTGTTCGGACAGTTGGGCAATAAAGGATGCAGAATAAATCTGTTTGGTGTTAGTCAGCATATTTTTCTGTGCAGGTGTAGGTGTAACCTTATAGTAATGTCAGGTCAGAAGTGTTAAACCCTGAAAAATACGAAAATTTTGATGCAAATGTTTTCGAACTACCTATTGGTGGTGTTGGGCAATGTTCCCATTGGTGGTATGTGAAAACATTACGAGAGATACTCGATTTGTGTAAAAAGTGAAGACCATAATGATGGTAACAGTACATACTATCAAAGTCAGATGTGTCTTCTAACATTTCATTGTTTGAAAATGCAGCAGATTTTTCTAAATCGGACAACCTATTATTTACAGTTTCAAAATCCCAATCGTCAGAAAATGTACTGGAGGTAATTATCATTAAGAGACATTTTAAATAAATGTGGTATTTTTAAAAGTTCAGTAGGGCCAAATACATCATAATCAACCTCGTCCCAAAACTATACCATCAGGAATTGGAACAGCTGTAATGTTCAGGGAAAACAAGTCTATTTGTTCACGATGAGATGATGTATGAGGTTTCAGGACCAAGTTCACATTGGATACTGCAGAGCGTTCTGGGAGATAATTTCCATTCACAAGTAAGCAAAAAACAGTCAGTAGGCCAATCCAGAACAGAAAAAACAATATTCCAGAGCTGGAGCCAAGGTGATACTAAGTAAGTCTTTTTCAGAAAAATGTAGAATTCACGAATTTTGTTGCTTACAGGAAACTGGAGCTGACGGTGTCTCAGGTTCACTGGGATCAAGAGAGAAGGTATCAAAATCGATGAAGTAGCCAGATGCAGTTTGATCAATCTTTGATAGCTCGGCAGGTTGTGTAGAACTGGGCGATGTCTCTTGTTGAGGCATATTGATGTAGACTTCGGTGTTGGGTCGAATGATATTTGTCTTTCATTTATAGTTTAAAGTTCTGTTTCCAGAGGAACGAGTTCCATTTCATTGTTGGAGATTCCATCACTTTGAATTGGTGACTCTTCGAACGTTATGAGTCTTTCTGTCTGAACTTCCTGTATGGTAGCGAGAGGAGTGCGTCTACTACCCAGGAGCCCACGAGGCCTACTATTCAGTATCGGCCACCTAGTGTGGTTTGATCAGATCAATGGAGACTAATCTCTTTTCTTTTTTGCTGGCAAGAGGCGGAAGAAGTACTGTTCTTGTTCCTTCGACAGCCAGGACAGGTACAGGCTTTCTGTAGGATTGCCCAAATTCTCTCTTCCTCAATCTTTTCTCTGACCAGATCCTCGACTTTTGGGACCAAGACAGGTCTTGCCGTGACTGATTTGACTTCCCCAGTGGCGGTGCGTTTCACCTGCATTTTGCTTAGTAGTGCTCTGGATTCATTCAGATCCTGTAAAACAGCCAAACGTTTATTAATGTCAAATCGTTTTTTATCCGCCACTGTGCCTTCACAATCGAGATCAGGTACCCACATTCTCGTCCTAAATAGGACTTCATAAGGAGTGATACCCCCTAGAAACTTCTTGGCATGTTGTTGAGGGCACGCTGTACCCCATATAGGTGATTGACCCAACTACCACCAGAACCTAATACTCTCGCTGTTAAAGACTGCTTTAAGTCCCGTTTTTTCCTCTCCACAACCGAATTTCCCTCGGGATGATATGGAGAGAAGTACCGCAATGCTACACCCAAACCTTCCATGGCTTCCTTATAAGCCCTAGAGCTAAACACGGGGCCACGGTCCGAATGTAATGTGCCAACTGCGTATGTCCCTATGAAGACTCACAAATCTTTTATAACCGTTTGAGCGTCAGCCGAGCGCTGAGGCCATACCCATAGGAATCTTGAGCATGAATCCACTACCACCAAGATATACTTGTAAGCCTCATCTGAGTGTAGGGGGCCGTAGTGGTCCAGATAGACACAAGCCAATGGTCTATCGGATATTAGTAAAGGTGTCTGCGTTGGACGTGCTACGGTGGAACCCTTCATCTGTTGACAGATGTCGCATTTCAAGACCAACTTCTTCATCTGTTTTGTTAAACCAGGCCACCAATAGCGTTGTTTCAATAATGAAACCGTCGCGGTAATCCCTGTGTGTACAGAACCTAGACCCTCGTGTGCAGCTAGTATTAAACCTAATTTGTGATCCATGTTTGGTATTACTCTATCCCCCACTCCTGGAATTTGAGCATACGGAATGTTGTTTGCATCTAACTTGTAGGAGTATTTGAGTGGAAAACCTTTTGATAAGGCTGTGCTGTTTCTGCGTGAAGCAATGCCGGCTACCATTATCTGTCCGTCTATTCTCGTTTTTGAACGAGTGATTGCAGCTATGGTAGCAGTTCGTAGTGCCCCCTTTGCGGCTTTATCAGCCAATGAATTCCCTTCAATGTGAACGCCATTGTAGGAGAGTAGGATCTGCTTCACATGGGTACCCCCACTTTTTGCTGATGCTTCACTGTTTTTCGACATTAGTCTGGCTGGGGCCCTGCTAATCAGAACCCCAGCCTAGCTGCTTCCTCTCTAAAATGGTTTCCATGTGCCTTAGGCACATCTCTGATTGGAATCTGGAGTGCCCTTATAAGTCCCTAGTATATGGTATACTATGTACCAAGGGCATAGGTACCTCAGAGGCCTGCCAGGGGCTGCAGCATGTATTATGCCACCCCTGGAAGGCCATCCAAACTGACACCACAGGTCTGCTACTGCAGCCTGGGTAAGGTGGTGCATGCACTCCTTACTGTGATATAGGTTACCTATATCACGGAATACATACACACATATAAACCTATAAGTCACTCCTAAGGCAGGCCTTATCAATCCTAAAGGCAGAGTGCATGGTTCCTATGTGAGAGGGTGCCCCTGCATGAGCAGGGCCCCTCTGCAGCATTCGGAGACCATCTCTGATGCTGTTTGTAGTGCAGCCTGACCATATACTCTTAAGCGCATTATATCCTCGCGGTAAAATGCTAACTTTGGAATGGCTGCACCTAAACATGTCGTGTTTGGTGTCAAACATCTTGGAATACTACCCCCGCCAATCCTGGCGGCGGGGTAGCATTCCACCCTTCTAGAGGGAAAGACATGTTAACTCTGACGAGTCCGGTAACTTCTTTCCAGAGCCCTGGCATCACAAAATGGATGCTGCTGCCACAGACACGAGTCTGGCCTCCTGCTGCTGGACGAAACTCCGGCAGGGGAGGCCTGGACAATAGGTTTCCTGTCCCAGGGAGGTGTGACCACCTCCCCAGACAGGACAATGTGTATTGGGGCTGGGCGGGAGCACTTTCGGGTGCTTTAAAGTCCTGCACTGGGGGCACATTTGGTGTCCCTGTGCATACCCCAGTTCAAACCGGATCAGGGGCTCGCAGCCCCTGCTTTGGCGCGAACTGGACAAAGGGAAAGGGGTGTAGCCACCCTCTGCCCTGACCCACCCATAGGTGGGGCCACAGAGTAGTCCATCCCCTATTTTTAGAATAAAGGTAGGAACCCAGTCCTTAGGACTTTAGATTATACCTGGACGAAACTCTGACACTGAATCCTGGACCTTCGACGCTCTACGACAAGATTAGAGGACTGAAGAATCTCCCTTGGGGTCAAGGAGTGACTCCCCTGCTTGGCAGGCAACAAAGAAGCATCTGTCCGGTTCGCATCACTGAAGCTCCCGTTGGACGCCGAAGTCATCGCATCACCAGAGGTGGATTCTCAGACTTCCCCGAGGCTACCCTGAGTCCCCAGCAAAGCTGAGGCCCGTGACTATCGTGGGTGACTTGAGACCGTGACCCTGGACACCGAGCACACTTGCAAGTGCACCATCTTCTGGGTCTCCCAAGAAGTCGTGCTTTGGGCTCCGAGTAGCCCTAGCCTCCAGCACCACCTGCACCGAAGATCACTGGCCCCCACTCCACGAGTGTCCTGTAAGCCAGCTCCACGTGCGGCGTCACGAGGCTCCTTCGCGGTCGCTAGCCCGTTGGCTAGTAGCCCTTGACGAAGGCCAATCTTTTCTTTACTTGGCATCCTGGTTGCTCCAGGCCTGCCCTCGCTTACCCTCGCTGGGTGAGTTCCGCAGACCTTGCTGGTCTGCATCATCGACGATCTACATCTTACTCGAGACTTGCCGTTGCCAAGGCTTGTTGGGTCCAATCCGGTCGCCGACACCTCAGCACTCGACAGACATCGAGCACCAGCCCAAATCCTGCTCCTGGTCACCGACAACGCCTCCCGGACCTCGTGGCTGAAGAGTCAAGACGACCGTCACCGCACCTGAAGCACTCTACATCGGTGGGCATCTGTCCATCGCCTTCCTGGTCACTGGCTAGTGACCCAGACTCTGTCCCCTCTGCTTTCAGGTTCTTCAGAACTCCGATCCACTCTTGGATCCACCCGGACACTTTTCTCCTGGTCGCCAGCAGCACTTTGCAGCAGATCGCCATACGAAACGACGACGAAACCCGACCCCGAAAGGCACCTATGCACCCGGCTTCCCTGGGTGAGGTAACACGAGTACTCTGGTGCTCCCGTGGGTAGAGACTCTTCAAAGTCCTAGATCTCAAAGGGTTTTGTCCTAGTCCTATTTTAAGTGTCCCTTTCCTCTATTTTCCCGATCCCGACTTTCTCCATAGAAGTTAACGGCGTATCGCGGTTGTGTATTTACACTGCACGCGTCTCCCGTGGGTCCCCTGTGTCACTACCTTGGGTGGTTCCTTGTGGTCCAAGCACTTCTAGAGGCTCTAGGCCTAGTGTCTAGTTCAGTCGTGGTTCGCATACCACTTTATTGGTATATGGTTTGGTACGCCCCTAGGGCCCAAACGTGTATTTGTGCTATTACTGTGATTTAAGATCTTATAACCTATGTACTTCGAACTCTAGCCTCATAAAGAGACTAGAGGGGTGTGTTTAGTAATAAATACATATATTTTGAATATATACCTGGTGTGGTGCTCTTTCATTTGGTCACTCAAGAGATTATAGACTGGTAAAACAAGCTGCTTTACATTCCTTCAAGACTTAGCCTGAAGGCTGCTCTCCATAGCTACCACTAGGATAGCTTTCAATAAGGTTGTCTTTAACCTACCTATCAATAAGAGTCGATTTGGACTGGTGCAAGGTGCCCACTATAATTAGTGGACAGCATATGCCAGGCCAACTTCTCAAAGCCATCACGTTGATGACTCAGCGTGTGTATCACGTGAGCTCTTGGTAGTTCGTTTTTCAACTCCGCTATCTGTTCCCATAGCATTTTATGCTTTATTGTGCCACCTTTTGAGTCATTAAACCCATTTTGACCCCCAGTAGTGAAGATATTAATTGTATGTCTGGACACAGTAAAAAGAATCGCACACTAAGTGTGGGTAATTCTCGATCCGTATTTATTAGTGCCAGTAATGGGGCTTTTAGTTCTGCCAGCTGAGCCCTGCAGTCTCCTAGAGACTGTGTCTTCATATCGCTGGGATGGAACTTGCCATCCCGCATACGTCCTTTTACAATCGCACAAGCGGCGCTGTATTGCTGTTTACTCCCTACGGCCGGCTGAGCAGATCCATCAGTGTAAATGATGTATTCATACTGATCTAGAGGCATTATTTCATTTGGTAGAGGATGTTCTTGTTCATATTGCAGGAATGCTTGTGTTTTTAATCTTGGGTCATATCTGTATTCTACATTCGTTGCAGTGAGAGAATTGGCCCATTGTATCCATCTTGGATGTAAGGCTTTAGCATTAGGAACGCTAGCCTTTGTAGCAGCCTCTAAGGATGGTACCGGAGTTGCGACAATTATTCTTTTCCCCTGAGCCAGTGCTCTTTCTCTTACTACAGCGGTCTGTACTGCTGTCAGTATTTTTTCTGTAGAAGCAAAGCGCATTTCAGCGTTTGTGTACAAGTGTGATTTATATGCAATGGGTACTGTTTTGCCTTCATTGAAGGTTAGGTAAGTGTACCCAGATTGACGCGCTATAACGCGGATCACCAAGTTGCGGCTGTTTACGCGTGTCTGCAAGTGTTTTGAAGCTATCATGTCAGCTTGTAGGGAACAAAAGATATGTGTGTTCCTGTGTCCAATGCCTAACTGAGAAATCAGGTCTTATTAAGTCGTAGAAAGGTTTTACTCTTTCTGCATAATCCAAAATGTATGTTCTGCCAAAATGTAAAAATCCCTATATGGATTGTAAGTTCTTTAACGATTTAGGAGGTTGGAGCAGAGCACACTTTTCTAAAAAGTTAGCTGGCAGGCTTTTCCCTTCACTTGATAGCTCGTATCCCAAAAATAGGACATTGAGGTGGGCTATTTTAGTTTTTTCATAGTTGAATTTGTAGCCCTCAGACGCAAACCCAAAATTATGGTGCTCACCCTGGTCAAGTGATCCTGTAAATCACCATCCGTCAGATAAATATAATCTACATAGGACAATGCCTCTTCATCCAAATTCTGAAGTAATTCTGTTACCCTAGTGCTGAACAACCCGGGGCTATTCTTATACTCTTGGGGGGAGAGGGGGGTCTACAAAATTGACGCCGAGAGCCTAGCGCGGAAAATGCGGTAAATACCTGCTTTCAGGCACTATATTTTGGCAGAAGAATCCATTTGAGATATCTAGTTTTTTGTATTTTTTCCGCACAATGTTATTCATTAATGTGGCGCTCGGTGCATTCTGTACTGCAAATGTTTTAGTGCAAGTATTCAGATGTCGATAGTCTAAAACTAGACGGTATGAATTGTCTGGTTTCATTACGGGAAACAAAGAATTATTCATTGGAGAGGTGCAAGTTTCAATTACACCCTGGTATTCAAGTTGATCTAAGAACTCCCTGACCTGTTTTTTCGCTTCATGTTTTATTGGGTATTGTCTCTGTGGAGTTGGAGTAGTTTTTACTGGGATTGCATGGTGTGGTGACTCAGCCTCCCACCCAACATGGTTGCGATAAGTGCTGGAGCAAGGGCTACCGCCCACTCGTGCGTATGTATGTTTTAAGTAAATTGGAACGTGGTCGGAAAAAGCTGGTAAAATTACCCTTTCTCCCTTTGGAAAACCCGTAACAATTGCAGGCAGCCAATCTTTTTCAGCTAGAAGAATGTCCTACCCGAAAGTCAAGTTCTCTCAAAAGAGACCTTTAACTTTTCTGGGTTTGTCCCCCTCCATTTGCAGTGTTATTTAATGTAACCTATGTGGGACACTTACCCTCGTATCGGGTGTTTCCACCGTGATGTGCTCATTCAACTCCGCTGTCACCAGAAATTCCATCAGGTTCTGGCGAGCTATTGTTACTTCTGCTGCGCTGTCTAGCATCGTCAGAGCCCATTCCCCATTCAGTAGTTAAGTCCTCAGAATTCTGGGCATGTCTAACTTTGAGACCTGCCACCTTCTTCTTTTTAAATTTAGGTTTAGATTGTGACTTGTCTTCTTTTTTAGAAGTGTAGCTTGAAGCGCATGGCGTGTCTCTGGACTTCGAACGCTCTTCCTGTCTATGTTCTGACCGTCCTTCTCTCTCGGAGTTTATTGGTGAAACCTGAAAGGAACGAGAGCAACGTGTATCAGTATCCTGATACCCGTCAGGTTTTTTAATGTTCTCTCTATTCCTGGGATTGCATCACCTTTCGGAGTGTTCCTGCTGAGGAGACCCAGTCCTAGATAAAGATCTGTTTTCTCTAATTTTCAGATTTTTATTGTCATTATCCCATTTCTTCTTAGAAGAATCAGGTGCTTGCTTTGTGTTATCCTTCTCAGGACCACCCATGAGTTGAGGTTTTGTTGCTCTAGCTCCCAAACTATCCCTGCCTAATTCAGCATAGGTATTTGTGATAATTTTAGGTAATTCACGTTTATTTTATTTTTGTTTTGTATAGCGCCTGAATCACCCCCTAAGGGGTATCTCTGCTCTGTGGACATGCTACAGTGAGCCGAAGAAGGGGACAAGTTAAAATAATTCAGTTTTGAGGAGCCTTCTAAATTGAAGGTGGTCAGGGCATTGCCGTAGGTGGGTGGGGATCTGGTTCCAGTAGAGGGGGGCAAGGTGAGAGAAAGCTTTCCCGCCCATCCTCGATTTTCTTTGAACAGAGAGAAGAGATTTAGTTCCTGAGCGGAGAGACCTAATAGGTGTATAGTGGTTGAATTTCCTTGCAAGATAAATGGGGCCCTTGCCATTCACGGCCTTGTGGACGATGCAACAGATTTTAAACTTGTTTGGCTTGCGTATCGGGAACCAGTGAAGCTGTTGTAGGAGGGGAAGGGAGGCTGTTCTGGGAGGAGCATTCGAGACTAGGCGTGCTGCGGTGTTTTGGACTACCTGCAATCTGCTCAGCGAGGCCTCATTAGCTGAGACCAGGAGGGCGTTGCAGTAGTCTAGGCGGCTTAGTACCAATGCCTGGGTAAGAGTTTTCCATGTAGACAAGTGAAGAAAGGGAAAGACTCGCTGTAACAGTCCAAGCACATGGAAACGAGCCAGCAGTGTGGGCCGCAACGTTCCTGTTGTAAAGGAGTGAAATCCCTCAGGTGTTGGCGTATTGCCACTGCTGCTGCCTCCCCTTTTATATTTGCTAATATTATAGCTGATACCTGGGCAAAATTACTTAACAATTTCATCCCTATGTTCAGAGCAGGTTCTGCTCCATACTCCCTTTGTATTTGTCTTAATACGTCTGGTATTACTGCTAATGACAGGAGTGTTCTGGTATATATGGCAGCGAAAACTGTACCCCAAGTGGTACAATCCTCTATCTGGGGAGCTATCCCTATTGGCAAGCAGATTCTTAACATTCTGTGTTTTTTGTTGAGGGCTTGTGTGGGGAAATACTGCCTCTAGCTGTGTTATTTTTTTTTTAGCTATCCAGAATGGCATTTGCTCACGTTTAGTGGGCATTCTACCCATAACTGCGTATAGCGTTTGTGGTGTAATTTTAGTTGTAGAACCCTGAACTTGATTTGTTTGCGTAGCTCTTGTTGGCTGCAGTGTGAGTGTTTGCATCACAAACTGTCAAGTTTCGGTACAGTTTATTATTTCTTTATGAAGTAGACGTAGGTCTACTACTGGCATTATATCAATGTCTGGATGCAGTGTATAAGCCGCAAGGACTGGCCAAGTGGCTCCATCTGTTCCTAGTGGACCTAGTCTTATTTTGTCTCTTGTATGGGGGAGGGCGCTTTTAAACAAGTTTATGTGCTCCTGGTAGGTGAGCGGAATTTCAATGTCCTCATACGTACAGTATTCATTTGGTGTTTCATCTTCAGTGTAAGAATGAAATGTATTTGATTGTGCATCTGCTGGTGGGAATTTAACCCATGAATAGAATACCTCTGTTCTATATGATTTGTGAGCCTCCATCACCAAGATTACTGTCCCACCCCTAGCTGTGATTCCGTAGTCTGTTAGCTTATGAGTAAGGGTATTTCTAAAAAATTTCTGAAATGTTGATTTCCCCTTCTTCCTGTACTAAAACGCGCTGTGCTGGCACACCGTTGTCTTCTGTCATTGTTGAAAATGTAAAAAATATTTTCAAGGAAGAGTCTCGGAAACTGATAAGGTTTTATGCGCATTAGGAACTGTTTGTCCTTCAAGCTTGATAAACCTACAGCCAATAAATAGGAGTTTTAGCCTATTCAACTGTGGCGGATAATTCCCTTCCCACTCAAGACGTCTCTGAGAAAATGTGAGTAGGGGTTTCTGAGAATAGCACGACTGAACTACTCAGATTTTTCTGTTAAATAAGTACCCAACCAACGTTGGCGGTGCCATGTCGTGTAGTTCCTACAAACCTATATAGGATCTGCGTGTTTAGACAACATATACTGTAGGAGTGGGGTCAGACTGATTCTAGACACCTCTACCGAATATGTTAGCCTGTATTACCAGCTAGCTCACAGTGCCCCTAGAAATTCCTCTTACCAAGGAGAGAATAGTTCTTGGCAACTATCGAACATGACAACCCTGTCCCATCCGGGATCATGGAAACGGTGTACCTTTTGCTCAGTCACTCGTGCTCACTTTGTCTCAAAGAGATGCACAGAATAAACTGTGGGGACGTTTCTCAATAAGCATTTATTGAACCAGCGTCATTCTAGTGTAAAATAGGTGTGCTGAAACAACCATTAGACAGTAAAAGATATAAAGGATAATAAGCACTAACAGAGTAAAAGGATGGTAGATTTCTACCATCGTGCTAAAACAATGAATACAGGCAAGTATATAAAATATGACAATAAAATTCGTACTCCTACAATGCGATGTACCGAAGTGTACCTAGCATGTATGTGGGTATAAAGCCAAGAATCCCTCTAGGATAAAGTCAATCCCATTACCTGAAGTGAGAGACTGTGGGACCCCATCTTGGTCTCGAAATAGACACCCCGCAAGGGATGTCCGACCACTGCGAGCTGGAGTGTCTGCGTGCAGGAGCCTCAGCGTCTTGCGTCAGTGTGTCGGCATGGAGGCCCTTTTCTCCTCTGACTATCTCCGCAAGAGATGATGTGTATATATACCCAAAGTGGTACCCCCTGGGGATATACCTTGCTGTGTCATGTCGGGCTAGGATGACGGAAGGAATGACCCTTATACATAGTTATTATGCAGGAGATGCTAGGCTGCTGTGATTCCAAGAATCCTCATGCATAATGAATGAGGCTTAAGCTTTTCGGAGAAAACCCCATGTCATCTCTGGTCATTAATGTAACTAGGTAAAAGGTCAGTACTAAGAACCGTTATGCAGTGTAATGGTAGGGGAGAATATAGGTGAAAGGTTAAGGGACTACCTGAGCCTTTATTCGGGTACCTATATGGAACATAACACTTTGCCCACTTCCAACACTTGTTTCGTCGATGGGCATCTCGTACCCCACGACTTAATCAGGGCTAAAATGAAGGAAAGCCTCTGTTACATACACTAGACATATGTCCTCTGATTGAAGAACAGCCACACTGTCACATAGTCTACATTAACCTCAAATCATGATCATAGTGATCAACATATTTTGAAAACCCGAACAATATAAAAACATATCATATTTTTCATATACCAGATGTCTCAAAATGTGTCTTGACCACCATCAACAGTGAAAATCACACGACACAAAGGACTAAACGAACAATACTCTCATAGATATACACTTATATCACCTTGTGTCACATGCCCATTGCCCCTCCATCCATAAAAAAAGCCTTGTTGTGCTCATTACTAAAAACCAAAAAAGTGTAAACGGATACACAAATATGCACGTATCTGAAAAAATGTCACACATTAGTGCCCATATCCAATATGACAAATCACTCATTAATACCCTAATTACCAGAACACCATAAACAGTGCAGCATATACCTTTCTTAGGTCTTGTCTTTGTAGGTAAAATTAAATACACGTTTGAATCACAAAAAAATGTTACCGCAACCTTGTACATATCACACCTAATGAGTGAGGCTCCTACCTCATCACTGGGAAACTGTCACAAATCTGGTACAGCCTCCAAACTGTTTGATACGAAGATTGAAATATACCCATAAACAAAAGATTGTCTTAAAACTATCTCCCAGCTGTCAATACCTCAGGAAACTCTCCCCGTCCATAAGTCTCCATGTAAGCAGCTGCTTCAATTCACCAGAATTAAAACCACACTCAAGCCGTGCGGTGAATATCCAGCACGTGCACTCTACTTGAGAACCTTGAAGAGCTGTATCTATTATAAAAAGTATAAATTCTATCCGGGACCTTCTCCCAACTGCCACTATCTTGGCTGTCTCCCCGTCAATTAGTAGCCGCTCAACTCACTGCATACAAGCCTGCACTACGTCCGTGTGGGTCGACCTGAGCGGGTGCACCCAGGATTACGGTGTGCTCCCTGAGCTCCACCTTTGTTGCCATATTTATCGGATGCGGAAACTGACATTCTTGTACTGAGCACAGAGCACTTTTTCCAGGGGACTTCATTTCCCGGCAGGCCGCAACAGGGGACGCCGCGCATGCTCCTGGAGGTGCATATTAACGCCCGGTCCTCCCACAGCGCGGGACGCGGAAACTAACATTCCTGTACCGAGCACTTTTTCTAGGAGACTTCATTTCCTGGCAGGTGGCACAAGGGGGACGCAGCGCATGCGCCGGGGGACGCAGCGCATGTGCCTGGAGGCGCATATTAGCGGCCTGGTCCTCCCGCAACACGGGACACTCGCGGGCCCGCCCGGGCCAAGGGCGGGCCCGTCTGCGCCTGTCCGAGACCAGAGGAGGCTGGGCTGGGCCTACCTTCCTGGTTTTCTCATCTTCAACCTTCTTCAACCCCCAGGACCTTGTTACGGCAAGCTTGACCACCCTTCAGCTCCAGTGGCAGAGGAGCAGGTAAGGAGGCAGCACCCCTTATACTTATCATTATTGGCACCTGTAAAATGTTTATTTGAAGCTGGTTATAGGGCTGCAGCGCCTAGGTGAATAACGGACATTGCACTCTGAGCAGGGTTTGTGTGGTTAATCCCCTGTGTACGCACAAGTAGACTTTGAGTCCGGTTATATTTGTGTTGAAGCACACCAAAAAGCTTACTGGTCGTGGGTACACTATGGGAAAGCGCAAGGTGACTACGGATCTTGGGAGGGCCGCGTCCGTAGTGACCATGGACTCTTTTCTACAGCGGGCCACAGGATTCTTGACAAGGAGATTGATCTGGTGATCCGGCGTCTCTCCATGTCCCCTGTAAATGGTCCCCCCCCCCCTATGCCAGCAGGGGCCCTTATGACCATGGACAGTGCTGATGGATTATCAAACAATTCCGGGTTGCAAGCACTAGACGGCTTGAACAGTTGTATAACTAGTCAGCATTTATTCCTTACACCTACTATTTTGTTCAATAAGTCCAGAGGCGATGATGCACTTTCAAGCCAGGGGCATGGGGTGGGCACGCCTATCAAGCACCCGGTTAAGCAACCGATAACTGCTGGTTTTGCTATGCGAGGGAGACCGGGAGGAGTAGAGTTGGCTAGCCAAGGGTCGGGCAAAAAAAAAAGGGCCAAATGCCTGGGGGAAAGGCCAAAAGACCGAGAGCTGAGTTGATAACCCAGAAGTCCCTAACTGATCAAGCATTTACAAAGGCAGACATTATGTGCATACTAGAATCCTTTCAGGACTCTCTGAAGGTTATGATGGACTCCAAATTGGGTTCACTACTCCGTCTGTCCTTAATTGAAAAGGGACTTTCTGATCTTAAATGCTGTATGCCCGCAAGGGGGGAGGCCCTCAACCTGGAATCAAGGCCCCTAATGGGTCCCCTGGCAATGGGAGGTCCCACTTTGGTAGCCCCACATTTGAACACTGGGGAGTATCCACCTTCCCCTCCAAAGCTATTCCGCCCTCCTCTCTGAACCACACACTCAATTCCTGGATCAAACATGGGCCCTGTGGAAAGGTCATCTACACTGGATCAACCCATCCCTGAGAGTAACAAAGCTGGAGAACCATCTCAGGAGGTAGGGGAGGGTATTACGAGAATCTGCCTGTTATACATCTTCCAGCGGAATCAACGCCTTATGTTGTGATTCTGGGGAATGTGCCAACTCTTTCTCAGGGTGCCAAGGAGGATTACTTTCAACTGAAGAACAAAGTCTTACACTGGTTATCTTGTAACACTGCTCTAGGCACAAGGGTAGAGAAAAACATTAACATGGTGCGAAGGGTTAATTGGGTAGGTAGCTCCCACAAGTCCTGCAAGGGAGATTGTGTTATGCCATTTCAACAGACATCATATTGCAGAAAGGATCTTGGCTACAGCTTTGAATAACGCCCATCATGGCCCCCAGTCGCCCATTTTGGCTCTACCTCTTGGATTTTTCTACAAACCTGAGCTATTTGGGCGGAATCACATGCCTAACACTATCAGGGCTCCATTTAACAGGCAGGCGCTATCCTATCCATCTCCCAGGGATATAAATTTAAATCCTAATTTAAATTACACGCATTGGCCATTACAAGGTGGGCAGCAGTCTTATGGAGTTAACAAACCGTTTTGCACCCTTGGATGCCATGAACACTTGTGCTTGACTTAGCGGACCTGCTCTCCTGGACCTCGTGACACCTATTACCCAGCAGGAATCACCAAGGCAAAGAAATGGGACTTTCGGTTAAATCGATTACAATTTCATTTCATGGAATATACCCCTTGTGGATTTTATTCATAAAACAGTTTAGTGTGATTTGCCTGCAGGAAACATGGTTGTCCGAAAGAAGTTTACCATTGGAGGGCTATAAGTCCTTCTTTGTTCCAGTTACCCCTTCACCCGCAGGAAGATCAAGAGGTGGCCTTGCAATTTATATCTCTTTGGTTGTAGAATGTAAGATATCTGCTCTGCCGACAGAGTCCGTGTTTACAGTCTTTGGTATTGTGTAAGGGGTCCCACAAATTGGGTCTTAGTAACTCTTATAACTCAACATCCTGTGCCAAGGGAGTGTGTAATATTTCCATGTTGGGCTCCTTTTTAAGGAAACATCTTAATGCTGCTTTCAAAAATTTTGTGATTGCTGGGGATTTTAATATTCACCCATGTGGTGACCCCAAGATTTCTAGTCTGGCTGATTTGGGTTGCCCACGTGTGAGGGGAATTCATTTTGAATACACCTCACAAGGGGATATATTGAACGGTGTTCTACATGAATTTGATTTATCATCCCTCATGTACTCCATCGTCCCCCATAGTAAGGCTGTTATCCAATCTTTCAATGGGCGGGGAGGTGGTTCATTTATTGATTTTATACTGGTATCAACGCATTTACTTGAATTATTTGCGGGATTCATCATTCAAGCCAGTGTACATATTGACCACAACCCTTTGTGTGTTTATCTTAGTGTGCCCCTACTGGTGCATAGAGGGGGGTCGGGCAGCGTGGGGTGGTAAGACCATCAGATGGTGGAAGATGGTTAAAATGGGCTCAGATATCCCCAGACTTATTTTGAGTCAATAACGGTCACATGTGCTAACGAGCTAGCCCTGTGCAACACCCCGTCCACCGCTCCGGGAGAGGTCATCAGTGCTTTTAAATCTATTTCTGCTAAAATAAGTGACTTTATAAGTGCCCTGTCTCGGCGATCTGCCGCTCGGGTCCCTAGATGATTTGGCTCCCGGGCAGCCAAGAAACTGCGGGAAGCCTTAAATAGGAGCCCAAGAGATTCCACACTAGTTAGAACCTGCCGAAGGGAGAACAAGACAGAATTGTCAAGATGTAAGTCCATGTTAAAGGAGGAAGCCTGGAGGAAGTTAATTGAGGCTAGCACGAAGAAGGACCGCACCAGGTTTTGGAGCATAATTAATAGCCCCTTCTTAAACCACGAGGAAGGAGGTGCAGTGGGTGCTTCATTTGGAAGCCATGTTCCAGTGCCCCCCTGACTTAAACTGCCCCTCCGGTTGCGAGGCAGGTACCTCTGATTTGGTTTTTAATATAGATGAGGTTAAGGATGGTATCGTCGGGTTGTCAAGTAATAAAGCCCCGTGCACCGATGGCATTCCGTCGGATCTCTATAAATCAGACCCAACTTTTTGGGCACCGGTCCTCACAGCAGTTATGAATGCAGCAGCAAAATCCAGTTGTCCTGAGTCATGGCCTACTTCCATTATAGGGCCTGTTTTTAAAAAAGGCAATCGTGACAGCACTCATTATTATAGACCAATCTCACTGCTGGACTCGGTGGTTAAGGTGGTAGGTCGAGTACTTCTAGATAGGTTGACTAGCTGGGCAGAGGCACACGCTATTCTGTCAGACGTCCAGTACGGGTTTCGTCCTGGGCAGTCCACTGTGGCCCAGTGCCTTAACCTATCTATGGTTCTCAACAAATATACAGTTGCCTGCCCCGGCACTATTTATCTGGCCTTCATGGATCTGTCATCCATGTTTGACCGCGTGAATAGGGCTAAACTTTGGCAGGCCATGTTGGCTATCGGGGTAGATGGCAACATTGTTCATTTTCTGGAAGCCCTCCATCAAGCAACAAAGGCGCAGGTCAGATTTTATCAAGATTTAGGGGTTTCCCGCAATTTTGCAATAAATAGAGTACACCAAGGGTGTATTTTAGCCCCCTTTCTGTTGAATTTATATATTAATAATTTGGATACAGTTTTAACAAAGACCAGGGTAGATTATCCGCAGGTAGGCCGACGTGGTCTGCCTGTTTTATTATATGCGGATGACGCGGTCCTTATATCTAGGACCGTCAGGGGGTTACAAACTTTGCTTAACTCTTTTTCCTCCTTTATGATGGATTTGGACTTGTCAATAAACGATTCCAAATCTTATGTGATGCAGGTGGGACTTCGCCCAAAAAAGTACTTTCAATTCACGGTTGGATACGCTCCGGTCCTCCGCACTGATGTCTTTTCGTATCTGGGGGTTCTAATGGATGAGCGAATGGCATGGGGCCCACTAAAACAGAGAAAGTGGGGAGACCTAGCGTGCTCAAACACAGCAGTTTTTAATTTTGCTTCTAAAATAGGTAGGAAACCGATTACGGCACTTTTAAAGATATATCCGGCAAAGTGTCACTAAAGCCTTTTATGGCAGTGAAATATGGGGTCACGTCACTATGGACGAGTTACAAGTGGCTGAGAATATATTTTTGAAGCGTTTGTTAGGTGTGCCTCGGGAACGTCTAATATGGTACATGAAGAACTGGGGGTGCCCTATCTTTATGATTTATTGGCTCTCCGCCCCCTAACATTTTGGTTGAAAATTTGGCTGAATGAAGGATTGTCTGAGTCAATTGATCCTGAAGGGTTGTATGACCCTTGACTATGCCCATCACATTCCCTGGCTTAGATATATAAAGAGCAGTTTTGAAAGATTGTGAAGAGTTGAACTATTTACAAACCCAGAATCAGTGACCAAGAAGGACCTGGGGTGGGCCAGGGAGTCCTTTTGCAGTCTTAGGAAATTAGAGAGGGAAGAGCTGGAACTTAGGAAACACAGTGTCTGCAAATTTTTTATTTTGAAAACAACACTAATGACTGAGCCATATCGCCTGGGACCTTTCAGTACTTATGAATGCTTTTTACTGACTAGGTTCCGCTTGAATCTTTTTCACCTCCTGGTGGGCTCGCCACGGGGGAGTGGTAGAGGCCAGATTTTAGCACCCTATGGCTGCGACGGTGAGACTCCACAGGACATGCATCATTTTTTAATATTTTGTGAGCCTTATGCGACCACCGTCCCCCCCCCCCCCCTCCCGGAAAGCTTTTATTACCCCTATTTTAAGGAGGTTGGAATTTAAGCAGGTGCGTCCAGCCCTTATCTATTTACAACTGTTGCATGGAGATTCTATTTTATTTGTTCTTAATTTCCTAAAATCTGCAGTGAAGCTTAGAGCCTGCCTTGATTAAATGATAGTAGCTACAAGGGCATGCTTTTACTCTAGTTACTTTGATGACACATATAGTTCAGATGAGAACCTTGGACTCATCCTTCTAACTGCTTTTTACTTTTATGATCAAGGGTATAAGCACTTTACAACACATTTTATGTTCTGTATTGTATGAGATTTTTAGGGCAGTTTTGTCTGTTATGTGACGATGGTGTAATTATTTTTATTATTTTTAATACCATGTATGGGTCCATTTTTAGAGCACTTCTATGGTTTTATATGTGAAAACCGAATAAAGTTTGTTTGTTTGATTGATATTTATCGGCTTAACAATTAGAGAACAGACCTGGCAGTAAAATAAAAGACTGATTTCCCCCCCCCCGTCTGCCTTTACTTCAATGCCACTTTTGAATAAGTATTTATCAGCAACAAAAGTCAAACAGTATCGAGGTTGGACCCTAAAAGAGAGACTCCCCATGTGTCTCTATCCTGGCCGCCAACTTTGAATAAGTATTCAAAGTAGATTTACTGGCCACCTTGTTTAACGACAACATTTATATGATAAACTGTAAGCAAGTATGCGGCACCTATAACGATCAAATTCCTGGATATTACCAACACACCCCTTTATCAGCTCTTTTGAGTTACCATGTCTACTCTCCACAGTAAAAATAATAAAACATGAGCATTGTATATAAAGCCAACCTATATACCATACCAAAATATTATATGGCAAACCATGGGCAAGTACAAATCAACTTTTTTTTTTTAAACATTAGGGTGCTAGAGCCTATGTTAATGGCCATCAATACAGGCCATCTCAGTCTACATCTTTTGGGGACTAACTCATCTCCTCATGTAATGTACAGGAGGTGGGTCCAAAACACAGTAACCATAGATTAACAGTGAAATCCATATCTGACCACAGAACGATTCAGTGGGGTTCAAACTGAACCCCCCCTAGCATTTTATATTGTAATTGTAAACCAGTACAATTTCACAGCTATCACAAATGTTACAATGATGGAGAGGCAATGAAGCACCCGTTGCATTACAAGAAGTAAAAAAAAAATAACTATCTCTCAAGAAATATTATAGCCCATGGTCTATATTTAACCCTTCCTTAACCACGCATAATTTCATTATCCACATTGCTTCAGGTTGCCGTAAATCCTGTTCCCTTTTCTCATCTCGGCGATACCTGGTCCCCTGATCAGTTCCATAGAAATGGAAGCTCTCATCTTGTCCCCGTGCTTTGCAATTGCATGAACCGCTATCTGGTACTTATCATCACCAGATTTGAGTGCCCTCATGCGTTCACCAACCATGTCCCTCAGAGCTCTGGGTGCTCCCCATGTAAATACATTTACACTTGCATGCAATAACCTATACCACAAATTTTGTTCTACAGTTTATATTTGAACGTATTCCATATACATCTGTGTCCCCATTTCTGAAGCTCATGGTCCTGTCCAGTGCCCATCTACACATCCCACTTGTAAAAGTCAAGTGTATGCCATGTCAGCCAATTAGTCTGTTGCTGCTGTTTGGGCTAGCTGGGGCTCAGTAAAGCCCTCAGACCTGTCTTTACGGAAGGCGATATCAGGTCTGCATGACACCCATTCACTCAGCAGGCTATCCAACTGTAGAAGGTGTCAATGTATCTGTAGGCACTTGTGAAACCTGTGCAATGTCCAGTTAAAATTAGTGATTAGAAGAACCTACTTTGATTTATCTGGGTCATGTGTACTCTCACCCAGGGGGCTCTTCCTGTCAACCTTCAGGATCCTGTGTCTGGCTGATCTGATATTGTGTGCGTTATAACCTCTCTGCAGAAATCTTGCCTTCATTTCTTGTAGGCACTTCTGAAATGCCTGTCCTTTGCTGCAGTTGCATCCAGCCTGCATCATTTCCCCCCCCCAAGGGGATCGCATTTATCTGGCAGCTGGGGTGTGAGCTGGTCGCATGTAAAATTGCACTGCAAGAGGTTGGCTTGCGAACTAGCCTACTGTGTATCCTGTTATCTTTGACGTAAAGTTCAATGTCAAGGAAGACAATCCTCGCTTCACTGTATTGGTATGTGAATTGTACATTAGGGCCATTATTATTCATGTATTTACAGAAACATTTGAGTTGCATCACATCAACTGTCCATATGATAAAACAATAGTGTATGCATCGCCCCAATACAAAATGTGCTCATTCCACTGAACGCCGCTTGGGGCTCAGATTTGCCCCTCCACAAACCACCCCATGAAAAAGTTTGTGTAAGAAGGAGCAAATCTGGAACCCATCGCAGGCCATTGTAGTTGTTTGTACCATTCATTATTGAACACATTGTTTTCCAAAATGAATTCGGTCATTGTCAACAGTATTTCTGTATGCTCTAATAAAGTTATAGGTCGGGTGTTGAGTGTGTGTCTAAGTGCTGTTATCCCCTTATCATGCCTAATACTTGTGTGCAGTGACACAACATCAAGTGTCACCATCAGCATGCCTGATTCCCATACTACATCATTTAACAGATCCAATATGTGTTTAGTGCCACGTATATGGGAAGGCAAGTTGGTCACAAAAGGTTGCAGGAACAAGTCTACAAATTCTGGCAATCATTCAGTGGGCCCACCAATACCTGAAATGATGGTCCTCCATGATGGAAAGGGTAGGTCCTTGTGTACTTTAGGGAGGGTATAAAGACCAGGGTTCCTGGGGTGATCAATATGTAAATAAAAGTATTCATTATCATTAAGTAGATAATCTTCGTGCCATTTTGTTTCTCAATGCACTATTAATCCTAGCTAGTTCAAATGTAGAATTCGCATCCAATTTCTCATAGCATAATATATTACTCAAATGGGAGTATATTTCTTGATTATAGTCGGAGCGGTTCATGAGAGTGATATCCCCCCCCCCCTTTGTCAGCTTCCCTTATTAGAAGATTATCATCACATCGTTACAATTTGAGGTCAGC
Source organism: Calotriton arnoldi (assembly GCA_963921515.1). Taxonomy (NCBI): domain Eukaryota; kingdom Metazoa; phylum Chordata; class Amphibia; order Caudata; family Salamandridae; genus Calotriton; species Calotriton arnoldi. The sequence goes on along the minus strand of CAWUFW010014693.1, from coordinate 155,581 downwards.
ACGTTCCCCAGGGCTGAGGTTATCCTTACCTCTATCCTGTTGCAATATATTTCCCTTGTTCTACCTGTCTACGTCCCCACACAATAGTTTGTGAAACAATTCTGTGTTTCCGCTAGTCAATTTGGGTGTCCAATGGGACTTATTCTTAAGTCCGCTGTCTACGTTTGAGTCGGTGTTTACATCCAAGTCATCGAGAACCCTGGCAATTGTCACAGGATCCCCTTCAAAGTCAGTGATTGAAAGCAATGCCACAGTGTCATGAATATCCTGTACTTGACAATTCACTTGTCACCGTACTTGTTTCATGAGTGTCGGATCCTTTATTTACCTGAGGATCCATTACAAAAAGATTCTCCAATTTGAAACGTCTAACATATTTAAACAGATCAATCTTCAAATTGCAGACGTCCTCCCCCCGTACCTGGGCAAAATCCCATTCCTTTCTTAAGTAACAATTGCATATCTGTGCACAATGCTCTATTAGACAAATTAATAATTGATACATTCTGATTCAACCTCCGTCCTACTTCTTGTTCCATGATCTCGTTTGCATTCCCCTCCTCTCATTCCCTTGTCCTCCCACCTCTTTTCCCCCTTCTAGTTTTCTTGCATTGCCCATTCTCATGGATTGATATTGATTTCCTATTTTGATTCTCTGTACTTCCCTTAAAAACGTGCTCCCACTAGTGTTTGGATTGGAGTTACCCTCTCCCTCATCTACCTCCCTATCACTACTCGGAGGGTTGTTCAGCAAGGTGGAAATATGACTGAGGACAACTCTTGATCTGCTGGTTCAGTCTTTTTTCATAAAATGGTCATATCTTTTTGCAAACGTGAAGACTCTGCCATTACGGTAGTCCACTTCATCCCTCAGCTTTCTTGCCTCTCTCAGCTTAATATCATCCTGGTGCTAATGAAATGAAAGGATTTGATATAGCGCAAGCAGCTACTCCGGCTAGAGTGTCCTGGCGCTAAGATGGAACATCAGGGATAGAGTGTACTTGGTGGCAGGATGCTAAGCTCGGGCTACGTCTTGAAAAGCGAAGTTTTAAGGTGTTTTCTGAAAGTTGCCAAGTCATCTGAGGCTCTCAAGAGGCGGGTAGGCTGTTCCATGTTTGTGCACTCAGAAACCCAAAGGATCTTCTCCCTATACGCGCTAAGCGTATTTTGGGGAGGTGTGCGAGATCTGCAGTAGAGGATCTTAATGTCCTTGTTGGAATGTAGCAGATAATGCGCTTCCTAAAATACTTGGCGCCTTGGCCATGGAGTGCTTTAAAGAATATCACCATGGCTTTAAACTTGATTCTTTCATTCGGAGCCAGTGCAAAGATTTGAGAATAGAAGTCATATGGGATCTAGGCTTTGGCCTAAGGATCGCTCTAGCTGCTGCGTTCTGCACTACTTGTAGATGCTGAATGAGATAGTCAGGTAGGCCAGGGTACAGGCTATTAGCATAGTCCAATTTTGATGTCACTAAGGCCTGAACTACGGTCTTCCTAGTGTCCACTGACAACAGAGGGAGAATTTTTATTTTTTTTAGCATGCGGAGTATGCCAAAACATGAGCCAATCAGTTTTTGAGTCTGGGGGCCCATGGAAAGGACGTTGTCAATGACAACGCCCAGGTTTTTAACCTTTTCTTGGGCTGACTGAGGGGGAGACAGCTCAATTGGCCACCATTCGCTCCAGTTACCCACTGCCGGTTGTCCAAAGAAAATAATCCCAGATTTGTCCGAATTGCTTTTTAATTGATTAATTTTAAGCCAGTTCAAAACCTTCTTGAGGCAGAGTCTGATGCTTTCTCTGACAAAATCAGCTCCTTTTTCACAAGTAAACATCAATTGTATATCATCGGCGTAGGAGATAATCTTGACTCCTTCCTGTACCAGAGCTGCTAAGGGTGACATATATTGATATATATTGAAAAGGGTGGGGCTAAGAATAGAGTCCTGTGGCACTCCTGCACTCAGCTTTGGCATGGGAGATGAGAAGGGGGGTGTCAATATTTCCTGCGATCTGTCATTCAGAAATGATGACAACCAGGCCAAGGCAGTCCCGCCCACGCCCATGTTCCTCAACCTGTCGAGGTCTCTCATGCGGAACCGTATCGAAGGCCGCCGAGAGGTCGAGTAGCACCAGAACTGCCCTGCCACCCTGATCAAGCTTATCCTTGATGTATTCAGTGACTTCCAATAGGGCGGACTCTGTACTATAGTTTAACCTGAAGCCAGATTGAGAGCTATTCAACAGGTTTCAATTTTCGATGTACTCTGAGTGCTTTATTTGCATGTTTCTCTAATACATTAGAGAAAATCGGGAGGGGAGAGATAGGCCTGTAGTTGTTTGAATCAGTCTGATCCGCAGTAGGTTTTTTAAGAGAGGTAGGATTTTTACCTGCTTCCAGATCTTTGGCATTATGCCGGCAAAGAGGGAAAAGTTCAGCACCTTGTTAACTATAGGGTTAACAATGGGAGCTAAAGGTGTCACTAGTTAGCTGGGACAGGCATCTGTGGGGGAACCTGATTTAAGGCTCAAGAGGTAGTTGAGGGACTCCTCTAATCAGTGGCGGTTCTTTTATATGGGCTGAGGGGCTACGCCCTCGTCCTTTTTCTGCCCCCTAGATGTGCTTTTTACTCTACAATTAAGAGTAAAAAATTATTTCTGCAAGTAAACTGCCTCAGGCTGTCTGCTACGCAGACATTGACTTCAGGCAGCGTTCGCAAGTCCGGTTTATGGCAGGCACAAATCGTGCTCTCTGAGCATGCACCAGCAATCCTAGATTTGCCCGGCTGACGAGCTCACAGCCCTGAGGCTCGTGACATCACCAGCTCGGCAAAGCCATTGTATTCCTGGCTGAAGGACCATCCCCGCCAATAGTTAGCCCTGGGCGCTGTCTGCTTCAGCTCTGCAGAGGCCAGGGCTACACATCCATCGCAGTTCATCAAGCCTCACTGTAATGTTAACCCCACCCTTCCCTGCCCTGTGACCAATCAAACAAGGGCGGGTTAAAGTGAAAAGAAAGATGCTGCGCCATGATTCCTTGCACCTCCGGTGAGTGAAAATTAAAACGTACATATTTATAAAGTGTTCAAAATGCATGTGCCTGTTTCATCTCTCAGCGAGCCATAAAAGTGATTAGTAGTGCTCAACTGTGTTCGTGCCCTCCTGTCAGGTATTCGTTTGTGGCTGGAATCCCGAGGTGCATGATGGCTCCGTTCAACCTTAAGGGGCCATAAACTGTAGCTAGCATTTAGTTGTCAAATTGAAAGCAAGTGTGAAATCCTTTTTGAAAGGCGCATGTTGTTACTTGTTAGTAATTAATATGTTGTCATCAGAGGCCAACATTGGGTGCTGACGGCTGTGGTTCAGGGCTGAGTCAACAGATCTCATGACCATAGAGAGCTGGGAAAGGCAGGAGGCGGACCGGAGACTTTGTTGGGGTGGGTGAACTCTGTAGGCTGGGTATGCATGCTGGAAACCTCCATTATTATCTTTTTATTACTGGTTGGATTTGTAAGGGGCTTGGGTGGAGTCACTGTGCATATGGGCTCTTGGGATTTTTGTACGGCACGCGTGCGGCACCTTGTAATCCTTTCACTGGCCTATAGGCACTCGCTGTGCACGGACGGTGAGTGCTTTAAGTACTGTTGATGTACCTGCAGTGTTTTTCGTCCATAGCATGGGGTTCACACAGAATGTTTACAGCAGGTGCGTTATAACTGTGCTAAGTATGAACATGCTCACCGCAATTCGGCCCTCTTTTACTCTGCCGCATGGCAGGGTCTTTAAGTGGCTACAGCAGGGAGTATGACACTGGGGGGGTCACACTGCTCGGTGATTTGTAGTGGTTGGAAGATCATGGTCATGCCTGGTGTCGCGCTCCGTGCCGCAGTCAGTTGAGAGAGAAGCGATACAGCCATGCAGTAGACTAAATGAGTGCTGGCTGTGTAACTAGTGCTGATGTGTGTAACGGTTTGAGAGTGTGTTTTTGTTTGTAAGCCCACCTATCTCAGTGTGTATGGATGCTGATGTGTTGTTTAACTGTGAAAAGGGCCTAAGTGAAGCGTTATTAAACACTTTCATATTGCAATTGTGAAGGTACGTTCCTCCTGCTTCAAAGTAGGTCATGTAACTGGTGCTCACATAGAGCACTCCAATATTTTTGAGTCAAGTTCGAGCTATATATAAAAAAAAAAAAAGAAAAAGTTGTTTATCTTACTCTTGAACATAAAGTACACAGTGTGAGTTAATCATTGATGTGCTGTCAATTACGGGCAATAGGTTAAAGACAAATTCATATATCTTAATTGTGGGACATTCATCAAGTGTGAATTGAATCACCCGACACCATATGTGACCTCCCCAGAGCTTGCATGAAAAAAGACCGCCATGTCTAGACTGCGTCAGACAGCTGTCTGATGTTCCAGATCAGTACAACATGCCAGCGTCGGCCAGTATTAACTCAAAACCACGACCTCCAGAGGCAGAAGAGACCCTTGTATTACACCTACCAGTGCACGCCCTTGTATTACACCCACCAGTGCACACCCTTTCATTACACTCACCAGTGCACACCCTTGCATTACACCTGCCAGTGCACGTCCTTGCATTGCACCCACCAGTGCACCCCCTTGCATTACACCCACCAGTGTATGCCTTGTATTACTCCCACCAGTGCACGCCCTTATATTACACCCACAAGTGCACGCCCTTGTATTACACCCACCAGTGCAAGCCCAAACAACCAAAACATATGCAACGCCAAATAAACTAGAGGACAGCAGGGACATGAAAGACGCATAAAGAAATATTTATGGTAATAGTTAGCATCTGTTGTGCACTTATGGTTTAAAGCACACTGATTCTTTAATTTTAATAAGCTCACTTAGTGAACTTAGCATGCCCCTAAGTTAACACTGATGCCAAAAACATGGATTGACTTGCAAACCATGAATGTTAAAAACGTCGAGGGAATGCATTTCAGCGATTTAGTTCCTCTCTTATTTTATATGCTTTACTTAATCTTGCATTCCCCACGAGTTAGCTATTTTATGATGTTGTTTATCTGTATTTTTTTCTGTGCACACTTTGAAGCTTGAGCCATGCCAGGTGTTTGAGGGGCTTTGATTTAGCGCTCAGGCGCTAAGGCTGAAGCCAGACAAAGTGCCTGTCAGTGGGTTGGCCTCTCTGCAGAGCACACAGAACAATGTTTGTGTATTCCATTTGCAACTGAAATTCTGTGGATATGTGTGTGAAGGGAGTACACTGATGTCAAAATATTTGCAAGGTAAAAGTAAGAGAAATGAAAGTGCTTAAATTTGAGGGAGTGCAGTGCATGTTGGGGGGCGGTGAAGTGACAGACGTGAGGAAGGGCATTCGGGGGAAGAGTGAAAAGAGGATGCTGAAGAGGAAAGAGAGGTTTCAAGATGTGCAGATGGACAAGATATGCAGAGAAAAAGAGGATACATATCTAAAGCACACATTACTGAAGGCCAAAACTCCTTCCACAGGCCTCAATGCTATTTAATTCACAGACTCACTATTTCAGAATTTAAACATTTCCAATGTTAATTATTTATAAGAAATCATTGTTGTTGCTCATTTATCTTAAACAGCTAACACCCAGTGACAAAGCCAATCAAACTGACAGGCTTTAGGTGTAGGTCAGTTGCTGTGCCATTTATCTGGATTAAATTACATCTCAGAGAGAAATCAAAATACCGGTCTGATGGCACACTATGGGAATCACAGAAATGTATTTGGCATGTTCCTTCTTCTGCTCCTTTTTCTCCAAAGTCTATATTGTTCCTGTTCCTTTTTAGTCTTTTAGCCCTCTAATATTTTTCTCCACTAATTCCTCCACCTGTTTTTTTCCCCTTTTCTCTCGTGCCACTTTTTCTTTCCCTTTCTCTCGCTCCCATCTCTTTTCCATTTCTCTGTTGTTTTGGCCTTCTTTCTTCTCTTTTCCCTTGTCTCTACTCCGCTCTATTTTCTTTATCCGTCGTTCTTTTCCCTACCTGCATTTCTCTTCTTCATATACCCCTCTCCCCTCCCGTTTTTGTTCCTTACACCTTAGACTTCCGTTTCTCTTTCTTTTCTTCCTGTAGATGGCTTTCTCCATCTTTCTCTCTATCCTTCTTTTCAATAACCCCAACGCTTGCCCCCTCCATCTTTCCCTTCCTGCCTCGCAGCGCTCATCTGTTGCCCTCTCTTAACTACCTTTCTTCTCCCAAGAAAGTAGTGGCATTTACATACATTACGGGACAAGAACCGTCAGGCCTTTTGAAAAGGTAATGCGGGTGGGAAATGGCCCCTACACAAGACTTTACAGACTGTGATAGAAAATAGGCCCGGGCACCAAAATAAAGGTGGTCCCCGTCACTGAATTAGGTAGCTAAGAAAATGTCCCACCTTTTCAAATTGGGGCCGTTTTTAACTTGTTAAGACAAGCAGTGTAGTGTAGGTGTTTTGCAAGGTATAGTGGACTGCATGCATTGGTGCTTGCTGCAGGCATTGTTTGATACCAGAGAAATCAACAGTAAAAAACGGGTCACCAGACTATAAAGCAGGCCCACAAAAAGCCGAAAAGATGGTCCACACACTGACCTGAAATACCAGCTCTTCTGGCACTGCCTGATTACCATACACTGTATAGACCTGCTACTGCCCTGGGCTGTGGTAATGAGAGAGAGGGTACTGAGCCCCATGCATGGCATTTTTATTTCCAATTCCGTAGGTGGGGTACTGCCACCTCCCCTCTCCACTCAGTGTAGTTGGAATTCCACAACAAGAGCCCGACACACGGAAGGCTCCATGGATGCACAGCTCTTCGGCCCTTAATTGTAAATCTTCGGGCGTGTTTCCTTGTCTTCACAAGCAGCACCCCTGATGAGGCGGCAAGAGGTGCACAAACAGCGCCCTGACACCGGCAGATAGACCGGCTGCTCTTGCACCTTAATGTGCTTGCTTCTTGCACTCCACTCACATGATTTCATGTGCATTGCAGGACTGTCAGGCAGGCACGTGGCTGATCCGGAATGGTAAAGAAAGGAATAGTTGGACAAAGATCAGCAGCGGATGCACAGGCCTGGGCCCCCAAACCCAGAGGGGTGCACCTCTCTCCCTCACCTGCAGCTTGCACGACAGCCTCCAGCCACCCACTTGGACCGGCTGCCACATCGCTGGCAAAAATACTCCATGCGCCACGAGGAGGGTTATGTGTTAACCTTGGAAACTGGTGTGGTGGACTGCATGGTGGAGGTAGTACCGGTACTGGGCCAACTTCACCTTCACTCAGTCCAGAATATCTCCACACACTTGTTCGGGATGTGCTGCTAAGTGCAAGTCAGCTTACTATATACACCAAGAAAGAGGTGCTGACTCAAGTTTGCAGCTTCAATACGAGCACCATGGCTGAGTGATTAGAGAGGTAGTAGGCCATGTTAATAGAAAAAGCACTACACATACCCTGCTGGGTCTATAAGGGACAGGTGTGTAGTGCATTTTCTTGAGCAGACTTGCTTTCCGTATCACTATTGCCTTCAGGAAATGCAGCTCGCACTTTGGGCACCACTAATGACAGGTGGGCGGAGTGGGGTACCAGTGGCAGCAGCAGAGGGGGAGCGGCAGATGAGATGTGTGTGCAGAGTCCACAGGGCTGCACTGGCCTCTGCTCTCGTCTGAGCCTTGATGACCTCATCAACCAATACAGTAAAGAGGCAGAGATGTGTTACAGGTAGAAAACACTTGGAGGTCCTGTTTCCATTGGTTGTATGTGCTTGGCTTGGGGGTCATTTTGCAAGCAGACCAGTTAGAGGATTGGGCACATTTTTTTATATGTTTCTAATGTTTTCTTCACACTTGTGCTTTAAAATGCTATATTTGGATCCTGTTTTTGCAACAATTTGCAGTAAATATGTGGTGTAAAAGCCACTGTTTGAATCCATTTTTTGCAAAATTTTCTTGCGGGGTAAGAACCCCCCCGCACCCTCCTTTTTCAGTTCAGGCTCGCTCGCTTCGCTCGCTCAACATTATTTTATTTATTTTGAAGGTTTTGTATAGCGCGAACAAGACCCTTGCGGGTATCAGAGCGCTTTACAGGCAGATTTGAGTAATAGAGACACGCAAAGCAAAAAATATAGTTTAGCATAAAACAGTAATAGTAAAATAATCCAAAAGACAAATATATACAGGATACACCAATAGTTCAGGTGAATTTGTCCATGAGAATAGATTTCACTTCTTTTTTGAATAATGCTGTGGAAGGGTTCCGTCTCATTTCTGGGGGCAAGGCATTCCAAATCCTGGGGGCCATTCCTGAGAAGGTCCGATTGTAAGTTTTCTTCTTAGAAAATCGTTGTGGTTTCAGTAGCAAGTTATATGAGCTCCTGGTGGATCTGTTACCACAGGAGAGCACCAATTTGTCAGCTAGATAACTAGGAGTTTGGTGATGTAATGCCTTGTGTGTCATGCAGGCGATTTTCCAGTGTATTCTCGCTTCGAAAGGTAGCCAGTTAAGGGCACGAAGGTCAGGGGAAATGTGACAGTTTCTTTTGGAGCCCGTGATGAGTCTAGCAGCTGAGTTGATTGAAGCTCTTAGAGGGGCCGTCATTGATCTGGGAAGGCCGCAGAGAGCTACACTCCCATAGTCCACTCTAGGGATTACTAGCGCTTGAACTGCATGTTTAAAGTCATTTGCGGGGTAGGAAGGGTTTGAGTTTTCTCAAGGTGTTCATATGAAAATGTGCTCCTTTTGTGGAGGCGCTGTGTTTCTGCATATTTAGCTTACTGCCTAGAGTTACTCCCAGCGATTTCGCTGAGTCGATAATGAGAGGTTGACCGTTGAGTGCTGTCAGGTGTTTCATCCACTCGAGGGTACAATTATTTGCCTCGAACTTTCAAAATCCACCAGCCGCCACTGCCTCTAATTGCAGTTCTGGGAACTCCAACAGTGCAGAGGACTGCACGGGACATAATTTTTTATTTTGGAATGATAGAAGCGGAAGTCCTCCTCTGATATCATGTCAAAAGACTGTTGAATAAGAGCAATCTTCTTGTGGAGGGATGCTGCTATTTGCTTGGGCCACTAGGCTGAAAGAGGGGCCTCCTTCTTGGCTGCCCTAGGGGAAATGAAAGATTCCACTATGTTAAAGATTTCTTTACCCTTGTTGTGAGCTACATCAATTTTACTTTGTAGGAAGTTCTTCTTGGCCTCTCTCACTTGTTTATAATGCACTTTCAGGGCTGCCTTATAAGTCTTCCTGTCTTAAGGAGAGTAGTTTTTTCACCATTTCCTTTCGAGACCTCTACAAATGTTTTTACTGGTTCTAAGAGGTTCATTAAACCAAGGTGTGGAAGGATGAATCATCCTTGCAGGGCAAGAAGTCAAAGGGGCCGTAGTATCAATGTTGGACCTTAGCCATGTTTTAAGCCTAAGAGCGTCAGATTCTGGAGCGTTCTAGAGCCTTTGCTCTAGAGCTTCTGCCAAAGAGGGGACCGATATTTTGTGTAAGTTTCTGTGTTTGGTAAGAGGAGCTTATTATCATATGGAATTTTAAAACTAATAAAGAAACGGTCAGACCAAGTAATGGGGAGTGGAGGGTTACTCACTAATAACGTGGTGCAGAAAATCTGGTCCAGAGTGTGACCCTTATTATGCGTGGGAAATGAGATCCAGGGGGTCAAATTGCAAGTACTCAACATTTCAGATAGAGAGATTGCTAGAGGATCCTGTGTTTTGTCCATATGTATATTAAAATCTCCCAGAAGGAGGAACCGATTGGATCTAATGGCAAGCGGAGTGATGGCAGCATTAAGTGAAGAAATAAAATTGCCAAGTGCCCCCGACGGCCTATACAGCAGAAAACCTGCTATGCATTGATGAGGGGAGAGTGTGCAGCGAAAACCCAAACATTCAGCACCTCCAATGCTGTCAAATATAAGAGGGGGGAGAGACTCGAACTTTTGTTTGAAAATGATGGCAACGCCACCTCCCTTCCCAGTATGCCGATCTTTTCTAAGAATTTTGTAGCCTGAGGGGATGGCAGAGGCAATGGTAGGATTTGAAGCCTCAGATAACCATGTCTTGGTAAGGAATAGGAGGTCTGGTTGATTGTCTAACTCGAGATCATAAATATGTGCCTCATGCTTTTGCAGCGAACGAGTATTGAGTAAGATGGCTTTGAAATGCCTGTCTGAATTAGAGGGACAAGCCCTGGTACTTGCCAGAAAGGACTTGGATGGCTCATTAGGGAACCTAGGGAAGGACCAATTGCAACCAAGGCATTGAAAGTTTTCCCACTTATCTGCCTCAGCCCTTGAGCATTCACTTGAGCAAGGTGTCTTTAAGTTAAGCAATTCATCGCCATCATAGTATCTCTTTAGACTCTTACCTTTAACTAAAGAGGCAGCAAGGCCGGCGCCAGTCGCCTCCGGGCCACTGACTGGCGCAGACGGGCTTGCCTCAGGTGGGCCCGCTGCGCGTCCGCTCTGTCATTGTTTTCATATGCAATATTACTCACGAAGACTAGCCTGCGCACCCTGCCCGAAAATGGCAGTAGCCGGAAGCGAAGCCTAGTCTGAGTTTCAGCCTTCCGTGGCAAACGGCAATACAGCCACGGCGCAGTGGGGCACACTGGCAACCGAGAAACACGTAAGTGTTAAATGTTTAAAAATGAGAGCTATTGTTAAAATGTACAATAATAACGAAGAGTAAAAGTCAGTGGTTTTAAAATTAAAATAGCCTCAGTAGCGTGTCATGGCACAGGAGATAGCCCCCGGTAATGAGAGCAGGACGGCAGCAGCAGACCCTACTACTGTGCTTATTTAGTATATCATTTAAGATATCCAGAACTAACCAAAAAGACTTAGGAAGATATAAATCCTTAATTTCATTGTCCTTGGTTTGAATCTCAGTAAGGAAGTTGGTGACTTTTCTCTCAGCATTTTCTATTGGTATTCCCATGAAGTTAATTTAGCTTGTAGTAAGCTCTTTCTCCAATGTGATAAGTAGGTAATCATCTAAATCATCATATGTTGGTATGATCTGAGACCCCTTTGTATTCTATACAGCAACAAAGATGGCGCCCAGGGAGGATGCCGTAATCCTGGGTGCACCTGCCAAGGTTTACCCGCACGGACGTAGTACGTATGTGGTGAGTTGAGTGGCCACTAATGTGTTAATGATTTGAAGGGGAGGCTCTGCCAAGATAGTGGCAGATAGGTGAAGGTCCATGATATTTATACTTTTTCTAATAGATAGGCTCTTCATGGTACTCTAGTAAAGTGGATGCGCTGAATATTAACTGCACTGCTTGAGTGCGGTTTTAATTGTGGTGAGTTGAAGCGGCTACTTACATGAGGACTTATGGACGGGGAGAGTTTCTCAAAGTATTGACAGCTGGGAGATAATTTTTTGATGATCTTTTGCTTATATGTATATTTGTCTTCCTACAAACAGTTTGGACACTGTACCGGATTTGTGACCATTTCTCGGTGATGAGGTTGGAGCCTCATCACCGAGAAATGTAGGAGGTGGCGGTAACATTTTTTGGGATTCTAATGTGTATTCTAATGTGCACTTAATTTTACCTACAGAGACCCAAGACATAAGAAAAGTATATGCTGCACCATATTGGTGTTCTGGTAATTAGGGGATTAATGAGGGATTTGTCACATTGGGTATGGGCACTAATGTGTGCCATTGTTTTCAGATATGTGCCTGAAATATGAGGTATTGGTGTATCTGTTTTGACACTTTTTGGGGTTTTAGTAAAGAGCACAACAAGTCTTTTTTATTGGATGGAGTGGCAATTGACATGGGACACGAGGGGCTATAAGTGTATATCTATGTGAGTACTGTCTGTTCACTCTTTTGTGTTGTGTGATTATTTTCACAGTTGATGGTGGTCAAACACATTTTGAGACCCATATGGTGTATGAAAAATGTTATGTTTTTGTTTTGTTTTCCCGTATGACTTATGAACTGAGTGTTTACCAATCTCAGGTCCTTCTCCCGTAAACTATTTTTGTGCCTGTGATTCACTGGTGTATGGGTTTCCACAATAATTTGATCACTATGATCATGATATGAGGTTAATGTATACTATGTCACAGGGCGACTGTTCTTCATGCGGAGGACATATGTCTGGCCTATGTAAAATAGAGGCGCTTGTTTTATTTTAGCCCTTATGAATTTGTGGAGCAAGGCACCCATCGACGAAACGTGCTGGCAGTGGGCAAAGGACCAATAAAGATTGAACATTACTAAGGACTTTGTACTCTGGAGGATATTTTTCACAATTGTATATATAATTTTGGATGCTTAAGGCTGTGTTATTGTCCATATGGGAAGTGTGTCTGATAGATTTATGGAACCATACACACCCTGGCACGCAAGACTGTACCTCTTTTTGCCATGTCCATAGATCTTATATGGGGCACCCCGGATATCTTAGACCTCATCCTCATTGTAGCCCACAACACCATAGTAATCTCAGATCACACTATGGTTATCTGGGCAGGTGAGTGAAACAAGCCCTCCATTAAAAATTCCCCCTGGAGATTTGACAAATCCTTCCTTATGGACAACCATGTCCGCTCGGATGTTGGTGAAGGGAAAGATGGGTATTTTTTAAGAGAACGGGAAAGGAGAGACAGCACCCAACACTGTCTGGGATTCTTTTAAGGTGGTGATCTGTGGCACTATATTGTAGCGCGGGCCAAACTCACAGATCCATTTTGATGTCTTTGGAGTCTCACCTTGAGGCAGCAGCAGATCGACACAGGTGGATGGGGGCCCTCAAGGAATTATGGTAAGCAGCCACTCTCAAGGTAAAGATTGGCCTCCTGACCATGGGAAAAAATCAGGGAAGACACTCCTGTGCCTTAAACAGAAATTTTATGAGAAGGTAAATAAGATTGGTTCCCTAATCCGTAGGAGACTGAGAGCCCAGACCACAGCGCGTAGGATCCCAAACCTACAGGAGCCAGAGGGGGCTACCATTAATGCCCAAAGGGGCAAGTTAAGAGTATACTGTGACTTCTACACATCTCTGTACCGGGGGACCAGGTATCCCAAGGGGAGATATTGCCCTTCTTGGCGCCGCTTAGATTGGCCCAACTTCCAAGGCCAAGAGAGATAAATTGGAAGAGGTGATCACTGACCAGGAGGTATCACAGGCCATACGGGGTCTTCATCTTGACAAGACCCCAGGGCAATATGGCCTCAGTAATTGCTTCTACAAATCCTTTAAACACAGACTGATCCACCACCTGGTTTTGCTGTTTAACTACTTTTTCTAATCTTAGGTGGTTTATCCCACAATGGTATTGGAAAACATCTCCCGATACATAGCCTGGGCGAAGCCACCCATCTATGCGATGCCTACAGACCCGTTGCACCACTCAACTTGGATGCTAAGATTTTCACTAAAGTTCTATCCAACAGGCTCCAAACACACCGTGCGGACCTTATTGATCCAGACCAGTCGAGCTTCATTTCACACAGGCTGCAGATAATATCTGGTGAGGTCTGCACAGTATAGAGAAATCCAATTATATGGTCACTCTCTTGGTGCTTGATGCCGAAGAGGCATTTGACACGGTTAGCTGCCATTCCAGGTTTCAATCAATCAATCAATCAGGGTATTGTAAGCGCGCTACTCACCCATGAGGGTCTGAAGGCGCTGGGGGGGGGAGGGGGTTACACAGATCCATTCATCCGAAGAGCCAGGTCTTGAGGATCTTCCTGAAGGTGTTTAAGGAGGGGGCGCGTCTGATGTCTGTCGGTAGCTCGTTCCAGGTTTTGGCTGCAATGTGAGAGAACGATCTTCCGCCTGCTCTGGTTCTATGGATGCGCGGGGTTTTGGCTAGTGCGAGGTTGGCAGATCGGAGGTTTCTTTTGGGTACGTGGAAGTTTATTCTATCGTTGAGGTATTTGGGTCCGTTGTTGTATAGGCATTTGTAGGCGTGAGTGAGGATTTTGAAAGTGACTCTCTTCTCCACGGGGAGCCAGTGGAGTCTCCGCAGGTGTTGGCTAATGTGTTCGTGCCGGGGGATGCCGAGGACGAGTCTGGCCGTGGTGTTCTGTATTGTCTGGAGTTTGCGGAGTAGGGACTTGTTGATGCCGGCATACAGAGCGTTTCCATAGTCCAGCTTGCTGGTGATGAGTGCTTGGGTGACTGTTTTTCTTGATGCCGGGGGGATCCATTTGAAGGTCTTTCGAAGGATGCGGAGGGTGTTGAAGCAGCTGGAGGTGATGGCGTTGACCTGTCGGTTCATGGCGAGTGATGAATCGAGTACGATGCCGAGGTTTTTGGCGTGGTCTGAGGGGGTAGGTGGGCTTCCGAGGGGGGTGGGCCACCAGGTGTTGTCCCATGCTGAGGGGGTGGTTCCAAGGACGAGGACTTCTGTCTTCTCGGCGTTGAGTTTTAGGCAGCTATTGGTCATCCAGACTGCGACGTCTTGCATTCCTCTCTGGAAGTTGAGTTTTGCGGTGATGGGGTCTCTGGTGAGGGAGAGGATGAGCTGAGTGTCGTCGGCGTAGGATACGATGTTGAGGCCGTGTTGTCGGACGATGGCTGCGAGGGGGGCTGTGTAAATGTTGAAGAGGGTCAGGCTCAGTGATGACCCCTGTGGGACTCCGCAGGTGATTTCTGTGGGGGCGGAGAGGAAGGGTGGTAGTCTTATCCTTTGGCTTCTTCCGGTGAGGAACGATCGGATCCAGTCCAGGGGAGTTCCTTGTATGCCGGCGTCGTGTAGTCTGTTGACTAGTGTGCGGTGGGAGACGGTGTTGAAGGCTGCAGACAGGTCGAGGAGGATGAGGGCTGCGGAGTGGCCCTTGTCCAGGAGAGTGCGGATGTCATCTGTGGCGGCGAGTAGGGCGGTCTCGGTGCTGTGGTTGCTGCGGAATCCAGTTTGGGACGGGTCGAGGACGGCGTTCTCTTCGATGAATCGTGTCAGTTCCCTATTGACTGCCTTCTCTGCCACCTTGGCTGCGAAAAGGAGGAGCGAGAGGGGCCGGTAGTTCTTGAGGTCGGAGGGTTCCGTCGTGATTTCCGCGTGCTTCCAGTCATCTGGGAAAGTGCCTGCTGTGAAGGTGGTGTTGATGGTCCGTTGTAGTTCGGGTGCAATGGTGTCCGCGGCCCTGTGGTAGATGTGCGGGGGCAGGGGTCGGTGGGGGACCCCCGAGTGGATGCCTTTCATGGTCGTGGCGGTGTCCTCGGTCGTGATTGCTGTCCAGTTTGAGATGGTGGGCTGGCTGGTGTCTCTGGTGGGCAGGGGGCCTGCTGTGGCGTCTTGTGGGTGGTCAACGAAGTTTTCGTAGAGTGTCCTGATCTTGAGGTGGAAGTAGGTTCCAAGATTGTCGCAGAGGTCTTGGGACGGGGTGATGTCTGTAGATTCACTGCGTGGTTTGGTGAAATCCTGAATTGCACTGAAGAGTTCCTTTGAGTTGGCGAGGATTTTGTTGTGGATGAAGTTCCTTTTGGTTGTTCTGATTTGGTTGTGGTAGTCCGTCATGGCGTCCTTGTAGGTGGAGTAGTTATCGGTTGTCTTGGTGTTCCTCCAGTTCTTCTCCAGACGTCTGCTGGTGCGCCTGGTTTTTTGGAGATCGGTGGTGAACCAGGCAGCTTTCCTGGGGCGATGTTTGCCGGGGTGGCGTAGCGGGGCAAGCTTGTCCGCGCAGTTGGCGATCCAAGTGTGGAGTCCTGTGGCTGCGATGTTTGCGTCGGATGCCCAGGTGCGGTTGTCTCGGGTGAGGGTGGAGTTCAGTTGCTCGTCGGTAACCTTGCTCCAGTTCCTTCGTGGAGGGCGGGGGGGGGGTGGTTTTGGTGCCTTGGGTTTGTCGACGGTGAAGTGAACGCAGTGGTGGTCGGTCCAAGGTGGTTGCGTTGTGTGGCTGAAGTGAAGATGGGGTTGAGGGTGTGTCCCGCTCTGTGTGTAGGTGTGGTGACGAGTTGGTTGAGTCTGATGTTGGCGAGGTTGTCCCGGAGGATGGTGGAGTTTGGGTCGCTGGGGTTGTTGAGGTGGAAGTTGAGGTCTCCAATGAGAATGTAGTTTATTGATGCGATGGCGTGGGGTGCGATGAAGTCTGTGATGGTGGTGGTGAAGGGTGGCCGGGGGGTCTGTAGACGAGGGTTCCTTGGAGAGTGGTGTTGGGGCTGGTCTGGTTCTGGAAGTGCAGGTGTTCGGTGGAGGGGAAGGTTTCGCTGTAGGTGGTGAGGCCGAGGGTGCTCTTGTGTGCGATGGTGAGGCCCCCTCCCGGGTGGTTGGGGCGGTCCTTCCTCTGGATCTTGTATCCGTCCGGGATGGATGTGTTTGTCTCCGTGAAGAAGGCGATATCGGGCGATAGAGAGTCGAGTAGGTTCCAGATTTCTATGCTGTTTGTGTACGGAGCGCACGTTGAGGAGGATGCATCTTAGGGTGTAGTCGGTGCAGGTTTCGCGGTGCCGGAGGTCGGGGTGGTGGTGAGGGTCTGACGGCAGTGGAGGCAGGAGAACTGGCCATGGGTCGAGTTCGGCGAGGCCTTCGGCAGTCTGAGTCTTCTGGGGTTGAGTGAGAGGAGGGCGGCGGAGTCGTAGAGGTGGGAGGTTGTGGATCCAGGGTTCCTGGTGCTGGTCGCGGACGGGCGCAGACGGGCTTGCCTTCGGCGCGGTGCGCGGCCGCCATTAAGTAGGGGAGGGGGGCGGGACTAGATGTAGGGAGGCGGGAGCCGGGGCTGTGTCGGGGGGAGGGGCCGCAGGGGCAGCAGCGGCGGGAAACTAATTTAAGTTAAATTAATAAAATAATCAGGAGGAATAAGGAGAAAGAAAATAATCAGTGATAATTAGTTAGCAGGCAACAAGGAAGCAAGTAAGCAGAGGGTGAGGGGGACACTAGGCAGGCTAGGACTGGATCACCTCTGAGGCTGGAACGGGCTTACTGGAACGGGCTGCTGGCGCGAACCCTTCTCAGGGGAGGACTCTGCAGTGCGGTGGAGCTGCTGGGGAGAGTGCTGGCCTAGACGGGAGACAGCTGGGCTTGGTCCCAAGATGCTTAACTGGGTGTTGGCCAGTTATCAATTGCCAATGCTGTGAGTTCTAGTCAACAATGAGTCATCGAAATCTCCATGACGTGAGGAACTCGACAGGGATGCCCTCTTCCATCACCTCTATTTGCATTGGCCGTGGAACCTCTAGCAGTAACTGTTGGGCAGCATGCAGATATTGAGGGGATGACCTACATACTATCTGTTGGCAGATGATATTCTGTTCACACTGACCGACCCTGTGAAATCTTTCCCTCACATCATGACATTATTAAACTCTTTCAAAAGGGTGTCTGGGTTCAAGGGAAACCTGGACAAGTCTGAAACGCTCAGTGTAGGCCTCCTACTGGAAATTAAAAACACTTAACCAGTATGCTTCCGTCCTTCTGGGCCCACAATAATAAACCTCAAATGCTTGGGGATCTACATCACGCCGCTACATTTCTTCAGCTTCACGCTGCAAACTACCC
Source organism: Calotriton arnoldi (assembly GCA_963921515.1). Taxonomy (NCBI): domain Eukaryota; kingdom Metazoa; phylum Chordata; class Amphibia; order Caudata; family Salamandridae; genus Calotriton; species Calotriton arnoldi. The sequence goes on along the minus strand of CAWUFW010014693.1, from coordinate 138,086 downwards.
ACTACTATTACTCTATCAAGGAGGATCTCTCAGAACAAAAATCCTATATATATCATGTCTACGCAGAGTAGCAGCGATTAAACAGCATGTTCTTCCTCGGCTGCTTTACCTCCTTCAGGCCCTTCCATTCAGGATGCCTGGCAGTGATTTGAAGATGCTCCAGCAGATGATAGACTATTTTATCTGGGTCAAGAAGCAGCCCAGGGTATCGTGGAAGCTTTTGCAGGGCTCCAGGATATTTGAAAATATTGCCAGACAGCCCAAATAAGAGTCGTCTTTGAGTGGTCTGTTTGCAAAACAGAAAGCCACTGAATTCATATGAATGCAGCGATCCGGGGCCATGCCTACTAGAGTGTTCCTTGGCTCTCACATCATGCTAGAACCCAAGTCTGTTATCTCTCCAACATGCTTAAGCATTCCATGGAGATCTGACACACGCAAGCAAGGGGTGGACTTTTTTACAACTTTTCCCTCCCCCTTCACTTCCTTACAAGGTAATTCTGATTTCTTCATGAACATCACCCATGGGGATGTTGTGTGCTGAGGCAAGGGTGGGTGAAGAATGCTCCATGATCTGTTTACTGGCATTCTTATTAAAGATTTCACCCAATGAAAGTGAGATTTTGCCCTATGGGAATCTAATCGTATGAGATACTATCAGTTATGCCACGCAGCCTTCTATCCCACAAACTATGTGGCGGCTTTCATAATACTCCCCCATGGAAAAAACTGTTTACGACTTACAACGGACCCAAAGATTTTATTTCAAATATTTACGCTATCCTTACAAACGCGAGACCAGACACGAGCTGGTCATATGTGACACGATGGATGAAATTGCTGGGGAGACTGATCACCCTGCCACAGTGACCAAAACTGTGAAGTGATATCCTCTCATTACTCAGAAGTCGCCAAAACTGGGAAACCATGTACAAACTCGTCACACAATGTATGCTTTGGCGCATGAGCTGTGCTGGAGGAGATGTGGTTGAGAGGTGGATGTGATTTATGTCAGGTGGTCCTGTCCCAAACTGGCAATCTTCTGGTAAGAATTTCTGAGTCACATCGGGGAGGGGGGTGTTTGGGTGCTACTGTAGTGTTGGGTCTTAGGCCTGCTGCAATTACAATATTACAGGGGACTGACTGGAGGCTCATTTCAAATATGCTCCTGGCAGAAAAGCATCCTTTGGCATTGAGATAGAGATTGCAGACGGCCCCGAAGACCCAGGAATGGGCAGGAAAGTTGTGGTCATTGATGGCAATGGAGAAGCTGTCTTGGGAGCTTAGCGGATTACTCCACAAATTTTAAGCTCTGTGGCGAACACTGATGGACTACCTCGCGGGCAGTGGGGTGCGGATGGGTTGTCCTAGACCTCTGAGATCCCTCTGCTTTCCCACCACATAAGCTAAAGCTAGTGACACTCAGGTTTGTTCCCTATAATCTCCTTGAAGTAAAGAAAAAGGGAGGTTTAGGCATGGCAAAAGGTTTATTTCACCAGGTCAAAATGGCAGTTTAAAACTGCACACCTGCTGCAATGGCAGGCCGGAGAAATGTTTGAAAGAGCTACTTAAGTGGGTGACAAAATTAGTGCTGCAGGTCCACTAATAGCATTTAGTTTACAGACCCTGGGTACAGGTAGTGCCACTTTACTAAGGACTTATAAGTAAATTAAATGTGCCAATTGTGTGCAAGCCAATTTTACCATATCTCAAGGAGAGAACACAAGCACTTTAGCACTGGTAAAATGTTCAGAGTCCTAAAGACAACAAAAAAAAGTTCAGCAAAACAGGAGGGGTGAAGGCAAAAAGTTGGGGGGACTACCACCCCGGGGTGTCTGGAGTATTTTTGTAGGAGTTACTTACACTATATATTAAAACACATCAGTACACAAGTAAACAGATATAAACCAAGCAGGCAACATGGAATGGTACCATGAATCTTCATTGAATATTGTCAAGTCACACATCCCACTAACTCCATTTTTAGCTTTCGGCTAGACGGCGCATGCGCTGTCCCGAAGAGACATGTTGTGTTCCATCTGTGGGCTTACAGACTGCTCATCTCTTACCAATGATAAACATCAGTGATGCTCTCATTTCTTTTATGCCATTCGTCATGGCATGACGCCCTCTTGTGTTTGGCCCTACCATAGCGAATGGACCAAGTACATGTCTCCTTACACTGCTACCAGTTTGCGGAGCTATTATTTTTCTTTGTTTTCAGTAGGCCTGAAAACACACGTAGGAATACTTGTGTTTTCAGGCCTTCTTTCTTGTACACCTAAACACATAGCACTAAAATGCATGCATGTGCACATAAACTAATCCATTTCTTTAAAAATTGTTTAAACCTTAAGAGCACTTTGTTTTTTTTTGTTTGTTTTTTTGCAGGATTTGATGATTTTGGAGTGCTTGTTCCATCCTCTATCTTGCCAGAGTTTTAACACTAGCCAATGGTATTGGAGTCCTTTAAGTGCTCACCAGTTACATGACACATTAATTGTCTGAGGCGGGGGAAGCGTAAGTGATTTGCCCAGAATCATAAACTGTTCAGCCGACCCTGAGATTCGAACATGGGTCCCTAGTTCCCCTGTCGGCAGTTCTGGCTGTTACACCACATCCTCACTTCACCTCAAAGATCAACTGTTTCTCACGATCACTTCCACATTTGTTCAGCAAGACCCTGTCAACACTGAACAAGCATTTTTAAAGCCAATAGATTTCGGCAATGCCCGAGCTATTGGCCTTGTGAATGTGTTTTAGTCATTTTGTCTAGCAGCACATCTGCTGTTCAACATGGCAGAAAGTCACTGAAAAAAGCTCTGATGTGGCCAGTGAAGGCCACGTGATAGCGCTTTTTTGTGTTGGGAGGGGCAGGACAACAAACTCAATATGGAGGATGAAGAGACTCTGCGTCGACTCAACATCCTGTGATTCTGGGCTTTCAGTAACTTTCAGCCATGCTGAACAGCAGATGTGGACACAAGGACTAGGCCAAAGGCCAATAGCTCGGACATTGCTGAGACTTATTGGCTTTGCCAATGCTTGTTATGGGTTGTTTTTTTTGCTGTGAATGTCCCTGGCAGCTGTCGAAATTAGACTCTTAATAGCACCTCTAGGCCACCATCACACTTAATCCAGAGGAATCTAACCAGGTGAGAGATCACCAGGACGCTGCGCCCATTGGTATTTAAACATCGTCCCATGGTTGCGTAGATCCTGTCATTCATTGGGAAAAGCTTGAAAGGCACATGTTCAGTCATGTCCCCCTACAGTCCTCTAAGGAGGGCACACCCTTTGACTGTGAACAGCTTGGCCAGGTCCCTTTCACAACTCCATTGCTACTGAAACCTACTGTTGAATGATGAGGATCAAGAAAAACAGATCATCGAGCAGGTCCCTTCGACGGCACAATCCCACTTGTAAGAACAACTTTAGAAGCGTTAATTTTCTCCGATGCAGAAGGTTGAATATTTCGGTGAAAATTTATTCTCTTGTAATGTTGCTAGTTTCAAATGTAAGGAGAGACCGAAAATAGTCTTTGGTATTCAACAAGGTAATATTTTATGATGGGTTTTCAACATGTATTAACCTCTAGTGGAATAAATGGTTCCCATTAATTTCCAAATTACTGTCACTTTATTCTTCAGAATTCCACATGTACTACTTCTAAACAGGCTTTGATGTCCAGACATTTTGTTTTGTCTGTTTTATTTTAGTTACATAGGGGACCAAAGCAGGCCGTACTGCCATTAAAGCCCCCCACCACCCCATTCTTCACCATAACTGGCTCAAGACAAAAACGATAACTAAGCAAAGGAGCAGGACTTCAATGCCCAATATAGGCCTCTACAGTGGGCAATTAGAACACTTTACCCCATTAGTTCAGAATGTCCTGATGAATAAAAGCCTCATGGAAGCCATTAGAGTTTAAAAACTGAACATCTGAAGCTTCTGCTTCCTGTCACAGCTCCTTCTGTGTGTTTCAGTTCCTGCCTCAGCATGCCAGATCAGTAACTGAAAAACAGCAAGCATGGACAGCAGGAGCTGCGAAAGAAGTTTCTCTGTAAGACCCCCAAATCCCCCTCGGCTCTACTTAGTTGCTTTTCCTCCTATGGCAAAGCAGACGAAGGCACAGGAGAGTCAGAATTCCCACACTCTCCTTCAGTGGCCCCATTGACCCTGTGAATCACAGGAAAATGGAGGGGGGGGGAGGGGTGCCTCCTGTTCGCTCTTGCCCACAGACTCTGCCTCTCTCATTCCCCTTTGCAATCTGCATATCCAGGATTGGGAGAGTCAGTGACTTTAGATTAAAGCATTATAATGTTGCTTGCAGCATGTCTATACCAGAGTTGTAGTCTGCTGCCTCTTCATTGACTTCAATGGATCTGTCAACATTTCAATGTTAAAAAAAAAAAAACGCATAATTTCCCTGGGCACAACACTCCAGACCTTTGTATCTGATGGTGTTCTAGGAACAGCCATCTAAACTGTCCATGATCCACCAGAGGTGATCCGTGGAGCTGGATATAATACAAAAGCAATTGCAGTGCTGAGGCATCAAGGTTTGCACACAATAATCCAGATGATGTTTCAGGAACTCAGCACAATAATACTGTTGAAGCTAACTGAGCAGAATACAAAGGCCAGATATGGCCTCCAGAACAGAGCACAATGGTCTGGAACTGGGGACAATGCAATAGACATGTAACCTAGTACCGGATACAGTACTACAAATGAGGCCTTCAGTACTGGAAATGTTTCTACAAAAGTAGACTTCAGAGTCTAGCATGGTTCTACAGATGAGGACTTATCATTGATACGTGTAACAGTAATACAAGCTCCATTTCACTCTTGCTGCCTTGACCTATTATCCAACCACTTTGATGTGCCCCTGATACAAGAATTCCCAGCAGAGAAGCTTGCATTTCTGTCAGTTGTGCTATAACTCTTGTCTGCATAAGGGACGCATCCATTGCTACTGCACTCCTAGTACCTGTTTCGTGCCTTACTGACGCTTGAGGAAAAACATTTCACCATACAAAATCCAAAACTACTGGCTTTACAAAGGAGTTTTTTTACCTCACTGTTCCTTTGGTTTTATCCCTCGATTTCCAGCTGTACTCTACTTATTTTTCTTATTTTGTAATCTTTTTCTGCATGCTTTCTTGGTCACTCCCACAAACTGTCTAGTTAAGTACATTCATCGTTCTCCCCTGTAACTGCCCTGTCCTATCTTTTAGTCCAGTAATTTTCTTTTCAGGTGTCCTTTGCTTTTTAGTTGGGGAAACCTCCTTTACAACGAAGGATTAAAAACGACAAGTCTTTACAACGAAGTCTGAGTCCCGATGGAGGCATTATAACGCCGGTTTTTACAACGAATAATGCATTACAGCGAAAATCTTTACAATGGAAAAGAATTGTCCGTTAAGCCATGCAGCATATCGCCGATCAGAGCTGGGGAAGCTGCAGTTTAAATATGTGCAAATGATTGGTTGGTGGTATTATTAATAGGGAAATGGCGCCACAGGGTATATCCACAATATGTGTATTTAGGTAGCCTCTATCTGTACGGTGCTAAAAGGTGGAGAGAACCACCTGCCTCCCCAAACTCTGCGGCCTGAGCTGCAAATATAACATTAACAAAGATCCCTAGCACACGTAAAAGTAAAAATCCATACAGTCAATTAACAGTAGTACATTCGTATAATATCACAAATATATGCAATGGTCACAGGAGATTTCTTTAGTCTTTTATTCTTTGTGTAGACCTTCTCACGTTTGAGTTCTACGCCAGACCAATAGCCAACACGTGTTTCGTCGCTTCTGTTACATATACTTGCGACTTTTTCAAGGCTACATGAAAGAAAAACATGGTCACTATTGTTTCTACCCTGACATATACATGGCTCTGAGAGACAAAGCACCACTTATAAACCGTGAAAACAACTAGAATCCCATTTTGAATCCACCACAACACGTGACATTGCACCATGATGGTCACACAATTACATGTCAAATAACGTCTTGTTTCCAACATCAGTCTATATAGTGGTAAACATTGTTAATGATATCCTCTGAATCATGAGACCGCAACCATTGTCATTTCCAAAAATATACATTACCCTAAACCATGTGTGTTATGTGTATAGAAAAGCAATCTATTGTGTGACTATTCACCATGTGTCTCGCACCGCTCAATACTAATTAAAACTAATTAAAACCGTTCAACAACTCCAAACCTCACACGTGAGTGCTCTGCCACCCACCAGTGAAACTATTTGAAATTCACGAACCTCAATAGTATTTAGTATGCAACTGCTAAATAATCAACAAAAAATATATAGAACAAAGGTGATGGATCAGTATCCAAACTTAACATATCACTTGTTCATAGATCTGAGCTCACTTAAAATTGCGCAATCTGATTTATACGTACTTAACATGTGGTGATATTTCCGACCCACATGGTCCTCCAGCGTGGGGTAATATTTGTGGTGGGGTCCAATTAACGACCGTCACTTCTTCAGTGTCTTGTTAATGGTAACTATAAAATAAGAAACCAGACATTCTCTAGTCTTAATCCTATTTGCCCATGGTTGTCTAACTGGTATTAAAGAGCCAAATATCTTGATTCACCAAAATCTATTATACTTAAAATGTTTGCCTCATAACCAGTCACAAGCTGTGATATCTCATAGATATAACCCCTGTATTGTTCCCGATTAGATCGACTATGTGACATGCCCATTAGATCCTACATTAATCGCAAACCAGTTATAACCAAATTCAGAAACCTTCCGTTGTACTCCTACAGTTAAAGTTCTAGGATTATTACAAGACAAACCGAATCCCCTCCTATAGTCGATGGAAATGACAGGTACAGGTATCCCTAGGACAATATGCCACTCCAACCATCTCTCCTCACCTTATCCGTTTCTCCGTAATGCGTGCAAACCCCTCACGCTGGCTCCCTCGAGTACGAGAGCGCTTCTCTAAAACACCGGCATTTTTAACCTTTTACCCCATGTCACATGACCGCTTCAATATCGGCGGCTCCTCAAAACCTTAGTAAAACGTGAGCTCCATCTTGGAATATCATCCGTAACACTGAAAATCGGTGTCTACGTGCCTATACAACAACGATATAAATGCGGAGATCGTTTTATTATCGTCTAATCATTTGAGTATATAGATAAAAGCTATAGGTCAAGTTTAGCACGATTGGTATACTCAATATCTTGTTCTACCAGATGACGCTGTACGCAATAATATGACTAGCTATTATTCTCCAGTCACTTTACAGTCAACCCCATTTTTTATTTGGGATGGAGTGCAGCACCAGAACAGTATGTCCATAGTTATTTAGTACCCTCATATAAATGAACTGGAGGCCGCCATTTCTATATATCTCCGTACATATTTTAACTGTCACGTTTACTGTAACGCCCCTCGTTACCAAACCTCTACATCTGTGTGTTTGTAGGACACAATTTCAAAACATCTCCTCAGTAAAATACCCCGAAACATTAGCCACACTTACACTAATGCGTAGACCATAAAGCGGGTATGAGAATCGGTGACAATATTTGTGTCTCCAAAAAAAATTCTTAGTATTATACGTTATCAATTTATTTAACGTGAACTAATAATCAGTAAGAGTGTGTGAATTGGCTCAATACAACAATTTGTATATTTTTAGTATATGGCATTACACAAAGTTACTTAGTTTAGCAATATTCATGTTGTTAAGTTCTCCAAAGCAGAGATGGTCACACTAATGCGTAGACCGTACAGCAGGTGTGAAAATCGGTGATTCTTCTAGTGAGCAGTGTTTTCTTATGTCAGTGCACTGTATTTATTCCGGTTCTGGATTCATTTTGGCCTGTAGTGAGCCTGACTCATATCCACACAGTGTTCACTCATTTCCTACCCAAAAAGTAATGCAGTTCATGATCAATGTTCAATCCTACTTCAGTTGTCCGTAATTTTAGAATCCAAGTAGCCTCTTTCCTCCTCAATACCAACTCTCTATTGCCCCCACGGGGGTGTCTTGTCACCTGCTCGATCCCATAAAACTGGAAGTCTTTGTTCCTGCCTTGTGAGTCACAATTACAAATATGTGCAGCAATTGGGTATCTACAGTCAGATTGTTTCACTGCTCTGATATGTTCACCAATTCTCTCCCTAAGGGTTCGTATGGTACTTCCAATGTATTTTTTGCCACATCTGCACTCAATTATGTACACAACATATTTGGTGCTGCAGTTGATATTAGTCATGATTTTATACTGTTTTGCATCTGGCCCATCAAATCCTTTTTTCCCATTGCTTGCCCATTTATTTACATGCAACGCAACGTCCACACCCATAAAATCCTACAGTTCGTAATGTGAGCCAGTCTTTGTCTTTCTTCGTGTACCTGTAACTCAGATTCAATAGGTTCCTAAGACATATGCCTCTCCTATACGTAATGTCTGGTTTTAAGTTGATAAACTTGCCTAAGGATATATCACTTCTCAAAATATGCCAATGCCTGTTGAGACTTCTGACAAGTATTCTCGACAGTGCATTGTAATTTGTCACCATTCTAATTTTGTCTTCTCTTTCCTTATTCTGCTTAGATCGTTCCTTTAAGGTGTCCTGTCTTTTGATTTTGCTTATCTTAGATCTTGCTTCCTCTAAGAGATGTCTGTCGTAACCTCTCCTTTTGAAGCATGCCAAAATGGTATTTGCACATTCTTCAAACTCTGGATCAAAGCTACAATTACGCCTTGCCCTGATGAGCTCTCCATATGGGATTGCCCTAATTTGGTGAGAGGGGTGAGCACTGGACGCATGTAGTATTGAATTACAGGTAGTCGTCTTCCGATACAATCGGCTATGTATCTGCCCATCTCTAATGTATATCTCCATGTCAAGAAATGTGATTTTCTCTCTGCTGTGCTCATGATTGAACCTGATGTTATAGTCGTCGTTAAGATGTGTTACAAATTCTTCTAGTTTTTCGTTGTCACCAGTCCATACCATCAGGCAATCGTCAATATACCGACCCCAAAATAAGATTGAGTCATTCCATTGCATCCCCTTGGTGCTCCAGATCCACACCTCCTCCAGCCAACCCATAAACAGGTTGGCATACAGAGGTGAAAATCTGGAGCCCATGGCCACACCTTGCTTCTGCCTGTACCATTTGTCTTTGAAAATGAAAACGTTGTTGTCTAAGATCAATTCTAGCATATTGATGATCATTTCCGTGTGCTCCCACGTACTGGCTGACCTAGCATTAAGGATCTTCCTAATGGCCTTCAGTCCACATTCCCTTTTGATGCTCGTATATAGAGCTGTGACGTCCAGAGTAACTAAGCGATACCAAAGGGGATGATGGACGGAGCGTTAGAGCAAATCAAACACTGACCCCCAGTCAACTGATCTGGGTTTAATCCATCATCATTCTTTAGCTCACTCCACCACCCCAGTTCAGACATGGCCATATGCAAATCAGTCTGACCCTGTGCCTCATGGGAACAGTCCAGCCCGAACTGCCAAGCCATGTCTTCCCTGGACCGGAAACAATCATCCTGGCACCGGTTTCGGGTTCAAAACCCTCATCAGCCAGGCTATCTTGATTCCAGTGGCAAAGTGAGCAAGGGACCCCCGTCTGGGCATACCCTGCCAACTTAGGGCGAACAAAGCGATACCAAAGGGGATGATGGATGGAGCGTTAGAGCAAATCAAACACTCTGGACTGTTCCCATGAGGCACAGGGTCAGACTGATTTGCATATGGCCATGTCTGAACTGGGGTGGTGGAGTGAGCTAAAGAATGATGATGGATTAAACCCAGATCAGTTGACTGGGGGTGAGTGTTTGATTTGCTCTAACGCTCCGTCCATCATCCCCTTTGGTATCGCTTTGTTCGCCCTAAGTTGGCAGGGTATGCCCAGACGTGGGTCCCTTGCTCACTTTGCCACTGGATTCAAGATAGCCTGGCTGATGAGGGTTTTGAACCCAAAACCGGTCCCAGGATGCTTGTTTCCGGTCCAGGGAAGACATGGCTTGGCAGTTCGGGCTGGACTGTTCCCATGAGGCACAGGGTCAGACTGATTTGCATATGGCCATGTCTGAACTGGGGTGGTGGAGTGAGCTAAAGAATGATGATGGATTAAACCCAGATCAGTTGACTGGGGGTGAGTGTTTGATTTGCTCTAACGCTCCGTCCATCATCCCCCTTTGGTATCGTCCAGAGTAACTAGGCTCATAGTTTCATCCCATGTCAGATCAGATAAAGTACCCAGAACATGTTTTGTGTCGCGAATGAACGATGGTAAATTATTCACCAACGGTTTCAAAAATATGTCAACATATTCTGACAGTCTCTCTGTAGGGCCTTCGTTGCCCAATATGATGGGTCTCCCGGGTGGGAACGGGACGTTTTTGTGTACCTTAGAGAGTGCGTAAATACATGGATATCGTGGTCGGTCTACCATCAAGTAACTCAACTCTTCATCGTCAAGTAGACCCATACCATGCCACTGTTTTAGATGTCTATTGATAAACTCTGTCAATTTCCAAATAGGGTTATCCGGGAGTTGTCATAACATTCAATATCACTCAGTTGGGAGAGTATCTCTGCATCGTAGTCTGTGCTAGTCATGACTACGATGTTTCCCCCCTTGTCTGCCTCTTTGATAGTAATACGATCTTTCATTAAATTCTTAAGTGATACTCTTTCCCCTGATGTTAAGTTGTCAGCACCTCTCCTTAACCGTCGTTTAAGACTGTGTGTGTCTAAATCCGCTAATACTAGCTGATGGAATATATCAATGTTGTTCCCTGCGTACAGTGTTGGTGTCCATTTGGACTGCTCTTTCAAACCACTCGGTACAGGTATGTCACTAATCACATTTAAGTCCCTCATAACAATCTCAGTACTCACAACTTCATCTTCGCTCTCTGTTAGCGACATTAACAGTTTAGTGTCCATGATGTCTTGAATAGTAATTTCACTTAGTTGATTTGAGTATTGCGGTATTGCAGATGTTTATTCATTTCATTATACATTAGAAAATGCTTTTTAATCTTTATACGTCTGACAAACTTAAAAAGATCAATTTTTAGTTCACATATGTCACCATCATTACTAGGGCAAAAGCCTAAACCTTTTTCAACAGTGAAAGGTCATTAGTGGATAAACATTTGGCAGATAGATTCAATACATTTATGTCATCTATTTCTTTAGGTTCCAAGATCTTGTTCTCATCCCGGCCCTCTCTCCCCCTGTTCCCCCCTCTTTTTCCCCTTCTTGTCTTTGACCTGATGTTGTACGCCTGTTCAGTTACCGGTTTCCTCTCTTGATACGCTGAACTTCCTTTAAAAAACAGTTCTCACTGTTTACAGTATCAGTTGATCCCTCCCCTCTCTCGGACTCTCCCCCACTGGTAGCTGGTGTATCTACGGACGTTGAGCTAGAGTGGAGTGAGGTGCCTTCCTTACCCTTATTCTGATTATCCTTAGTCACTAGCTCATCATATTTTCTGGCGAATGTAAATATCCTGCCATTTAGATAGTCCTATTCGTCCCTCTTAAGCTTTTTTGTCTTCCTCTGTTTAATCTCTGCTAGATGACGTTTCAACACATCATTTAAAATTGCGTAGTTTTTCTCTGTAGCCTCGGGTAGATTTAAGGCTTTTATTTCAATTTCTAAAGCCTCTATTTCTGTTTGGAACCTAGCAGCTTTCCGATCACAATTTTCTACAAGTATTCCCATTAGTTTGTTGGAGTTGTTGGTTAACTCTTGTTCCCATGCTACTAACAAATCTACATCCAAATCATCATAGGTAGGTATTATTTGGGATCGTAGCCCTCTAGGTATTCTCTGCACCTTGATGTATTGGCGCAGAGTGGCCCCATCCCACCATTTTGACATCTCGTTTCTACGTAATCGTTCCAGTCGAATGAATTTGTCCCTCAGACCTTCTTGTTTCATTGAAGTTGCTCCTGGAGCCTTAGAACCTGACGGATTATTGCTTGAAAGGTTGCCGAAAAGCTCTTCAGCTTCCTTGTCCCTATTGCCTCGCTCATCCCTGAAGGTATTCATAGTGTACCCGGGCAGCCACCTATTTAGATTCAAATATGTGCAAATGATTGGTTGGTGGTATTATTAATAGGGAAATGGCGCCACAGGGTATATCCACAATATGTGTATTTAGGTAGCCTCTATCTGTACGGTGCTAAAAGGTGGAGAGAACCACCTGCCTCCCCAAACTCTGCGGCCTGGCGCGCTGTTGTCATTACATGGAAAACGAAACTGAAACTGAGTTTCAGTTTCAGTGTTTCAGTGCTCGTGGGGCTATCTCAGCCCCCCGAGCACCGAAACACTTGGGAGAGGTATCGTTGGAAAGGGGAGAATCTCCCCTTTCCAATGGTACCCTTCCCTAGTGGATCCCTGCTTGGGGGTCACCCCAGGAGGGCGATCCCCAAGCAGGGATCCACCCACTAGCGCCAGGGAGGGGGGAGCGGCCCCTTGGGCAAGGGCCTTTGCTCCCCCCATTGTGTTTTGGGCATACCAGTCTTTCTGCCCCCCCCGGGGAGGCAGAAAGCCCACTAGCAAATATAATGTAAACAATCCTAGGCAACTTAAAACTTGTCGAAAATCAAGTCTAAATAATGTCAATAAATAAGTGCAAGATCAGTGTACAGCTATATTGTTTAAAAAGAATACATTTTATTATAAGACATGAAAACAAAATTGTTTTTAAACACAAACATACAAAAATACAATAAACAATGTGTCATAAAAATATCACTGCATACAATCACAAAACATATACATAACACAGAATAAAAATGATATCAGGATTTGATCAAGCATTGATAATAGTGTGGTCCCAACAAGCCACACATTGTAGGTACATCTGATAATCATAAAAATCGTATTTATATTTAAAAAGCAATAGCTGGGCTGTTGAAAAAGTGGGTAATATACTCTACGCGCATTTCGGCGTAACCTACGCCTTCTTCAGGAGAAACCACTTTAGCCTCTGACCGGCGCCCACAAGCGCTTAAACAGAGACGCACAATTAGCAGAACTATAAGACGGTTGTCATGATAACGGAGTATCCATAGAGATTAAGCCAAATTACAATCTTCAATGTAGGTGGTTTAGAGGTTTTGAAAAAGAGATGGGAAATGACAATCTCAAAATGGAAATATCGAGGTTTGCCATATGCGAGACGCCGGTTTATCAACTTTTCGGCACGACGGATATTTACTATACCTTTCCAATTATTGGGTATATTTTCTGGTTCATTTTGTATCTTGCTGGACAATTACATCTTTCCATTAAGGACGCAACCTTCATTATCATACCTTAAGATATTTCCATTTTGAGATTGTCATTTCCCATCTCTTTTTCAAAACCTCTAAACCACCTACATTGAAGATTGTAATTTGGCTTAATCTATATGGATACTCCGTTATCATGACAACCGTCTTATAGTTCTGCTAATTGTGCGTCTCTGTTTAAGCGCTTTTGGGCGCCGGTCAGAGGCTAAAGTGGTTTCTCCTGAAGAAGGCGTAGGTTACGCCGAAATGCGCGTAGAGTATATTACCCACTTTTTCAACAGCCCAGCTATTGCTTTTTAAATATAAATACGATTTTTTATGATTATCAGATGTACCTACAATGTGTGGCTTGTTGGGACCACACTATTATCAATGCTTGATCAAATCCTGATATCATTTTTATTCTGTGTTATGTATATGTTTTGTGATTGTATGCAGTAATATTTTTATGACACATTGTTTATTGTATTTTTGTATGTTTGTGTTTAAAAACAATTTTGTTTTCATGTCTTATAATAAAATGTATTCTTTTTAAACAATATGGCTGTACACTGATCTTGCACTTATTTATTGACATTATTTAGACTTGATTTTCAACAAGTTTTAAGTTGCCTAGGATTGTTTACATTATATTTGCTGTTTCCGTGTCCTAGGAACTATTATTAGTTTCAGGGGGTCCTTGTTGTTTTTATTTCAGAAAGCCCACTAGCGCCAGGGATTTTTTTCTAAAAAATTTACTTAGAGTGGGGGCTGCCCAAAACGGGCATGCCAATGCCCCCACCCCCCCTCACCAAAGTTACAGCCTTTCTGCCCCCCTGGGGGGCAGATGGGGGAAGTAGCCCCCAATCTGCCCCCCCCGGGAGGGCTAAAAGCCCACTAGACGCCAGGGATTTTTTTTTGGCAAATGAAATTAGGGTGGGGGCTGCCCAAAACGGGCATGCCAATGCCCCCGACCACCCCCCCAAAAAAATTAGTCTTTCTGCGCCCCGGAGGGACAGAAAGCCCACTAGCACCAGGGATTTCCCCCCGCAATTTTACTTAGGGTGGGGGCTGCCCAAAACAGGCATGCCAATGCCCCCGCCCCCATCCCACCAAAATTACAGCCTTTCTGCCCCCCCCTGGGGGCAGATGGGGGCAGTAGCCCCCTATCTGCCCCGCCGGGGGGGGGCAAAAAGCCCACTAGATGCCAGGGATTTATTTTGGGCAATTGAAATTAGGGTGGGGGCTGCCCAAAATGGGCATGCCAAGGCCCCCAACCCCCCCAAAAAAATTAGTCTTTCTGCCCCCCGGAGAGGCAGAAAGCCCACTAGCGGCAGGGATTTTTTCGCCCGCAATTTTACTTAGGGTGGGGGCTGCCCAAAACGGGCATGCCAATGCCCCCACCCCATCCCACCAAAATTACAGCCTTTCTGCCCCCCCCTGGGGGCAGATGGGGGCAGTAGCCCCCAATCTGCCCCGCCGGTGGGACAAAAAGCCCACTAGACGCCAGGGATTTATTTTGGGCAATTCAAATTAGGGTGGGTGTCAGGACTCACGGGAGGTTTCCTCCTTCTAACTCTATGCTGGCTACCATTTTCCCCCTACAAACTTACCAAAAGTCAGATAATCCCTCAAGCTGGAGTGCTTGTTGGCACCGATGGAACTCCAAGATGGCTGCCAACACGCACATACTGCGACAGCACACCACTGTTAGCAGTCTAGTCTTTTAGGTTTCATGACATCTGGTGAAGTGTTCTTCAACATTCCACTGCGCACTTCAAAGGCTGATGTCCTCTCTAGACTCGACACAGAAAATCAAACTTCAGTCATTGAAAACCAGCAAATCATACCTGATGGAAAATTCATTGGAACTATCTCCTTAGAACCCTTTGAACATCACGTTCGAAATTTGATGACCGACCTTGAAATGGAGAACTGGGCCACAGAAGATCCACAACGTTTCATTCGCAATGGCCTCCCCTATTTAGGTACCACCCTGTATTTACCCACCAAGGAGCTTCAGCTGAAGGCAATGCAGGAATGTCACGACAACCCTCTGGCTGGCCACAAAGGTGTTGTGAAAACCGAAGAATTACTCAAACGTCGTTTCTGGTGGCCATACATGTGCCGAGACTTCCGTCAATATGTGTTAGGCTGTGAAATTTGTGCACGGGGGAAAATCGGACAGGCAAGTTCCTAAAGGTCTCCTACAACCCATGCCAACCCCCCCGTATCCTTGGCACACAGTCTCCTTAGATTTGATTGTTGATCTACCTTCTTCCCATGGGTATGATACCATTCTTGTAGTTGTCAACACTTTTAGTAAGATGGCACATTATATACCCTTCAAAGGTACACCCACTGCTAAACAATTGTCCCAACTTTTCAATCAACATGTTATTCGCCTTCATGGAATTCCTAGGGTCCTCGTTTCAGACAGGGGCTCTCAGTTCCTATCACCATTTTGGAAGGCTTACATCAAAGGCCTTAATATTGACAATCGTTATTCCACCAGTTTTCACCCAGAAACTGATGGTCCGACTGAACGCATTAACCAAGACCTAGAACAACACCTCAGACTTTATTTGTTAGATGAGGAGGGTGACTGGCCTGACCACTTATGGACTGCGGAGTATGCTCACAATAATGCTCTAAATGTATCCACTGGCCACTCCCTTTCTTTATAAACTCAGGCAGACATCCCAATTCTCATGCTAATTTTGATGATATTAATGTTCCTGCTGTTCAAGATATCGCCCGACAGTTAACTAAAATTCATCACTCAGTAACCCAGAATTTGTCGATCGCGAAGGATCGTTACAAACACTTCGCTGACCGAAAACGTAAAAAGAACCTGAGCTTCATGTAGGAGACTTAGTCTGGTTGAGTACAAAAATCTCAGACTCAAAGGTCCCCGTAAATTTCAGCCTCGTTTTATGGGTCCTTATCCAATTGAGAAGGTCATAAATCCAGTCACTTATCAACTATCTGTTCCTGGTTCTACCAAAATTCATCCAGTATTTCATGTTTCTCTCCTTAAACCAATTCAACCAGGGTTGCGTAGGGTTTCCTCCTGATCCTCTGATGGTTAATGGTGAGGCGGAGTACGAAGTTAAACGAATTTTGGACTCAAAACTCATCCGCAATGAAATTTTCTACCTCATTGATTAGCAAGGTTATGGACCTGATGAACGTTCCTGGGAAAAGAGTACTAATGTCCATGCCCCCCACTTAATTAGAGCCTTTCATGCCAAATTCCCTGCTAAACCACGACCGGAGGAAACCCCGTTGGGAGGGGGTACTGTCAGGACTCACGGGAGGTTTCCTCCTTCTAACTCTATGCTGGCTACCATTTTCCCCCTACAAACTTACCAAAAGTCAGATAATCCCTCAAGCTGGAGTGCTTGTTAGCACCAATGGAACTCCAAGATGGCTGCCAACATGCACATACTGCGACAGCACACCACTGTTAGCAGTCTAGTCTTTTAGGTTTCATGACATCTGGTGAAGTGTGCTTCAACATTCCACTGCGCACTTCACTGAAGAAATAATTTGAAGAGCACCTGTTTTCCCAGCGTTGTGGAAGTCAGTTAGGTAGTTGCGATAAAATCGGGTTAGCTTCGTCGGAACTACATTCCCTCACTAATCAGGTTAGTGTTAAACTATGTAGCTAATATAAAACATTCTGTGAGAAAAGGTTATGTCAGAGGTAAATTTCTATTTAAAGAGAAAAAGGAAACGAAGTCAGAATATATTTTCCTTCGTTTGAAAACTGGAAATACTTTTCAGTAATTGCTTTCCTTAGCTGAGAAGATTAAATAAAAAGCTTTTTGAATCAGCTGTTCCAGAATCTGTCAGAGGCAGGCGTGACCTTTCAACACCAGTGTCTTCTTAGACTGAAACTTGTCACTCTTCTGAGAATTAATTAAAAGGTGAAGTCGGGGTCAAAAGCCCGGCATATTTCTTTCTCATGCCATGTGTTAGGTTTGAAGATAAATAATGTGAAGGCTAGTTAAAGAACTCCAGTAATGTTCTCCTCACGTATGGCAGAATAAATTGTGCTTCCAGCAAACATAAAACCAAAGGCCTGAATAAAACGAACGCTTCCTTTTAACATTTAACCTAAGTTCTGAAGCATTGTTTAAAAACTAATTAAAGACAGAAAACCAGTCATCCTACTCCAAAACCCCAGTTCAAGGCCCACTCCAGTCTCTTAACAGACTAGCAGGATCAAGTGCAGATTGTACCAGAGAACGAAAAGGAAAGAGATCTGAGTGAAGACTTCTCATACAACCTAGCAAACAATACATGAGAAGTAGAAGAGAAGTAAGCTTCAGTAAACATTCTGGTAAGATAAGTTATTTATACACCATAGAAAAAACAGTAAGTTAAAAGGCACAGTAAATAAAGGTTTTTACATGTTAATGTTGCAGTCCAGTAAGAAGAAGAAGAAGAAGACGTAGCTGAACAGGCAGAATATTGGAGCAGTCTCTTCTCTGTCCCCAACCCCTTTTCCCCCCCTTAGAACTTACCTGCAATGGAATATTAAAAGACCTAGCAGGGTTGGTTCTGAGAAGGGTATTGGGACCTAGCGTCATTCTGCTCCTGTGTGGTTCAGACAGCAATAAGTATTTAGACCCTGACAGTGGGGGCTGCCCAAAACGGGCATGTCAATGCCCCCACCCCCCAAAAAAATGTCTTTCTGCCCCCCCCCCCCCGGGGGGGCAGAAAGCCCACTAGATGCCAGGGATTTTTTTGGGGCAATTTTACTTAGGGTGGGGGCTGCCCAAAATGGGCAGGACAATACCCCCACCACCCCCCCAGAGAAATGCCAGTCTTTCTGTCCCCCCCCGGGGGGTAGATGGGGACAGTGGCCCCTGATCTGCCTCCCGGGGGGGGCAGAAAGCCCACTAGACACCAGCTATTACGCTGGCTTTTTTTATGCGTGGGGGTGGGGGCTGCCCAGAATGGGCATACCAATGCCCCCACACCCCAAAAAAATAGCCACAGTCTTTCTGCCCCCCTTGGGGCCATATCAGGGCAAACTTCCCCCCCCCCTCGATTTCCCCCGGGCGGCAGAAAGCCCACAAGGCACAGACCTATTTTTAGCAATGTGCCTACCTGTGGATTTTGGGCCCTAGCGAAGCCGGAACATAGGGAAACCTAGCAAACCTGTACATTTTTGAAAACTAGACACCCAGGGGAATACAGAATGGGGTGACTTGTCTGGCTCTCACCAGGTTCTGTTACCCAGAATCCCTTGCAAACCTAAAAATTTGTCTAAAAAAAACACATTTTCCTCACATTTCTGTGGTGGAAAGTTCTGCAATCTGTGTGGATCCACAAAATTCCACAAAGCCCGCATTCCCCAAAGTTTTCCGAGAAAAATGGTGCCTCACTTGTGTGGGTGGGTCAAGTACCCGTGACAGGCAAGGGCCCAAAACCTATTCAAGCGACTTCAAAATTACCTATCACAAAACAACCTGGTTTTGCAAGGAGGGGTCCCATGAGTTTTTAGCCCCGGACTCGGCGGCCATCTAGGGAAACCTACCAAACCCACACATTTCTGAAAGCTAGACACCCTGGGGAGTCCAGCAAGGTATGGCTTGTGTGGGTCCCCCAACACTTCCCTACTGAGAATACCCTGCAAACCTCAAATTTAGATGAAAAAATCACTTTTTTCTCAAATTTCTGTGTGGGAAAGTTCTGGAATCTGCGTGGATCCACAAATTTACTTCTACACAGCATTCACCCAGGTCTCCGGATAAAAATGGTACCTCACTCGCGTGGGTGGGTCAAGTACCCGCGACAGGCAAGGGCCCAAAACCTAGTGAGGCGACATCAAGATTACCTATCACAAAACGACCTGGTTTTGCAAGGGGGGTCCCATGACGTTTTGGCCCGGGGCTCGGCGGCCACCTAGGGAAACCTACCAAACCCACACATTTCTGAAAACTAGACACCCGGGGGATTCCAGGGAGGTATGGCTTGTGTGGATCCCCCAACGTTTTTTTACCCAGAATCCCCTGCAAACCTGAAATTTAGCTGAAAAAAATAACTTTTTTCACACATTTTTGTGTGGGAAAGTTGTGGCATCACTGGGATGACACAAATTTCCTACCACCCAGCGTTTTCCCCAGGTCTCCTGATGAAAATGGTGCCTCACTCGTGTGGGAGGCCCAAGTACCCGCGACAGGCAAAGGCCCAAAACATTTTGTGATAGGCAATTTTGATGTCGCCTCAATACGGTTTGGGCCCTTACTTGACCCACCCACGCAAGTAAGGTACCATTTTTCTCGAAAGACTTTGGGGAACGCGGGGTGGGTGGAATTTTGTGAATCCACCCAGATTCCAGAACTTTCCACCACAGAAATGTGCGGAAAATGTGTTTTTTTTTTACAATTATTTAGGTTTGCAAGGGATTTTGGGTAACAGAACCTGGTGAGAGCCAGTCAAGTCACCCCATCCTGGATTCCCCTGGGTGTCTAGTTTTCAAAAATATATAGGTTTGCTAGGTTTCCCTAGGTGCTGGCATCGCTAGGGTTCAAAAACTACAGCTAGGCACTTTGCAAAAAAAAAGGGTCATTTTTCGCTATGAAAATGTGGTGTGACCACGTTGCGTTTTGTGCGGTTTCCTGTCGCGGGGACTAGGCCTACCCACACAAGTGAGGTACCGTTTTTCTCAAAAGACTTTGGGGAATGCGGGGTGAGTAGAATTTTGTGGATCCACGCAGATTCTAGAACTTTCCACCACAGAAATGTGAGGAAAATTTGGTTTTTTTTTTACCATTGTTTAGGTTTGCAAGGGATTCTGGGTAACAGAACCTGGTGAGAGCCAGTCAAGTCACCCCATCCTGGATTCTTCTGGGTGTCTAGTTTTCAAAAATGTATAGGTTTGCTAGGTTTCCCTAGGTGCCGGCAGAGCTAGGGTTCAAAAACTACAGCTAGGCACTTTGCAAAAAAAGGGTCATTTTTCACTTTGAAAATGTAGTGTGCCCACGTTGCGTTTTGCACCGTTTCCTGTCGCGGGCACTAGGCCTACCCACACAAGTGAGGTACCGTTTTTCTCGAAAGACGTTGGGGAATGCGGGGTGGGTGGAATTTTGTGGATCCACATAGATTCCAGAACTTTCCACCACAGAAATGTGAGAAATGTTTTTTTTGACAATTTTTTAGGTTTGCAAGGGATACTGGGTAACAGAACCTGGTGAGAGCCAGTCAAGTCACCCCATCCTGGATTCCCCTGGGTGTCTAGTTTTCAAAAATGTATAGGTTTGCTAGGTTTCCCTAGGTGCCGGCAGAGCTAGGGTTAAAAAACTACACCTAGGCACTTTGCAAAAAAAGGGTCATTTTTCACTGTGAAAATGTGGTGTGTCCACGTTGCGTTTTGGGCCGTTGCCTGTCGTGGGCACTAGGCCTACCCACACAAGTGAGGTACCATTTTTATCAGGAGACTTAGGGTAACACAGAATTGTAGAGCAACTGTTATTACCTATTGACTTTTGATGCATTTCTGCCTTCCAAATGAAAGACCATGTGTAAAAAAGAAGTCATTTTGAAAAATGACCTATAATTCTCATGCTAGTATGGGTACTCCCAATTTCGGAAATGTGCAAATATCTACTGTTTCTAAACTCTATATTTTGTTCCCATTTCAGAAATACATAGGTGTCTTTCATACCGATTTTTACATGTATAAATTTTCCCAGAATAATTGCTATATACCCGGTACATAATAAAAAAACATTGCAAGACGCTGCTCGGTTATTGGCTCTGGGTTCGTCGGGTTCTTGGTGAACCTACAAGTCCTATATATCACCACAGCCAGAAAGGTCCACGGATGTAACGGTATATTGCTTTCAAATAGCTGTCATAATTAGAAGAAGTTACAGGTGAAAACGTTGACACAAATGACTGTTTTTTTTCAACTAATTTTCAATTTTTCCTATATTTAACTGTCTGTTTCTATAAAGAAAACTTGAAGGATCTACACAAATGACCCCTTGCTGAATTCAGAATTGTCTACTTTTCAGAAATGTATAGCTTTTCAGGATCCATTATTGATTCCATACCCATTTCTACCATTAACTGGAAGGAGGTTGAAAGCACAAAAAATAGCAAAATTAGGCTATGTCCCATAAAAATGCCAAAACTGTGTAAAGTTTTGGTTTTCTGACAAGTCTGCTCGTCCCTGAAAGCTGGGAAGATGGTGATTTCAGCACCACAATCCCTTTTTTGATACCATTTGCAGGGAAAAAACGAGACGCTTTCATCTGTAGCCCTTTTTTCGCATTTTTCCCCAAAAAAACAAAATTTAGCTGTATTTTGGCTAATTTCTGGGTCCCCTCTAGGGGAATCCACAAACCCTGGGTACCTTTAGAATCCCCATCATGTTGGAAAAAAAGGACGCAAATTTGGCGTGAATACCTTATGTGGTCAAAACGTTACAGGGGCCTAAGTGCGAACTACCCCAAATAGCCAAAAAAAAGGCTTAGCACAGGGGGGGAAAAGGCCTAGCAGCGAAGGGGTTAAAACTTTCTATATGCAGCAAATGGGCAATGGGGCCGCACCCCCCATCAAAGGGCCCCAAAAGACCAGTGCGGGCCGGAATGGACTGGTCGGGGTCAGCGGCCCAATGGTGACCACATCATTTGAATTTCTCGTGGGTGTACTTTCCCGTGGGTGGCAACAATTGGTTTACTGGGGGCGACGGGGTTGCATGGTCAGTCTTCATCAAAACACAAGAGTGTCATTGATTTCCTAAATCGGTTTGGAGAAGTAGGCAGGGAAACAAACCATGGTAAAGAAACAAGAACTTCTCCAAAACAATGTATATAATATTTGCAGTACATCAACAGTATATATGAAGCCAGGGATCGAACTAGTGTTTTTATAGTTTATTTAAATCATACCAACATTTTTTTTTTTTAGATATATATGTATTTATAGCGCAAAAAACCTTATTCTTAAAAGGACTGTATATATTCTTTTTTGTATATACATCAAAACAACTATACACATAGTCATGTAGTTGTGAGCACCCACAAATACAATTGGTCAATACATATTAGAAATATCATACTGCATGAACACAAGAAAAGCACACAAAATAAGTCACAAAGCACTATGAGCCACAATCACAATAATCAAAGAAACAAAGAGAAAACATTGGACACAACAAAATTTACATTACAAAACAATAAAACACTTCACGATACAAGGAAATATTTGCTCAATCTGTAAATATTGATGACATTGTGAAATGTTTAATTCAGGCTGACAGAAAAAACGCTGCATGGGCAGTCTGCAGGGGCGGCAGGATAGCTTAAAAGGGTAAAAATGACTCTAGTGAGCACCTTGCTGCCTGCCTGCCCGTGAGGACTGCCGGTGCACGCTGCCCCAAACTTCACCTGGAGTTTTCTTTTACCGACCTTCCCATCCCTTTAACTTCAACAATCCTTGTCGGTGGGAGGGGGAAGCGCTTAAGGAGACCTGTTTTGACCACAAAACAGGTTGCTAACGTGGGGCATCACAGATCTAAGCGCAGACGGATTCAAGATGTTATTGGTTTTTAGAATAACCCGGGGCAGGGGTGCGATGGTTGCTAGTGAAGGGCTGGGGACATCCGCTACTGCAAATTGTCCATGGTCCTAGAGGGTACTCCATGATACGCTCCTTGTGTGTGTGTGGGGGGGTTGGCTGCGCCAGGGGACCAAGGTATTGCCCGGTTGCCCAGGCTCATCCCCCTGATTGGCTGCCAGGGGGTTTCCCTTTATTGGGTTGCCCTGGCATGGTTCTCTTTGGGTGGCCAGCTGCTTTGCTGGCCCTAGTTCCCTCTATCTTGAGTGAGTGGAAAGTTTGTATTGTAAATGATGCCACTAGGAACTGAGGGATGGTCAATCATGGCTCTTAATGGATTGTGAGAATATGTTAGTAGTAGATTTTATTCGTAAAAAGACTATCAATTTTGTATATAATGGAAATGTTTTTGCAAGATGAAGATAACAGCTGAATTTTAATGTTGTGTTTATGAAGTGTAATAAATACGGGCAGAGAATGAGGACATTCTCTAACGCTAGTATGGTTGTCTGTTGTTACTTCATATGGGGGTTACAGCTTTGCATGTTTTGGGGGAGGGGGGGCAATCACAGTCTTCTTTCCCAGCCCACCCGTCTTGCAACTGTCCCCCACCTGATGCTGTTCTTGTTCAAAGCAATTAACTTTCTTTTACATAAGCGGCAATGGAGCAGCGCGATAAGGATTCCCCCAGCAGAAACAGAACAAGGACAGCACAACACAGAGCACATGGTCGTCATGCTTTCTTAAAAAAAAATTACAATTTACATGCTTACTGTTCTAAGATGTTTACTTGCAGTGATGCTGTCGGTTGCTGACAGAGAGACACAGGCTGGGAGGCAGACAGTGACTAATTCGGTAATGCGATAAACCTCGTCTAAAAAGAAATAATTCACAACAAGCATTGGTAAATGCATTCGGTTTTGCCTATGTGATTGATTTTTTTGTTGTTGTAAGATTTAGCTTGGTGACCAGTTGTGCAATATAAGTTACTGAAACTCCATAAAAGTGTTATGATTTTTTTTTGGGAGAAAGCCAATATATTGTGCAGTAACTGGTGGTTATATAATGGGGGGAGATTAGGTAAATGGCGAAGGACAAAAACCAAAACATGCAGTGGCCAAGCACGGTTGATATGTGTGCCATACTCAAGCCAGCTTGTTAACTAACCTTGCAAAGAGTAGTGAAATGCTCTCACCCCACCCCACGCCAAGAAGAGAACTGGGATAAAGAATAAAGCATATAAGACATACAATATTCCATACAATAAACCGGGTCACCTGTAAGTGTCTGTGTAAATTCATGTTGTGGGTGGCTGTTTATAATGCAGCAGGCTTGAAAGCTCTGGAGCTGAGGATAAAAGGCATTGTCTGTCATTGGGGCAGGGCACAAAGGTGTTCAGAATACATGCTCATCCTGTCTTCGGCCTCTCTACATATTGCCGTGTTACACAGTCCCTTGTAACTCCACCTCCTTGCTGCTGCAACCCAAGGTAACGAATGCCAATCATAATTGTGATTCTGTGCAAACGTTTGTGAAGGAGGAACGCCGCTCTCAACACATTTACAGTGCTAAAGAAAATTAAAATGCAGTGCTTACAGGCAAGTGAGTCCTTTGAAGGAAGTGAATTGAAGAAGATGCAAGGAAGTACTTGCTGGAAAGAGTGATAAAAAGGTGCAAACAAGGAAAGAGATGATGATGTATTAAATACAGAAATGAAGTTTATTTTATAGATGTGGGGAGAGAAAAAAGTATACATTTCTAAGAGGGCTAAAATGGTGGGAAGGAGATTACGTCTGCAATTATAAAACTTTGAAGACCACTACCCCAGATCTCTGTAATGGAAAGCTCATAGAAGAACCACAATAGTAGTCCGGTGGCACGCAATGGAAAGCACAAGATTTCAGGTAAACTGTTTTAAGCCATACTCTCAATTGCATAGGCCACGCCTCTGGGAAAGTATTAGCATTTATGGCCACACCCCTTTTATACCGAACACACACACACACACACACACACACTCACACTTACTTTTATTGCACTTGGTGTAACAGTTGCTTTATAGAGACAGAAAGTGAAACTGATGTCAGCAACTTGTAACAAAGTCAAAAACTGCACAATAATGATAGCGGAGAACGGATTCTATGGGAAAATGTATGCCTAGTGAGTACAGGGTTGTTGTGTGTTTCGGCTGAAGTGGGCACACTAAAGTAGCGAAGTAATTGTAAATATAAGTAGAACTGTAAATGGCAGCAGTGCAGAGACTTACTGTAAAGATAAAAAGATGGGCAAGTCACAGCAGCGTGGGGATCGTACACTCACATTGATGACAGCAGTGCAATTAACCTATTTGCGAGCAACCGGATCGGATAAGAGCAGGAAAAGTCCAGTCCTAGCAACTACACTTGACAATGTGATTGGCGAAATGCAGTTGTTCCCTGCTCCCATCCTATGTTGCCACCTACCCCAGCATGTAAATCCCCAGAATGTGTGAGGAGAAGCTGGTCAGTTGGGCATGTGTTGGTTCAAACTGGGAACTGACGGCGCAGCTGAGAGCTGGAATGAATCTCCTGTGCGAATAAACTACATTGACGGACTCCTAGTGGCATGCTCTTCATTTCATAAAGACCTGCTTTTCAACATGGGAGAGTTCTGTAAATAAATATACAACACTCCCTCAACAGAAAATAGTTTTTCCCCTTCATGATTTTCGTCTTTTTTTCAATGCAACATCATAAAATACTCTCAATCGCCACTGTTTGTCTTTTTTCATTATTGTTGATCCAGCTCTTAGAGATCAATAAATTCGCAATAAACAAGGCCCAATTACATTACCCAACAAAGTCCCTTCACGCTGGGTTCAGTCTAATGCAAGGTTCTGACCTAACTTGCCAATCTCCAATCGAACCTGCATTTCTTATAGAAAAATAATGTGGCGATTACATCTTTTTATAGTTGAATAGTTATAGGCAATAATCTATAAACACACCCTGAATAAAGACGGACACAGTGTGTATATTTATAATGTTTATCTAAATGTGAAATAAATGCTCATTGTTGGACTTGCCCCTTTTTGCAGGGTCATCCCTAAACTTTTTGCCTTTCTCCTAGCCTTTTTTCTGACATGGTGTTGGTGGTTCTAGGACTCTGGGCAATTTAGCACTGCTGTCCAGTGTAAAGTGTGTGTGCTCTCTGTGTTACATATGGTAAGATTGGTCTACACCTGTTTGGCCTATTTAATTTACCTGTCAGTCCCTTGTAAAGTGGTATCTCATATACCCAGGGCTGGTGAATTAAATGCTACTGGTGGGCTTGCAGCGCTGATTGCGCCACCCACCAAAGTAGCCTTTTAAACCTATTTCAGGCCTCTGCCATTGCAGGGCCTGTGTGCGAGGTGTTACTGCCGCTGTGACGTGACACCTAAAGTGTGTGCCATGTCTGTGACCCCCCTTTTTACTACATGTCAGTCACCCCTAAGGTAGGCCCTAGCTAGCCCTATGGGCTGGGTGCCTTGTAGGTAAAAGATAGGACATGTACCTTAAGTGTGTGACATGTCCTGGTAGTGACAAACGGCCGTTTTAATTTCTCACTACTGTGGGGCTGCCCTCCCATAGGAATGCATTGGGGATTCCCTGATAAGTGTTTCAGTGGTAATTCCTGATATGAGAGGAGCAGCATGGTCAAGTTTGGTATGTTTGGAATAGTGATAATAAATGCTACGCAATGGTGTCATAAGGTTTCTGCACATACACAGAGCTATGCACAGGAAAATGGGACCCCGGAATACAGTGGTTTGCCACCATATACCGTAGCACCCAAAAACCCCAACCCAACTAGCTTAGCATCCCATTAGCACCCAAGTACCAATGATTAGACAACCCAGAACACGGTATCTTTATCTCAGGACTCGCAGAAGCAAGAACACTCTTTCGTCACTCACTCGTACTTGTCCACAAGGTGCGTAGGAAGAGACACTGGATAGGTTAAAATGTTTATTCCAACTTACGTGCTCTAATGTACAGTACACGTGTCAGTACTAATAGCATAATGCATATGACTAATATAAGCAGCATGGTTCCAATTCCATAGAATACAAACGGGGAAAGCATCTCAGAGCTCAGTGGATAAACGTATAAATAACATTACCACCCTCCCCTTGCAGTAAGATAGTTTATTATAATAATAGAAGACCTCTGGGCTTTGACTAGCGAACCCCCATACCTCAGTCTCTAGATGCAGAATTACATCAGCAGGACATCATAGCTCTTCTCACTGAAAGGGATTTCTCCAAGTGTGTGTTAAGCGCTAGTAAACCACAGTTTTAAAAGCATACCAAATTCTTCATGGCAATTGCACCTAATGTTATGTCTGGGTGCGCGAGACTGGCCATATCAGGAAGAACCAAAATACATTGTTATGCGACCTTGTACATGTTTGTGCAGACTGAGCCCAAAAAGGTGAACAACAGAAAATGCAGACAGTGCAAAAGAACTTGGCACGAGCAAAGGGCGAGGGAGGCCCGGCTCAGTGTAACGTGCGCAAAGGAAAACAGCATGGCAGCCAGGCCTAGGCCAACATAACAAGGCAGGTAACAATCCACAAGACACCCTCCCCTGGTCAGTCCAGCGGCCAGGACAGAGGCCCATCAGAGGAAAAACACAGCCGTTGGAGCACAGGGAGCGCCCAAACGGCGAAGGGCAGGTCAATCCATGAAAGTGTAAGTGCAGAGAAAAGCCATACCCTCCAAGAGTTCATCATTGGAATCGTCAAAAAACATAGATGCCATCCAATCCATGAGATCAAAAGAGCAGGAATGCTCCTCAACAAAGGGAGCATCCAGAAGCAATGCGGGACAGCTTGCGTGATAATTGAAACAGCTTCGTTGTAGGAGATCCTGGGCAGCCGCCCAGATATCCCATTGCGCCAAAATCTCCAGTGCAGCCGCACGCGCCATACAGCCAGCAACGGAACAGTCCTGCTCATGGGCCTCTAAGGGACCCATCAACTGAACAAAATCCGGAACAGACAATGACGAATTGGAGAGGCAATAATCCAGAGTCCAGGTGAAAGGACAGCGGACACAAGTCATCACAGGTTGCACGCAAGTGAAATACGCAAAGCGAAATGAAAGAGTATATGACACACTCAGTGTCGCCAATGGCAAGACACCAAAACCGGCCAAAAGGCGCTCACGGAGCAGCTGGAGGCGTTCTGGATCGAGCAGGTCCCATCGGGGAGCAGCCATTGCGCAGAAAGCAAATTAAGAGCAAGACACCAGCCGCTAAAGCGAGGATCAATGGGAAACCGCCAAAGACACTGGAAAAAATAGAATGTATGAAAGCCGGGATGGCACCAAAAATAGTTTGGAAGGAGGACACCAAGCCCGACCCCACGACCTTAAAAAAGTGTACTAGGCCTTCAGTGTTAGATGCGTTAAAAATACGATGTATTAACTCCCCAAAATGTTGGGGGAGATTAGTGTTTAAAAGGGCCTGTATTTCACTGTGGGTACTCGCCACCTGGAGAATGAATGTCTCCCGGGCGGACGTGAGCATAACTTCCTCGTTTAATAATAGTGCCTTTATTCTGCTCAGTCTATTGAAATCTGCTTCCATGGTAGGGATGGAAGGCCAAATAGAGATATCAACCTTGCCATGAGGGGGAGGAAAAAGCACATTTTTGCAGCAGACAACCCTGTGCGAAACTGTTACAATGTAAGGAATGCCAGCCTGCAGGCCACAACAGTTTTCGTTATTTAAAAGTAAATAACTACCATTGGAAAGGAGAGTGAAAGTAGGAGAAATAACAGGAGCAGGAATACCTTTCAGCACACAAGCAAGATTAGGAGCGGAAACGCTACATGAGCCATGCAATTTAATGTGTTTACAAATAAGCGAATGACCCATAGTCGAGTCGCAGTACTCCCCCGTGAGAAAGACTTCCTTGCCGTCCCGAAGGCATTTATACATGAAAGGCAAGGACCAGAGTTCATGCAGGAAAGCACTGCCCAAGGGCCGGTAACGGCCCACAGGATAATGTTTCATGCACGAGTCAAATTCAAACAAGGAAAAAGGTAAAGCGATAACCCCATGGACTAGCCATACAGCAGAATCGAGTTCTGCAACAGAGAACGGCAAAGGATCCATCTTTTCGATATGTAATAGAGTGTAAGTTGCATCTTTCATGGACATAAATTGCTGTTTGTCAGTTAAGTTAAAAGGTAGAAACAAGGCAGAGGTGTTCAAAAAATGCCAAGGCACTTTACCTAACTTAAGCGTTTGTAAAGTCCATGCAAACTGCATAACTGAGCGCAATTGATTCTGACCATGATATAACACAGAAACATCATCTTGTACAATATCGACAACAGAGGACACAATATTCTCTAAAGTATAAATGCGAGAAGACAGGGTATTAATACTATTGTCAACAACAGCAAGCACCTTTTCCAAATTTGCTGGATCTATTTCCCAAAGACGGGAAGCAGCTTCCATTTGTGATAGCTTCCAGAGTTCATTATATGTCTCATAAATGAATCTTTTAGGTCGGGGACCACGAGGTCCCAAAACAAAGTCGGACAGATCAATATTGCCTGTAAGGAGGGACAAATGTTGTTTAACAGAATCAAGGGACGAATGTTGCAGCCATTGTTTGCATAATTTACCAACAGAATATGTAGTGACAGTACGGGAATCAGTAAATCTCGGATCAGGCCTATCCTGTGTGTAACTAGCTCCTGAGTCGTGAAAACGCATTTGACATGCATTTGATGATGTAGGCCATACCAACCAGGGTGACTGAACTAGCTCAGAAACATTATACGAATTATTTTGTAACAGATCCTGCAGGGACACGAGGGACATATTGAATCGTGAGCTTTCATTGGGAAAACTCGACAGGGATGGTATTGATGGAGTATTCAATTGTTTAGTGGTTGCTAAGCCCCAACATGTAGTCTGATAGATGGAGACATTGAGGAACATAATTTGTGTAGGGATGAGGCAAGCACGGTGTAATGCCTCGGTTCCCTGTACCTGCCATGGCTTGGAGCCCCAAATAGATTTTAAATCCACTGTATTATCCCAGTACTCATAACCACCCACAGCTAGGGCACTTAGAAAGGAACCTGAATAAAGCAATTTGGTGTGTGTTAACATAATTTTCTGAGTTGATGTGTTATTAAGTCTAAAATAATAGGATGCAGGGTTCGACCGATTAAAATCAGTAAAATAATTAAACTTATTTCGAAGAGTTTGAGAGCTACCTGGCAAGGGGTTTGGACAATGTTCCCATTGGGTATAGTTAACAGAACTACGCAGGGCACTGGGCTTATGGAGAAAATGATTACCCCAATGTTGGTAACAATACAAATCGGCATAATTAGCAGAATTCATATATAAATCTTCAGCATTAAAAGATGCATAATATTTTAAATCGGCAAACAATGCTTCAACGGCATGCACATCCCAATCATCAGAATGAATATTATTTTGTACTACATCACCCATTGAAACACGAAGGACATTAGGTACATTAATAATTTCCGTCGGACCATGGATTTGATAGTTCACTGCATCCCATACGATGCCATCAGCAACTGGGAAAGCTGAAATGTTCACAAATGTGTGGTCACGCTTCATGATGTGAGACGAGGAATGAGGAGCCAAAGTTCCAGAAACATAGTCTACAGCAGAGCGTTCAGGTAAATAGTGACCATTAATTAGTAGAAAAAACACTGTGACAAAGCCAATGGACATGAACAAAAAATCAAGAAAAGTACCAACCAAATGTATGTCCAGGGTGGAATCAAAAATTGTCTCTAAACCAGGATATAAAAATACTGAACTTGGATGGAACTTTTGAAGATGTGGAATCCGAATCAAAGGAATAACGAGTCGGGCTTAGTGGCGATATTGGTTGATGTGCCACCGATTCAGATGCAGGATAAGTATACTCGTCCTCGTCGATGTTGGTGGAGAGTTGGGGATCAATTATAGTTTCAGGCAAAGTAGAGGATTCAGGCAAATCAACCATCTCAATTACAGCATCAGCGATCGTTCGCGCAGATGGACTATGAACATATGTCCGATAAATGGCAGGACAAGAGACCGCTGGTGTGACACTATTCAGGATCGGCCAGGCGCTGTAGCTTGACATTTTCAACTGAGATGTATCTGTTCTCTTTGCGACCAGGAAGCGGTGGTAAAATGACTGTACGTGTTCCCTTCAGGCCAAGAACTGGAACCGGTGCACGAAAAGAGGGGCCAAATTCTTTTTTGTTTTCAACCTTCTCTCGAACCAGTTCTCCAACTTTCGGAAGCCAGCCGGCTACCGGAATCTGCAACGCAGGATCTGTGGCTGAAGGCAAATGTGTAGTTGCAAGTTTGTCTCGGGCTTCTTGTAAGTCCTGTAACATAGCAGAATGGTTATCTACATCAAACTTGGCGGATTGCGCCGCGATGTCTGGACCCTCAAGGTCAGGCACAAACATTCTTATGCCAAAGAGCATTTCGTATGGGGTCCGCCCACCCAGAGGTCTTCTAGGGAGATTATTAAGTGCACGCTGAACGGTATACAAATGGGCCAGCCAGTTCCTGCCAGTACCTATAACCCTAGCTGTTAAGGATTGCTTTAAGTCACGGTTCATTCGTTCAACGATAGAGTTGCCCTCAGGCCTATACGGAGACGAAAATTTCACCCGCACCCCAAGCGAAGCCATTGCATCCTTGTAAGCCCTAGAGGCAAACGCTGGACCTTGGTCCGAATGGAAGGTGCCGCATGCGAAAATTCCCACAAAGACACGCAAATCCCTGATTACATTTCGGGCGTCAGCACTCCGTTGTGGCCAGACCCAGAGAAACTGTGTGCACGAGTCCACTGCCACTAAGATGTATTTATAGGCAGTGTCTGATGAGAATGGACCGCAGTGATCCAAGTAAACACACCCGAAGGGTCTGTTAGCAATGCAGAGCGGTGTTTGTGGTGGACGTGTTACTGTGGAAGGCTTAATCTGTTGGCAAACGTCGCAAGAAAGCACAAAAGCACGAGTGTCTTTATATAACCCACGCCACCAATAACGCTGCTGCAAGATGGAAACCGTAGCTGACACACCTGCATGAGCAGAAGCCATGCCTTCGTGTGCAGCTGATATCAAGGCACTCCTGCGGTCCGCGTTGGGGATCAGCCGATCTCCAACGTCAGGTATAGTTACATAAGGAACCTGATCGGGACTTAATGTGTAAGAATACTTGGAAGGGAAACCTGTAGGGTAATTATTACCTTCCTTGGTTGCAGCAATAGCTGCTAATATAACAGGGTCTATTTTAGACATGGACCTGGTAACCGCTGCTACTGAACACGTGACTACTGCTGAACGGGCAGCCTCATCTGCCAGATCGTTACCAATAGCGTGTGCGCCCACCCGCTGATGGCCTAAGGTGTGAACCACCTGTGTGAGGGGCAGACGTTGTTGCAATTCTGCCACTCGAACCCAAAGCATTTTATGCTTAATTGTGCTCCCTTTGCGTCCTTGTAGTCGTTTTCGACCAGAAAAACAGATTGTCATTGTAAGACTGTACACAGTAGAAGGAATCACATACAATAAGAGTTGTCTCATCCTGAGAAGCGAACTCAAGTGCAAGTAGCAATGCATGCAGCTCGGCCAATTGTGCGGTACTATCTCCAAGTGTGCGAGTGTGCACTACAGAGGATTTGAACGTTCCATCTACAAAGGAACCCGCAACAATAGCACATGCAGCTGAATAAGCGTGCTTGGACCCAGTGGCCGGTTGCGCCGAACCATCGGTGTAGATCACACATTTGTAATCCTCAAGCGGTAATAAAAACAAAGGAGGAGGATGAACGAATTCATACTGCAAAAACTCCTGAGTCTGCTGGGAAGAATCAAAAACAAAAGTGACGTCCGAAGACGTCAAGGATGTAGCCCATTGTATCCAACGGGGATGCATTGCTTTTGAGTTCGGTACACTTGCCTTTGTTACTGCCTCTAGGGCAGGACAGGGTGTTACCACTAGAATCCGCTTTCCCTGTGCCAGTGCGCGTTCTTTTAGAATCGCCATTTGCACTGCAGTTAGCACTTTTTCGACAGATGTAAAGCGCAATTCAGCGGAAGTGTACAGATGTGACTTGTATGCGATGGGTACTGTATCACCTTCATTAAAAGTTAAGTATGTGAATCCCACCGCCCCCGGAATTATTCTAATCACCAGGTTTGTGTGGTTATCACGAGTCAAAAGATATTTAGACTCCAATAGGTCTGTCTGCAAAGACTGCAGAATCGAGGTATGCTCAGGCAGCCAGCAAGACCTTGAATAAGTAGGTTGTATCAAAGCATACAAAGGCTTGATACGCTGGGCATATTCGGGAATGTAAGTACGCCCGAAATTCAAGAAACCCAGCAAAGACTGAAGTTTCTTCAGAGTATTTGGGGGCACAAATGTGCACATTTTTCCAAGAAATGGGGGCTAAGCCCTTACCTTCGTTATTGAGCTCATAGCCCAAGAACAGAACGGTAAATTCAGCAATGTGTGACTTAGCAAAGTTAAATTTGTAACCCTGCTCCGCAAATTCAAGAATAATGCGGTCCACACGGGACAAATGCTGAAATAATTCGTCGTCCGTCAGATAGATGTCATCTACGTACGAACATGCGTCTTGATCAATGTCATTTAACAAAGAAACAACACGGGCGGCGAATATACCCGGACTATTTTTGTAGCCCATGGGTAAACGCCGGAACTGGAATAATTTACCACCGGAAGTGAATGCGGTCCATTGACCACTCTCCGGGGCTAGGTTGTGCGTGTAGAAACCGTTTGAAAGGTCAAGTGTCGTTTTGTATTTTTTACGAACAAGACTGTCTACAAGCGCAGAACTGTGTGTATTTTGCACCGCAAAGTTCCGACAATGAGTATTTAAATGCCGGTAATCCAAAACTAAGCGGTACGATCCATCGGGTTTAGAAACCACGAAAAGGGGATTGTTCATAGGTGATACGCATGGTTCAATTACTCCCTGATATTCCAACTGTGTCAGAATTTCGGAGACGGGGCCTTTTGCCTGCCGTTTGATGGGATATTGGGGTTGTGGCTGCGGTAGTGACCGCAAAGGTATTGCATGAGGAGGTGATTCTTCATCCCATCCTACATGGTTGCGGTATAACGCTGGTGCCAGGTACACAGCCCACTCAGCTGCAAGTGCTTCAGCTTTGTCTTTTGGGACATGCCGTGAGAAGCTTGGAAGGATTATCTCCTCTCCTTTATGTGCAGCTAAAACGAATGGGGGTGGCCAATCCACCTCTGCTAACAAAATGTCATATGAAGAGGTTAGATTTTCCCAAAAAATCCCTTTTATTTCACGCGGTATGTCACCTTCAATTTGTATGACTATGTTGTAAAGTCTGTCAGGGGTGCCACTCTCGTGTCAGCTGTCTCTACAGTAACGAATGTTTCAGTTGCTGTCGCCTCCATATGAGGACGTAGCGCCTCCCGCACTATGGTAACTTCCGCGGCGCTGTCTAGGAGGGTCACTGCCCACGTCCAATTCTGGAGTCTCGTTCTCACGGTCTGAGGCATATTTCGCTGTGACAGCGGCAACTTTTTTCTTCTGAAATTGCGGTCGAGGAAGATGAAAGTCTTCTGCTTTCCCTCTGACTTGTTGTCGAGGTTGGTCTCGCTCCTGGGGAGCCTCTCGGCCCCTTCCTCTATCTTGCCGTCCTCCTCCACCAGCCTGTGACGACGTCTGGGCCTGTGAAGAACGAGGAGAACGCGTATCAGAGCTCTGAAACCTTTCTGGTGATTTAATCCTTGACCTATCACGTAAATCATAAGTACGTTCAGAAGAAACCGAAACTGGGGAAGCGCCTCTCGACCCCGGCTTCTTTTGTTGCTTACCCTGTTTTTTCTGTCTCCAACTCTTTTTAGTGAAGACCGGTTTATCATCTTTCTCAGATGCACTTTTTGTTTGTGTAACCTGTGTTTGCGATTGAGTTTGCATTTTTACAAAAGGCTTGTTGCCCAGGCTATTTCTTCCAATTGTTTTATAAGCCCGGGCAATAATTTTCGGTAATTCGCGGGGCCTGTCCAACTCTGGGACCAAAGCCAAAGCATTCGCTACTTGAAAGTTCATAGCATCGCCCTTGACATTTCCAAGGATCAGCTCAGCTACTACATCAAACACTCCCACTAGTCTCATCCCTAATTCCACAGCCGCTTCAGGGCCATGTTCATCCTGTACTTTTTTAATTACAGAGGGTAGAACCGTCATGGAAGGAGTTCCAAAACATTTTGAATAAACTGCTGCGAATACCTTACCCCAGTTTTCACATGATGTCAAATCGGGGATTATGTCTTTTGGCAAACTTATCGTGAGGATGCGATGTTTATCTACTGGGGATGTATGGGGAAACACTGCTTCTATCTGATCGAACTTTTCTGCAAGCCAGTAAGGATAGTCGTCCTTATTTTGTGGACGTTTGCCCATCACAGAATTTACCATGACAGGACTTATGGTCACTCCAGCGGCTATAGCTGGTTGGCCTGCGACTACAGGAGCAGCTCCATGTAGGCTACCTGTAACGTATGTCACTAGGGCTCGATGCACTCGTACCAATTCGGTATGCATAGTGCGCAGTTCCACAAGCGGTAATGCCAGATAATTTGGATGCGGGGTATACCCGGCCAATACAGGCCAAGTGGCCCCCTGAATTGACAAGGGGCCTAAACGAACTGCGGTAGTTGGTTGTGGTAGGGCGCCATTAAACCAAACACGGTGCTGCCAAGCCGTGAGAGGTACTTCAAGAGTGGTATAGGGTCGATAGGCAGCAGGAATAACGGTGGGTTTATATTCATGAAACAGATTATCATCTGCCTCCACCGCTTCAAAAGTGATCCAAGTGTAAAACACCTCAAAGTGGTAAGCCGGATCGGCTTGAACCACAAAGACCAAATCGATCCCTGTATCAGGCACTCCATACACCCGTAAGTGGTCTCGGAGTGCTCCTCGACTATGTGCAGCAATCGCCACACCAGCCATGACTAAACAGTTATATTCGACAACCTAACAGGGAGCACTAAAATGGGTCTATTAACTAACCTTTTTAATAACATCAAGCTTGAAAGAACCTATAAAACATTCAATATAGGAGGTATCACCGTCACATACGCCTCCGGAAGCGTACGCGAGGGATTGTGGACAAGCACAAGTACTACTCAAGCGTCTCGCAGATAAGCAGCCCCACGGTGGTCGCGCCATGTCATAAGGTTTCTGCACATACACAGAGCTATGCACAGGAAAATGGGACCCCGGAATACAGTGGTTTGCCACCATATACCGTAGCACCCAAAAACCCCAACCCAACTAGCTTAGCATCCCATTAGCACCCAAGTACCAATGATTAGACAACCCAGAACACGGTATCTTTATCTCAGGACTCGCAGAAGCAAGAACACTCTTTCGTCACTCACTCGTACTTGTCCACAAGGTGCGTAGGAAGAGACACTGGATAGGTTAAAATGTTTATTCCAACTTACGTGCTCTAATGTACAGTACACGTGTCAGTACTAATAGCATAATGCATATGACTAATATAAGCAGCATGGTTACAATTCCATAGAATACAAACGGGGAAAGCATCTCAGAGCTCAGTGGATAAACGTATAAATAACATTACCACCCTCCCCTTGCAGTAAGATAGTTTATTATAATAATAGAAGACCTCTGGGCTTTGACTAGCGAACCCCCATACCTCAGTCTCTAGATGCAGAATTACATCAGCAGGACATCATAGCTCTTCTCACTGAAAGGGATTTCTCCAAGTGTGTGTTAAGCGCTAGTAAACCACAGTATTAAAAGCATACCAAATTCTTCATGGCAATTGCACCTAATGTTATGTCTGGGTGCGCGAGACTGGCCATATCAGGAAGAACCAAAATACATTGTTATGCGACCTTGTACATGTTTGTGCAGACTGAGCCCAAAAAGGTGAACAACAGAAAATGCAGACAGTGCAAAAGAACTTGGCACGAGCAAAGGGCGAGGGAGGCCCGGCTCAGTGTAACGTGCGCAAAGGAAAACAGCATGGCAGCCAGGCCTAGGCCAACATAACAAGGCAGGTAACAATCCACAAGACAATGGTGTGCGCATATTTATTATAACTATTTTAGAAATGCCACTTTTAGAAGTTGGCATTTCTGTGTGCTATGTGTCTGCCTGCCTGATGTGGATTGCATGTCTGGCTGTTGAGTGACAGGGGCTGGTGAGGTGTGTGTGGCTCCAGGAGGGGCAGGGTGAGTCAGTGCTGGCTGAATGGGACATCTGCATTTGGAGTAGTGGGAGAAGAAGTCCCTGAATAGGTCTGTGCCTAGCCTGTACAATGCTGGCTCCGCCCCCCTTTGGTGTGTCTGATGACGAGCCCCCACCTGGCAAAGGGGAAGAGGAGCCTGGTAAACAAAGTGCTCCAATTCCCCCCTGAACCAGTTTTGGCT
The DNA here is from genome assembly GCA_963921515.1 of Calotriton arnoldi. Taxonomy (NCBI): domain Eukaryota; kingdom Metazoa; phylum Chordata; class Amphibia; order Caudata; family Salamandridae; genus Calotriton; species Calotriton arnoldi. Next base: position 100,681 of record CAWUFW010014693.1, on the reverse strand, counting down.
GGTTCCCCCAAGCCCTGTGCCAGGGCAGACAAAGCCAAGAGGTGATATAAATATAGGGGCTGTGACCCCATGAAATGAGAGCTGTTCCTGTGCTGAGGGGACCTGCTGCTGCTGGGCTCCAGGAGGAACCGCCACAAGGGACTGCCTCCCTGCTGGAGGGCCCTGTGAGCTGGCCTGCCTGGGCCCAGCCTTGTGCCCCTAAAACTTTGCTGGCTGGAGCTGTGGCTCCTAGCGCCTCGTGAGCGCTATATTTTAATTGCCTGAGGACGAGGGGCGTGTGAGCCCTGCAGCGCTAAGCTGCACATCCTGGAGAGGGAATCCCCAACGTAGGGATTCCCCCCGAGTTGCTGCAAGGAGCGGGTGCCCACCCCGCTTGGCGTGCTCTAGCGGGTGCCCACCCCGCATTTGGTGTTGGCGGGTGCCCACCCCGCTTATGTGATTTTTTTTTTAGTACGGGTGCCCACCCCGCTGGTGAGCTTACTTAGAAAAGCGGGTGCCCACCCCGCATTGCCGCCGAGATCGGAGAAGAGCAGCGGAAGCCAGGTGTCCGTGCCTGACTGTGGGCGGAGCTTCCATCCGGGACAGGAAGCCAGGCAGGAGCTGTGCCTGGCTGTAGGTGGAGTCTCAGGTGGAAGACTCGCGCAGTAGAAGTCCGGAACCTAGCGGGTTCCCTGTCAAGTCCCGGGTCCCAGGAAGGGGACCGGGTGAAGCAGAGAGAGAGTCCCTGGAGCAGGGACTCGACGAGGCACATTGTCGGTCCCAGATCAACAGGAGTACAGCGAGAGCCCGGTGAGTGAGGGCTTGGCCTGGCACGTTGTTAGTGCCTATTTTCTGAGGGGACCCGCAGGGGAGCAGGCTGCTCCAACATTGGGGGCAAATTTGGTTAAGAGAGCCCCAGAGCCCAGTGCCATTTTTCCTGTGGGGCACATTGGTTGGTAGAGTCCCAGTGGGGGGTCCAGAGGGCACCGAAGTGGCAGTGCCTCGATTGGGGCGCAGAGCGCCGTAGCGGGCAGCTGCAACGATTGGCCATATTTGTTGGTAAAGTCCCAGTGGGGACCCAGAGGGCACAGTGAGTGCCAGTGCCTGCAGTTACCTTCACAGCTGCACCACAATAAGCGGCAGCTGCCACGTTTAGGCCTGATCATTTGTGAGGAGTCCCAGTGGGGACCCAGGAGGCACAGTAGTGCCAGCGCAATTGCGCGCTTTTGATTCTGCTGCAGTGGCAGCCAGCCCTGACATTTGGGACATAGGGCATTTGAGTCCTCTGAGAAGGCCAGTTGGCCAGGGGGTCGGTGTTAGGTTGGTAGGGCGCCAGGCCCTGATGTGATTTATGCACCCTGATTATGCCTCTAATGTGTTTATGCTTATGAGGTGATTGCATAATGTGTTTATGCTGGTGAGGCCTAATGCGTAATGTATTTATGCTAATGAGGTTTGGGCCTAATGTGTTTATGCCTAATGTCATGTTATGATATTTTAGGATGGTGTCTAATGCTAATATGATAATGCTTAGGTCATTATGGCACCAGTAGTTACTGATTGTGCTTTATATTTACTACCTGCATTGTGATGGTTCTGACCGTTGCCCTATTGGCCTGGTCCTGTATATAATCCCCTGTGAATATTGCCGAGTGCCAGTTGGCACAGTGTATATTGTGTGATTATGATTCTAATGTTATGATAATACAAAGGCTATTTTTATATATAACCTTGTGTGGAGTTTCTTTTGTGGTGTGCCTAGTGTGTTGCTGCTGTGTGTGTGTTGCGCAAACGCTGACTGCTCGTGCCAAGCTACCAAGGGGGTGAGCAGGGGTTATCTTCAGCGTGTAACTCCCTTGCCCTGACTAGTGTGGTGGTTTCTGCCTGGCTTAGGCGCATGCCCTAGCCAACCAGAAATCCCATTTCTAACACTCATCAAGTACCAATACACAGTACAAATCCTGAAATATCACAGAATAAACATTTAGCAAAGAGAAATGTCAAAATTCACATCACTTGGACAGTGCATTGAAGGAGTGGAAAGGCGATGAGAGAAAAGGTTCAAAGACAAAATACATTTGCAAATGATTATGCAAATAAGGTTTCTATCTATACTAACCCAGAAGGAACAGGAAAAACTACTCCGTGGCCACGAGAGCAGCAAGGTCCTTCAAGAAGATTTGAAAAGGGCAAAGTCTAAGTCAGGAATCAGGAAGGAAACAGGTAGGCCTCTACAGCAAACCGACGACAGCGACGATCACACCTAACGCCATCAGCATCGCAAGAAGACACCTCCCACCCCGGCACCTCAATTATACCCTAAAACCCAAATGTCCAACCCACACTTGTTTCAAATGAAAGTAAATTCTACATTTTGATTGGTTAAGGAAGGGGGTGTACTGTCACACCACACTCTGCATGTCCATCTCTCTCAATGTTCTATTGTTTTGTTTTTTCAACATCACGACTACATCATCCCAGGAAATACAAATATACTAGTATCAGACTTCAGCTTCCTTCTCTCCGCTAATGTTTCCAGTTCTGTTACTTCTTGTGCCACTCGTGCACTTCCAGAGGAAACGTTCATCACTTGCCGATTGTTTTCCGTCTTCACGTTTAACTTTTTGGCAGGCACACATACATTTGAAAGTCGCTCGCCTTTGCCTTCCCTCCACATTCTCTTTATCTTTTTCAGTTAATAAATCATTTTGTTCTTAACCCGTGCTTCTATGAAATATAAAACAAGCATTATTGATCATTTTGAAATGTTTTCTTTATGCACCCTCCCAATGCTGCATTTAACCATGCGCAACCCATATTATTTTCCTAGCAAACGTTAATAACGTGCATAAAAGCAGCATTAGTCTCTTTATTTTCATAAGGCAAGTATTTGCGGCCTAGTTCAGTGCTTTAGTACGCGCTTGCGCAGTATTATTTTCCCTCATGTTAGTTATTAAAACCACACGTTTTTCACTGCACACTGTTAGAAAAATTGGAAAATGTTACTAGGGGTTTCAATCCGAGCAGGTTTGATTTTTACGAAAACCCTGCTCCATCAATCCCCCCCTTTGATGGCGTCTTTGAGCCATCACCAAATACCCACCAATACAATTTGTCACTTAGAAAGCTGTTGTTCTCTCTCGTTTTATCATTATTCCATCTAAATCCCTCATCATTTCATAATAGTTCCCTCTTCTGTCCTCTAGTTCTATTTCTTCTTTCTTTCTTTTTCTTGCTCTTCGTTTATCAGATGTCTCTTTCTTGCATTTGCAACATTTATAAATCAAGAAAATCATTAATATCACTGTATCCCCTTGCAATAATAGGTGTTAATATTTCCCCTAATAAACTATTCCCAAATGTAGAAAACCAATTTCCCACAGAGGAAAAACTTTTACCAAGTTTCTCCCAAGCACCATCAACCTTCAATTCGGATAAATCTTGATGAAGATTTGTAATATTCTTAATATACCCCTCAAGATTTTTACTCTTGTCAGGGATATAAGTACAACATTGTTGTATTTTCAACATATTGCAGACTCCACCCTCTTTAGCCAATAATACATCAAGGGCAAGTTGATTTTGCAAAACCATAGATCTAATTGCAACCATTTCAGTATCAACCATTAAAAACCCACCAGCAGTGTCTGTTGATAAATGATCAACAATTGTGGACAATTTTCTAATTTTGTGCGAATTTAGTATAACTCCAACTGAAGGTATCAATGCTCCAAATATATCCCCTATAATTTCTGAAAAGCTCGCTCTCTTATTACTTATTAGTCCATTCTCTACTTCATTGATTCTATGATTCTATGATTGTTATCCATATGGTATATTTTGGGAAATACTATTGCTAAATAACACCCATACCAATGTGCAGGCAACCTATAGTAGGCATTCTTACCACACGCATAATAGATTCCCAGAAAGACCAGATCAGTTCCTCCTTTTAATCCCAATCCTCCCATAACTAGGAAAGTATGATCACATTCACTAGAACCAATGAAATAATTATTATAGTCAGTCTTTTGTCTAAGTAAATAAAGCTTCCCTCTATGATACCAGTCTAGCGTCATGGCAGCGTAAGTCTCGCCCTTCTTGTAATCTCCTTCTCTGAAAGAGGTACATGAGACTTTTGCTCAGCAGCCTTTCTCTGAAACTCTTGTCATCTATCTTTAACCATGTTAATGAATTCTATTTCTTCAAATCGTAATCTACAAGTTAGATTATGTCTATGTGCATATACGGTATATATGGTTTGTGTAGAATGGAAAAATACTCCCATATATTCTGCATTTCTAGCACTATTTATTTTGTTCATATTCTTTCTAATAGGAATTTCTGAGAATACTAAATCTATGTTAGAATAGAAATATTGAAGACTTCCTCTCTCGTAAAATAAACTAGTTAAGGCACTACAAGACACACCATATGTCAAAGGTAGGTGATGATATGTCACCCCCTCTGAGACAGACGACGGTAATTGCATGCACACATAACAATCTCTCGCATCCATTACATCAACATACTCATACAATAATTTGGTAAAGACATTTAATGAAAAATCATTAATTGATTTATCATGATGATAGATACTGTCATTTTTCATCTTTTCTATTTTAGTATGCGAGTCTTCCTCTAAGCCTTTAGTATCTACTTTTTCACTCATCACACCATTAATATTAGTGTTATTCTTGTGATTAGTTACCATTAAGACAGGCACAATGACAATTAGTGTTAACCATACTATCATTAGCAGAAAAATACTAAATAAGGAAGCATTAATACATTTATGTTTAAAACTACGATTTTGATGCCCAGTCTCTGCTGAATTTGCCATTTCTAGTTTAAATTTGTACTGGTTCTAAAAACTAAGAAAAAAAAATCTAACTTAGAATCAAAAAATATCTAAAAATCTTATCTATAAAAATATCTATCCAAAGTAGTGTATCCTCACACTTAATGGCTTTTCTTCTTTACCCCCTACTTTTTTTTTTTTTTTTTTCTTCAGATCTTTTGAATGATTCAGAATAATTTTCTCAAAGATTGTTGCACCTTAATTTTCACAGTTCTTTTAGGTGGTTCAAAATTGTCTCCTTTACTCTGCTCTGTACTGTGTTTTCTTTGATCTGATCTGTGTTTTCAATTTCTTCCAACACCACATATGTCCATTCTGGTGCTATGTATTTCTTATTTGGAACCCTCACTCTTTTTGTTTTACGAACTGATTCTTCTTCAGACTCACTTTGCTCAGTCTGACCTGAAACTTCAATTTTTTTTTTTTAGATCCTCATAAGCCTCTTTAGTGGAAAGAAAAAACAATGACGTTCTTCCACATGCACATGCACATGCACATCTTGATGGACACCTGAAAGCCTGTGCTCTTGTGCTTTAAGGCAAAACGGGTAGGTACGAGTAGAGAGGGAGATCGAGGTTTCTAAAGGCCCTTGGAATCGAAATCCATCTCTCTTGTCCAAATGTCTGCTTTCTTCCTCTACCTTTCCAACTGGCAGACAAAGCCACAAGGACCCAAGCCCGAAAACCTGATGAGACTGGTAAGGCATAATCATAGGGCCGCTGAAAAACCTAACTATTGTCGTTTAGAGCATCACACCATTCAATCAAGGGAAGCCAAAAGTTAACATCTCTAGAGCTCATCCTTTCCATAGTAACTATGTATTTAATCGAGACCAACAAATTTTCCAGGCTAGGGGAGAGGGGGGACACCCATAACTTGCAGATTTCCCTGCACGCCAACAGTGCAATGTAAAAGATAAGCCTTGCCTGACCTTTAGTAGGTTTTACTTCAGGCTCCAACTGACCGAAAATAATAAGAAGAACGCTTACCTTTACATGCAGCTTAAGCATTTGAGACAGCGCCCGACTCACATCATTCCAAAAAGTTTGCAACTCTATACATTCTACAAACATATGGACGTCATCGGCCTTCATATTGCCGCACTTCGGGCAGGGGACTTCACCTCCTCTCCCGAACTTTGACAGCTTCAAGGGTGACCAATACGCTCTATGGATGGAAAAGAGATGATTTCTCCTCAGGTATGCAGGCTTAACCAATTTAAAAGCATAGCCATAGATACTTGCCAGTATTTTTCCAGCGATGAATCCGGCAAGTATTTTCCCCACAGTTCCACAGGAAGCGTAAAATCGCCATCCTCCATATCCACCAGTAGCCAATAAATAGTCGCTAACTCCTTCTTTTGACTGGATTGCTGCGTCAGCTTAAACTCTAGGTCGTTTGGTACACCTATCTTCGTTAGTGGGTCGTGGATCCAGCCCTGCATTTGCACATATTTAAACCTAGATAGGTGAAAGTTTGTAAGCTGACTATATATCTCCCAGGAGATAAGCTCACCATCACTTAAAATCTGGTCCCAGTGCGTAAAGCCCCCCTCTAACAGGGGTTTGGCAAGGATATCTTTTGTCCACTCCGGGGAGCCGGGACTGTCCCAAATGGGAGCTAAAAAACTATGGTATGGAATGTTCAAGTTTTTCCTCACTTTATACCAAGTCTCCTCAAAATCTTCAGCCTGACCTTTTAAAAATTTTTTGGGTCAGCATATTTGAAAAGAAAGCCCACATTGCCTCCCGACTCCAGGTTCGCAATTTTGGCCCATAAACCTCCTACCATAGAAGGATTTGGAGAGCTAAAGAGACACTTCCCATTTTTTAAAAGAAACGCCCATGAATAAAAGAGTAAATCTGGCAAAGCTAATCCTCCTTTCTCAACCCTTCTCCGCAGCTTCTTCCAAGCTATTCTTGGACCTTTACTCGCCCCTATAAAGGAACCTATGTCTCCTTGTAGCTTTTTGATCCAATCCGTATCAAAAGGTAAGGGGATAGCGTCCAAGATAAAAGTCAGCTTTGGGAGAATTACCATCTTACTCAAATTACTTCTTCCGAGAAGAGATAGCTGGAAATGAGACCAATTTTTCAAAAGTTTCAAAATCTCCTTTCGGACTTTATCGAAATTTAGTTTAGCTATTTTGCCAATATCATGAGATATCATCACACCCAAATACCTGATCTCATCCTTTCCAGATTCCCCCTCGATGTTCCAAGACATAATTTCAGACTTATCGCCGTTAACCTCGTAACCTGAGACCTTCCCAAAGTCTGTCGTTAGAGCCATCAAACGAGGCCAAGTAATCACAGTATTTGTAGTTAAAATCACGATGTCATCCGCATAGAGCCCAAGTTTCTTTTCCCAGCCAGAGAAACTAAAGGGTATAATTTCAGGATCCTCTCTGATCTTTCTTGCCAATGGCTCTATATAGAGATTGAAAAGCAAAGGCGACAGGGGAAACCTTGCCTAGTTCCTCTGGATATCATTACAGGTTGGGACAAGCAGCCATTAACTAAAATCCTGGCTTCTGGGGCTTGATAGAGACCAGAAAGAGCATTACAAAAACTTGTACCTAGGTTCAGGGAGGTAGCGACTTTTTTTAAGTAGACCCAGTTCACACGGTCAAAGGCCTTGGTAGCATCCAAAGCCACCAAGGCAAAAGGAAGATTATATGTGGATGCTAGATCTATTGTGCCGACCAATGTAAAAGTCAGATCTTTCAAAAATCTTCCCTGAATAAAACCTTTTGGTCGTCATTTATTAGCTCATCCATCACCCCATTTAACCTGTCCGCCAGGGTCTTAGTAAAGATCTTGTAATCGCTGTTTAGCAAGGAAATAGGGCAGTATGAATCACATTTTCTGGGGCATTTTCCAGGCTTCAAAATTAACGATATTGTGGCTTCCTTCCAGGAGGCTGGCAGGTCCACATGTTTGACGAATAGCTCATTAAAAAGATTGACTAAAATAGGAGCTAAAGTACCAGCCAAAACTTTGTAGACCTCTTCAGGAATGCCATCTGGCCCACGGGCCTTCCCCTTCTTTAACTGAGCAATTATATTTCCCACTTCCAGGACGTCTATTTCTCCATTTAGGAGATCTACTTTTTCTGTTCTCAAAGGGTTTCCCATGCCCTGTCCTGCCCATTTATTAAGAATATCTTCAGATAGCATAAGATCTTCTCGATAGACTTTACTAAAATGGCTTTGGAATACTTGCTCAATTCCTCTACTATCACCTACTCGGCTGCCCGTTTGATCGCATATAATTTCCTCAACTCTATTTCTTAGTTGTTCTTTCTTTGGCTTCCATGCCAGAAGTTTGCCACACCCTTCGCTATATTCGAAGTAAGCCATCTGACTGACCTCCCATCTCTTTCTCAATCGCTCTTGCAATACGGTGGACAAACTCGCCTTCGCCTGTGACAGTTCTTGGAGCCAACTCATCCTGGCCTCATCATCTATATTTGGATTGATTAGTTTTTTTTCCAAGCAACGAATCTTCTCCTCCTGTACTGCCACTTCTTTGTAATAACTCCTCCTCTTCTCTGCCGCTAAAGCCCCAAGTCTGCCCCTTAAGAACGCTTTATAGGCATCCCATGTGACCCCGGGGAGTGCGGTTCCCCAATTGAGTTCAAAAATTCTTTTGTTTCTTTTTTAAGGGCTTGTACTACTTCCTCTTCCAACAAAATTGTGCGGTCAAGGGTCCATCTAGACTGAGTACCAACCTTACTGACCTCCAATGTGAGCATCACCGCTGAGTGGTCTGACAAGTGTACTCCCACATGTTCAACCTGCTGTATTTCATCCTTCAACTTACAATCTACTAAAAAGTAATCAATCCTAGACTGATGCCTGTACTTCTTATTAAAGAAAGTAAAGCCTTTTTGTTCCCCTACTTTCTGTCTCAATATATCCAACAGACCCAGTTGTTCCATCATTTGCTTTATTAAGCTAAGCATCTTGGGGTTAGTCTGAGCTCTACTATGTATGGATCTATCCAATACGTGATTTAGTACAACATTAAAATCTCCAGCCAGAATAATTGGATCAGAAGAATTTAAAAGTTTGACCAATAGATCTTGCAGAGGACCAACTTCATCGTGGTTAGGCCCATAGTAGCCGGCTAACGTGAAGGGCTGAGCCAAGATCTTTACTTTGGCTACTACCCATCTACCCGCTTTATCAGATGTATAGGAGTCCAAACTTACTTGAAGACCTCGCTTGATTAAAATTGCCACCCCTTTTGTCACTGCTGCTTGGGCTGTACATGCAAAGTGCGCTACCCATTTAGTCGCTCGAAAGAGCTCATCTGCCTCCTTCTCGGTTAAATGAGTTTACAGGGCTATAATAATTTGAGCTGAGGAATCTTTCAAATACTGAAGTATTTTCGCCCTCCTACCTCTGACCCGTAAGCCGTTTAGATTCCAGGACAGAATATTTATACACCCTCCCTTCTTACTACCCATCATCTCTTACTGCTAAAGCCTTTGTTTCTAAAAACATAAAAAGAGACTCTAGAGGAAACATTTTTTTGATTTTTTTTTTCCCACTGCACCCCACCCTGTGCACCCTCCCACCCATAGAGAACCCCCTCCCAACTATTCCAAGGCCAAAAGGCCATATGGAGTTCCCCTCAGAGCATATTACCATCTAGTGTGAAAAAACTACCATCCCAGTAAACATTTTTATACTAGAAAGAAAAAGGGAAAAGGAGAGGTTTTTACATTTTTTTTTTTAGGAGAGAAAGCTTTATATAATTCACCTCGCAAATATGTTCGTTTATTTTCAACTTAATTGTTATTATTTTATATTTTATCTACATATTTTATTTTTATTTTTCTCTCTTTATTTCTTCCTCCGCCCCGTGGCTTTCTCCCATAGTCTAATCGTTTAACATACTGGACTATAACTACTCTTTAGCTTTCCTTAACTGAGCCAAGTGGCAGGGTTAGAAAGGCATTAAAAAGAAAAAGAGGATTATTTCCTGTTAGATTGAAAATCTTTTAAGAACTCATCTACCTTCTCACAAGAGTGAAAGATAAGCATTTTATTATCAATCATCACCTTGAGGTACGCAGGGAATCTCAACTGGACTACAGCTCCCAAACTTTTCAGTTGGTCCATCCTTTTGCCTAACTCCCATTGCCTGTTTGAAGTGGCAGCTGAAACGTATGATCTAAAATCATATTTTACCCCATCCACTTCTACAAATTTCAGGCTCAGAGCTTTTGAAAGTATTTTCTCCTTTAGAGAGAAAGTTAAAAAATTAAGCAATTTTTCTAGGCTTTGTCCTATTTTTGTTTAGCCTAAACGGGTCTCTATGTACACGCTGAATGTCCTTACTTATATCCTCTTCAGATTCCTCTAATTGTAGCTCTCTTTTTATCAGACGTACTACGAAGGCTTTGATATCTTCTCCCTCCTTTCCTTCAGGAACCTTCAAGATTTTTATATTGTTTCTCCTCTGAAAAGTTTCTAATCTTTCCACTCTCTCTAAGCACTCAGACTCTGATAGCTTTAGCTTTGTAATCTCGGCTGAGTTTATGCTGACCTTCTCCCTGAGCTCCTTTACCTCCCCCTCCAACAGGCCTGTTCTACTATTAAGGTCGTCCATCTTTCTCTCCAAAGTATCGCAGGCTTGTCTTATCTCCCTCTGATTCCCTTCTGAAGTCTCAAATATTGATCTAATCTCTACTGTCAGGGCTTTTAACAGACCACTCAGCGGTAGATCATCATCTCCCGAGACCCCTGAAAAGACCAGACCTTGGCCCGGGGCTACTGAGACTGCTCCCTGCTGTAACCCTCCCTGTATAGGTGGGGTACTCATGCTCTCTTCAGCAGGAAGCCCGGCCAGTATTTGGTAGCTATTAGAAGAAATATTGTTACTCCAATCTATGGCATTAATTAAAACTTCGGGGGATTTCACACTCTCAATGATCTTTTCTTTGTCCACCTCCCTTCCCCCCTCCATCCTGCTCTCTGTCAAAATAACAGTTTGAGGTATAGCTTTAAAATAAGCCTTTAGTGAGGGAGTAACCTTAATCTCCTGGGCAGCCTTCCGCTTCTGAACTGCAAGCTTTTTCCCTTTAATCTTGCTTATCGTTACTTTTTCCTCCACCTTCCCTTCTCCCCCAAGACTTACTACCCCCTTTCTTTCCCCTCCCTGACCTCCTTTACCACCTTTGCTTCCTTTTATTTTTCTAAGGGGATATCGAGGATGGGGGGGTGGGGGGGCGGGGGCGATTGCTCCTTACCGCTAAGCTGGGGAGAAGACCCGGTGGGACTGAGAAACGTTTCCCCTGAAGCAAATCCGAGAGAGCGATCCTCGCCTACAATCCCCTTGTGGAGATCCGGCGACTCCGCCGAACACCCGCCTAGAGCGCAGCTTCTCTCAGGCAAACCTTCCAGCCCACTGGCTCCACGACCTCCTTTCCCCCGGAAGGGATTCTGGCTGCCACACCTCTCCCTCTACGGAGCTCCAGGGCGGCCCTCCCCACAATCGTCCCGTCGCGACCTCCACGCTGCCGCCGAGTACACGTAACCCCACTCCGCCTGCAGTTCCTTCGACACCGAGCAACCCCGACCCGCGCTGGGAACCTTGCTGGGAGAAAGGTCAAGGGAATCAACTCCGCTTCAGTCCGCACCGACTTGGCTCACCCAGACATGGTAATTTTTTTTTAAAATCCTCTAGACGCTCTGAGGGTGCTTCCGCGACCTGCTAAGCGCTGGCCGCCATGTTCTCTGACATCATCACCCTTGTGTCAGATGATCTTTGTTTCAGAGTGTATTTCATTCTTTTCACTCCTTCTGTCCACACATCACCTTTTCTTGCTTTCTTAGCTTGCACAGCTTCCGTTGCTTCTTTGTCAAGTTTGCAAGTTCTTTTATTCAGTCCTTTTCTCTGTTGTACTTGCTTTTGATTCTCAATATTCACTTTCTCTTTTTCATTCTCAACAGCAGTCTTTTGAGACCCAGTAGTTGGTGCCCACTCTATTCGACTTGTTCCTTGTTCGCCTTCAGAACCTTTAACTTCAGACTCTATAACTTCACTTTCTCCACTATTTGCTTCTTCTTGTCTTTCAAGTGGACTTGGGACTCTTCTTGTGTGACTTGCATGTATCCAATTTGGTAAGCCACCACACTTTACTGCTGTCGTTGTTACCAGTATCACCTAGTAAGGGCCGTGCCATCTGGGTTCCAAACACGATTTTCTCACGTGTTTCTTCACCAGGACCCACTTTCCTGGACTTAGATCACGTGCTTGTTCTTGCTGAGTTGTAGTTGCAATTTCTCCAACCTGATGAGACACAGAATGCACTACATCAGTCAATCCTTTGCAATAATCAAGCACCAGATCATCAGTAATATTCATCAATTGATTTGCTGGTACAATCGGCTGTCTCATTGCTCTCCCCATAATTATTTTGTGTGGGGATAATCCAGTCTTTTTATCAGGAATACTTCTCGGACTCATCAATACCAAGGGTAAAGCATCTGGCCATTTCAGTGCTGTGGATGCATAGACTTTTGATAGTCTTGATTTGATAGTGCCATTAATTTGCTCAACCACTCCTGATGCTTCTAGTCGATAGGCACAACGCAGCTTTTGTTCAATTTGTAACGCTGCACAAATCATCCGAATTATTTCATTATTAAAATGAGTTCCTCTATCTGTTTCTAAAGAGACTGGAAATCCAAACCTAGGAATTCTCTCTCTCAAAAGCAATGTATCAACAGTTAAGCTATCATTCCTTCTTGTTGGATATGCTTCCACCCAACGAGAAAACAGACAAACAACAACCAACACATATGTTAGTCCATTACAAGGAGGGAATTCTATAAAATCGGCCTGCAACCTTGCAAAAGGTCCTGCAGCTTTCCCAATTCTGCCCCAACTAACAACTGTCTTTCTACCTGGATTTTGCTGCTGGCACACTGTACATCTTTGGCATAGACTCTCTGCAATGACCCTGAATTTCGGATTGTACCATGACTGTTTGAAGAGTCTAATCATAGCATCTCTCCCAACATGTGTTAAACTATGATACATCCTTGCCATCTGTGAAAGTAAACAGTCTGGCATTACTGGCCTCTCATCTACACACACCCATACTTCATCTTCAGGTCTCTTTTTACATCCTGATTTGATCCAAATTTCTTTTTCCTCATCACTAGCTTCTTCCTGCAGCTGTTTAATTTCATCCCATGTTTCTATTGCAGAGAACATCAAGTGACAATTTGTATTATTTTTCTCTTTTCCTCCGTTTATTGAAATTTGTGCACAGAAATGGGCCACTTGGTCTGCGTATCTGTTCCCACTGGTCACATAATCATTTCCTGACTTATGTGCTGAACATTTAACCACTGCAATTTTTTTAGGCAATTGTAGTGCATTCAGTAAACCCTTTACATTTTTACTGTTTCGGATTGGGGATCCTGAAGAAGTCAGAAATCCACGTTGCATCCACAATTGACCAAAGTCGTGCACCACCCCGAAACCAAATTGACTATCAGTGAATATGGTTACTCTCAAATTTTTGCCAATTATGCGCGCCCTAGTCAATGCAATTAATTCAGAAATTTGTGCTGAATTTATCCCTCTTAGACAAGATGCTTCAAAAACCATAGCCACTGTACACACAGCATATGAAGCACTCAATACACCTTTCTCATCTCTCAGATAAGATCCATCCACAGACATCACACAATCAGATTCTTCCAGTGGTGTATCTTTTATGTCAGGTCTTGGTTTTGTACACAACTCTGTCACATCCAAACAATCATGATCTGCTTCGTCTTTCACTTCTTCACAACTTTACCTCGGCAACAAAGTTGCTGGATTCAATGTTGTACATCTTGTTACTGTCACATTTTCATCACCCAGAATCACTCTTTCGTATTTAGTCAAGCGACTATACGTCATGTACTGTGTTCTGGTGCGAGTTAATAGAATCTCAACAGAATGTGGCACATATACTTTCACTGGATGTCCCATAACAATTGACTCACTCTGTTTAAGACTCACACAAGTAGCAGCCACTGCTTTCAAACAACCCGGTAATGCTGCAGCCACTGAGTCCAAAGTAACAGAAAAATATGCCACTGGTCGTCGTGCCATTCTGTGTGTTTGTGTCAGAACTGAAAGCGCAAACCCATCCCTTTCACAACAGAACAATGCAAAATCTTTCGTATAGTCTGGCATTCCCAATGCAGGTGTTCGACAAAGACTATCTCGTAGCTCAATAAAAGCTTTCATGCTCTCTTCATCCAATTCAATCGGATCAGTCACATCTTTGTGAGTCAACCTCTGTAGAGGTTTGGCAATCAGTGAGAATCCACTAATCCATTGCCTGCAATAACCTACCATGCCCAAAAACATTCAAACTTCTTTCTGTGTTTTGGGAGGTTCCATTTGCAAAATCACATTGATTCGATCCTGTAATACCCTCCTAACTCCTTTCTCAATTTTGTGTCCCAAATATTGAACTTCTTTTTGACAAAATTGTAATTTTGCTGGTGACACTTTATGCCCACCTTCTGCCAAATGATTCAGTAGAGCAATTGTATCTGTCACACATGCCTCTCATGTTTTTGATGCCACCCATAGGTCATCAATATACTGCACTAACACTGAATTCTCTGGCATAACCAATGACTTTAGACATTTTTTCAAAATCTGATTAAAAATTGAAGGACTCTCTGTATACCCTTGAGGAACTCGGCACCATACCAAAACACGGTCTCCGAACCGGAAAGCAAATAAATATTGGCTATCCGGATGTAAAGGTTTCGAGAAAAATGCTTGACACAAATCAATCACTGTATACCATTCCGCATCACAAGGAATTTGGTAAAGAATCACTGCTGGGTTTGGCACTATTGGCAACAAGGTACCACAATTTTATTGATTTTTCGCAAATCCTGCACTATTCTGTATTTTCCACTTGGTTTCTTAATTCCCATAATAGGTGAATTGCAAGGACTTCCCAATATTTCTTTTAGAATGCCCTGTTCAATCATTTGTTCTATTACAGGAATAGCTCTTGCTATGGTCTCAGGACTCATCTTATACGGTGGCGTTTTGGAAACTCTGCACCTTGTTTCACCGTAATTTGAATAGGGTCAACACCCTTCATCAATCCAATTTCTCTTCCTGTAAAATCCCACACATCAGTTCTTACTGTCTCTCAATTCACCAGGCAAATCCTCAAATGTGAGCAATGAATATAAATCATTCACTTCTGTCCCTTGCTTTGCTAACATCATTTTAAAAGCAACATCTTCATCTGGTGTCTGAAAAGCAATACCATCCGGTGTACAATAGATGGTACAATTCATTTTGCAAATTAAGTCCCTACCTAAAAGATTCACTGGACTTGTGTCACATACCACAAAATGATGCATATCTCTGAATTCTCCAATATGAACCTCCATTGGTTTGGTCACTGGAGTTCTAACATACTTATTTGAAACTCCTACGACTTGGATAGTTTCTCCCGAGAGGGGTAGGTTTGGAATTTCTGCTGCTCTTGCAGTAGAACGGGTAGCACCAGTGTCAACAAGGAATGTAATATTATTACCTTCCACTTTCCCATCAACAAAAGGACCTGGTTGATCTACCACTAGAGATGCGCCAAGTACGCACTCTTCCTCCCCCCCTCAGGCACCGTCATTGAGATGAATCTCAATCACTCTCAGGACACTGCAACCAATATTGTTGTACATTTTGATTCTTACCTGTTGCAGCTGTTGTTGATTCACAACCACTTCATTCTGCATCTGCGGATTGAAATTTTGAATCATTGCATTATTTCCTAGCAAGGACTTACACTCGTTCTTCCAATGTCCTAACTTTCCGCACGCATGACAAGGATATTTATTTTTAATTTCTTCTCTATTATTCTTACCTCTACCTTTTCCACCATTTAATACACCATTCAATTTAGGTACCTGACCATTTTGAAAATTCTGATTCTGTCCTTTCATTTGAAAATCTGTTTGAGAACCATTGACGTAATTCCCATCTTTCTGTTGCGCTACTTTCCCTTGTGCCCACATCATCTTCTCTTTTAATTTCTTATGCCTCGACTCAATCTCATCACTACAATACTTAACATATCTCAACATTTCATCCACTGTTTTACTCTGCCAACAAATCAAATGTTGCTGAATCATATTACTAATCTCCGATTTCAGTCCAAATACAAACCTATACACAAAATGTCCCATATCTTTGCCAGTTATACTTTCAAAGCCACTATACTGTTTAAACACCTGTAAAAGCCTTTCATAATATGCATGTACTGATTCTTTTGACTCCTGTGTTGTCCTATCAATTTTAACCCAATCTGTTTCTTTTGGAGAAATTTTACCCTTCGAGTAAGTAATTACCTGATTATATTTTTTCATCACCTCTTCTGAAGGTGCTCCTATTTTAACATCTCTAGGATATTCCTCTTTTGGCCAATCAACTGCAATTTTACACTCAGTCCATAAATCAGCTGGAACTACAATGTCAAATAAAACATCCAAGTCTTTCAACAAGACCTTTGAAACCTTTACAAACCTCTATACTTGTTTGTACCACTCGACAGGCTTTTCTCTCAATCTGGGGAAATCATTAGTAAAAGACAATATATCCTGTCTTGACCAAGGAATGTGAACATATCCACCACCTGGAACTTCTCTCATCGGATATATCATTTCAACTTGCTCTGCTTCTCTTAACGGAAGTAAAGAAGATGCATTCACATTTTTATTAGCAACCATTTCCTCCTTCTTATTCGCGCATCTACCTTTCCATCGTTCCACATCACCCCATCTTTTCAAGGTATTAATCAACTCTTTTATTTGCAATCGTTTAACAGATGTATTCAAACTCTCTAAATCCTTTTCAGTAAAGTCCAATCTATATGTTTTCTGCAAAGCTTTAGATTTCCCAATATCCACTCCATATTCCTGAGCAACTTCTACCAATTTCTCATGCAAATTCTTCGCTTTCCATGTAATATTTTTACACAAAAATAGCAACTCTTCATCCTGATATTTACTCAATCTCTCTGGACTTATTGTACCATTAATCATTTCTTCCAGATCTACTCTCAGTTTACCTATGTCTATACTCAATTTAGACTTATTAGTTTCTATCCCTCTTATCCAATCGTCCAACTCCTCTGGCGAAGGTCCCACTGAACCCCCTGATACTGGAGTCATTTCTCTCACATTTTGCACTAGTTTCCTGGGATCTATCTGCACACTTCTTTTTGGTGTCTCAATCACTTTTTCATTTATTGGAAGATCAATAAATGGAACACTCCTCTCAACTTGTTCCGATCTGCTAGCATTCCTGACATTATTCATAGGAATTGTCAATGTATGCACTCTCAAAATATTTTGACCCTCACTGTACAATGGAACTATAGGACCAATTCTTACTGGTACTGACAATGCTTCTGCATTTAAACTCAACTGGCTAATTTTCTGAGTCAATTCTTCTCTTGTTCTATTTAACATGTCAATCTCTCTTTCCTGTAACTCTCGAGTACCTAATGAAGACTGTGAAGCTGCTGGAACATGTGTAACTTGTGGAACTTCTATTTCAATTAACGGTGCACTCGGAGAAATCCCATCCGGGCTCTCCTGATATGGTGGAGGCCTCTTTAATAGCATCTCATCTAGTAATTCATCATTGATTTCATTTGGATCCATATCTAATTCTGAAATCCCTACATTATTTTTTTTCTCTTTACATTTTCCTCCAGCCTGATCCTCAGGAACTATTACTGGATATAACCCGTCTGCAATCACTTCTCTTCTCCATCTCTTCATCCCACCTAGCTTCTGAATACCTCCTCAATGTATTCCTATATCTTATCCCATTCCTGTCTCTCTCCCTTTTATACGCCTCATGTTCACATTCCTCAAGCGCCTCATACTGCATAGGTCTGGGATTTGGTTTTAATGAATTAATCGGTCTCCTCAAATTCTCCAATATCCTCACATTAAAAGTACCATGCTTTGGAAAAGCTAAAGCTCCATCACATATGATATCCACACTCTAACATCATGAAAGAAGCAGGTGATCTTGGAGGAGGTACAGAAAGTCCCTCTCTAGTAACTATCGGCTGGTCCTTTTTAAAGAAATCTTGAATTCTATTTACCATCTTCATTTTTAAACTCTTTTTCTCGCTAAATGAACCAGAAACAAACAAGGAAAACCTTCCGTAAATCCTCTGTCTATTCGCTGAATCTCAACCAATACCAGCGCGACTCACCAACTATCAATCATGACTCACTACACACCCACTATCTCGACCAATGCCAGCGCGGCTCACACCAACCAACCAATCACGGCTCACTACGCGCCCACTGTCTCAACCAATGCCAGCGCAGCTTTTTGTGACGTCAGTATAACTCCTGCTACTGACTCTCCCTTTACAAAATAATACGGCAATGTACTACAAGGTTTTTCTTAACTAAATTCTTGTTAGAAACAACACAAAACAATACTACTTTGTCTGCTCCACTAATTAAAGAGATAGTTTGAACATTCAAAAAGATTCTTTTACTTCTAGTAAAATAACAACCAGCCCTACTCTACTCCCAATCAAGTGAAAAGAGTTCTTGGTACTCTACTGGGGATACTAGCCAAAGTTTCGGAAGAGAATTTTCGAGTGAAAAGAGTCTTGGTACTCCTTTGGGGATGTAAAGCCAAAATTTCAGAAGCGGACTTTTCACTATTCCACACAATCTTTTCTCAACAGAATAAATCCCTAAATAACGTCAACAGCATCTCACTGTTTGATATTACGACAACAGACAAAGTACTTCTGCAGTGTGATACTTTTCCACACTATTCCTCTGCCCCTTAAGGCTAAAATAACATCATCATCATCCCAGGATCTTAGGCAACTCATTACCCGTATTTCCAGACTACATGAAACAAAACGAACACTAACTTTTCATATTAATAACCAAAAATCAATAATCAATAATTGCCAAACTAATCAATAGTAACCATCCTCTGCTACCAAAACTGATCCAGTGCTCAGGGATCAATAAATTTGCAATAAACAAGGCCCAATTACATTACCCAACAAAGTCCCTTCACGCTGGGTTCAGTGTAATGCAAAGTTCAGACCTAACTTACCAATCTCCAACCGAACCTGCATTTCTCATAGAAAAATAATGTGGCGATGACATCTTTTTATAGTTGAATAGTTCTAGGCAATAATCTATAAACACACCCTGAATAAAGACGGACACAGTGTGTATATTTATAGTGTTTATCTAAATAATGTGAAATAAATGCTCATCAAGTACCAATACACAGTACAAATTGGGGAGAGGATGTAGCCTTACGGCTAGAGCGGTCGACTTCGAAGCTGGGGAACCGGGTTCAAGTCTCGGTAACGACGCTCAACATCCTGTGATTCTGGGCAAATCACTTAATCTCCCCGTGCCTAACAAAAATGAATGTGTCCTTCTGTAACGAAACTGGTACTCATGTAAAGCGCTCTGATACCCGATGTCTCGGGTCTAGTTCGCGCTATATAAAACTCTTAAAAAAAAAAAAAAAATATCCTGAAGTATCACTCAATAAACATTTAGCAAAGAGAAATGTCAAAATTCACATCACATTGACAGTGCATTGAAGGAGTGGGAAGGCGAAGAGAGAAAAGATTCAAAGACAAAATACATTTGCAAATTATTATGCAAATCAGGTTTCTATCTATACTAACCCAGAAGGAACAGGAAAAACTGCTCCATGGCCACGAGAGCAGCAAGGCCCCTCAAGAAGATTTGAAAAGGGCAAAGTCTAAGTCAGGAATCAGGAAGGAAACAGTTAGGCCTCTACAGCAAACCGACGAACGCGACGATCACACATAACGCCATCAGCATCGCAAGAAGACACCTCCCACCCCTCCCACCAAGGCACCTCAATTATACCCTAAAACCCAAATGTCCAACCCACACTTGTTTCAAATGAAAATAAATTCTACATTTTGATTGGTCAAGGAATGGGGTGTACTGTCACACCACACTCTGCATGTCCATCTCTCTCAATGTTCTATTGTTTTGTTTTTTCAACATCACGACTACATCATCCCAGGAAATACAAATATACTAGTATCAGACTTCAGCTTCCTTCTCTCCGCTAATGTTTCCAGTTCTGTTACTTCTTGTGCCACTCGTGCGCTTCCAGAGGAAACGTTCATCACTTGCCGATTATTTTTCGTCTTCACGTTTAACTTTTTGGCAGGCACACATAAATTCGAAGGTCGCTCGCCTTTGCCTTCCCTCCACATTCTCTTTTGCTTTTTCAGTTAATCATCTTGTTCTTAACCCATGCTTCTACGAAATATAAAACAAGCATTATTACTCATTTTGAAATGTTTTCTTTACGCACCCTCCCAATGCTGCATTTAACCATGTGCAACCCATATTATTTTCCTAGCAAACATTAATAACGTGCATAAAAGCAGCATTAGTCTCTTTATTTTCATTTGTGGCCTAGTTCAGTGCTTTAGTACGCGCTTGCGCAGTATTATTTTCCCTCATGTTAGTTAATAAAACCACGCGTTTTTCACTGCACACTGTTAGAAAAATTAGAAAATGTTACTAGGGTTTCAATCCGAGCATGTTTCATTTTTACGAAAACCCTGCTCCATCATTGTTGACGTGTTCCTTAATGTTGTCATGTAAACTAGTATCCTCTAGTCCTAACATTTCTGTGAAAGGCAGGGATTTGCAATAATTCTTGGGGGCTCAAGTTGTGTAATCTGTACAAATCTGCATAACATGATCTCTTTTAGAAGAAGCTTCTAGAGAAACGGGAGGTAACTAATCATTGGTATACACAGAATTTAGCAATATCAGTAAATATTGTATAGTACTGGAAATCCGAGCGACCAGGTACATACAGTACCTATCAGCTGCTCTGTGTTGCGCTGATACAAGCGACCACACACCTGCTCCAGTGCCCATTAAACTTGCCTTTTCAGATGAGGCCATGTTACTTGTAGTATTACTTCTACGCAACCTCTGGGAGCAGTACAGTGAGGTTTAAAAACAAAGCTGGAACAACTGTAAAAAGAAGCCCAAAGGATGTCTAATCTTTCTAAAGATGTAGACAGCCTAAGGAAAGCCTATAGGTTTCTGAAAAAATTCTTGGTGGGTACGCAGGAAAATGTATTCACTGTACTCAGTAATAACATTGTAGTTTGAAATATGTATTCGTAACCATTGATTTAGGACACTAATTTCACAAGGAATCGCTTCATTTGAGCATAGTGATAAACGTAGGTATTTGTATTACAATCTCTTGTAGAAGGATCATCTAGCTTAAAATGAATTTCACATCTGTTATAATTGCAAAACCAAGAGAAATTCAGCACCCATGCTCTTTCTAGATAAACACAAGCAGGGACTACAGGACAGTATGATTCTGACTAGATCTAGAACAGATATCACAGGAGTGGAGAGGATGTGGCGCAGCGGCCAGAGCTTCTGGCTAAATCTACCACTCCGAACAAATATTTTCCTATCAGGGCTCCGTCTGTGCACCATAGCCCGTCATAAGGAAGTGTTTACAGTGAAAACCAGGTAGCATATTAAACAAGCAGGAAAGGGGGAAGCAACGATAGATGGAGGGAGCAAGCAGCAGCGATAAGAAAGGGGAGGAGGGGCGGACAAGTAGCAAAGAGGGAGGAGGGTGGGGTACTGGCAAGCACGACGAGGCAGCGCACGGACACTAATCAAACGAAATACATAGGTACTTGGTCCGTGTGAGAGATAAATGGAAGTGGCGTGAGCAATATGGTGGCCAATTAGGAGACAGCCAAGAAGAGTGAAAATAAAGCCACCAAATAGTAAATAATGGGCGGGCTCCAAGCCCTTTACTGTATACAATGCCCCTCACAGCAACAGCGTAGGCGCACTGTCAGGCGAGACCTAAAAAAGGAAGGTTTGGACCTGCCAGATATAAATGGCGGTTTATAACTGCACACACAGGGTGCAATGGCAGGCCTGAGTCATGTATAGAGTGCTACCTACATGTGGCGCACTATCAGTGCTGCAGGCCCACTAGTAGCATGTAATTTACAGGTCCTGGGCACAGGTAGAGCCACTTTACTAGAGGTCTACAAATAAATTAATTATGCCAATTTGGTATAAGACAATTCTACCATGTTTTGAGAGAGCACACACACTTTAGCACTGGTTAGCAGTGGTAGTGTGCAGAGTACTAAACCCAGCAAAAATTAAGTCAGCAAACAGGAAGGTTGAAGGCAAAGAGTTAAGGGGTAAACCCTGCCAAGATGCCAGGTCTACCATGAGGCATAAAACATTCGACTAATAAACTCCCCCAGAACAGGTTTAGAACTCGCATAGCAGAACGGCCACAACTAGAATCAAAATACACATAATAGACACTTGTAGACCACTTTTGAGACATTGAATACTCAACGGAGGTGGCTGTGAATTTGAACGGTGCCCTACCGCCCCCTGGGCTACTAACATGCTAAACTCGCTTATGTGGGACCACTGCCCATCATGATGTCTCACTTTCTGGCATACGGAAATACAAATGTTTATCTTTATGGTACCCAGCGAGTATATCTGCAGTAAATACAAGAGGTTATGTAAGACAGCACAGGTGTGTAACAAAATCAAGATATAATGCGTCTCAGTCTAGCTTTCTTCTCCTGGGCTTCACCAATAACAGTATGATGTTCCGCTGGTCAGCTTTCCGCCCATTCACATCCCATCGCTGGATACGTGAGGAAATGTGAACTCTTTCTCTCTAGGATTTTCACTTTTGCTTGAAAAAGCAGCATGAATTTCAATACCAAAGATTTGAGCGTGACCTCAATAAATGTTCTCTGCTCCTGTCGCATTGCCAACAAAAGCTACCTCTGGCATTCAAGCTTTAATCTTGAATGTGTGCATAAATCAATACTGCACTTCTGGGTGACTAGAAATGCCATGGGCTGATTATTCTAACACACCAGAAGAATAACCAGCACTTCTTACCATTATTAAATAACTATTTTGGAATATCTACAATTGTAATTTCTGTGCAAAAATCTCTGTTTTGGAACAGCGTAAAGGTTTATATATCGGTGTGAACAAATGTGATACATAATTCAACAGATATAAAACAATGTTCTTTTCAAATAAGTTCCCGGAGAGCAGTCTTTGTGGTTTTCACTAAACCAGTCTCAATTTTTGAAAACTAAAAGAACATAGATGAGTTGGTTTCTTCAAAGTTTCTTTTATTTATGGGAAATCAGGATTATATTCTTGGCTCACTTATGTTCGTTCTTGCCCCGAGGATGGGTTTCCTTCTTTTGTTGCAAGAATTTAAGGAAGTTAATGTGTTTCAATGCTGTATTCACTTCAAAGGGTCTCATCGGTAGAAAGACTAACAGGCATGATGAGCTAGCTCGTGATGAGATAGCAAATGAGTCATTCTACTCATTGTTTCATTATACCAAAATAAGCAAACCATAATCACTTAAGGTTCTGTGGAGGCGCCTTAATCTACGACCAGGTATGTTTTTGGTGGAGGGGCGACCTGTCAGCCAGTGAAGCTGGTGGGCTGTGGCGTAGCTTGTCTGTGTGATCTATACCCCTGACTGCAACGATGGTGAAGCCTAGGCAGTCCAAGACCCCTCTCTGCCCGATGAAGATCCTGCATCCCGGGATGGTGAGCTGGTGCAGGGGCGGTGGTGCTCTGCACAATCAGGAGGCCAACTTTGGCAGACATTCTGGCCAGTTTGAGAAGATACAGTAGGCAATCCTGGACACTAAATGTACCCTGGAGTCAAAGATTGATGCAGTGTCCCTAGATGTTGGTCTGCTCAGAGTGGATCACAGGAAGCTGGTGGAAAGGGCAGACGACATAGAGTCTGCTTTAAGCTCGCTGCACCCCACGGTGCAGGTGTTACAGTCTGAAAGACGGGATGCAGGTGGACAGTACCACACTGCAATGGAAGGCAGAGGATGCTGAGGGACTCTTGAGACAGAACAATATTTGCTTCCTGGGTTTCCCAGAGTGCGCAGAGGGCCAGAGTTTGGAGCTTTTCCTTGAGCAGTGGCTGGTGTCCACGGTGCTATCTGGCAAGGTATCAAAAATCTTTTCAATTGAACGGGTGCATTGCCTGCTGGACCACCCTCCTCTGCCGGGGGCTTCGCTGTGCCCAGTGATAGCACACCTCTTGAACTTCAGAGACCGGGATTTGATCCTCCAGCGTTTTTGGAAAAAAGGCCCCTGGCACTATGAGGACACTACCATCCATGCCTATCCAGATTTCATTATGGAGATTAAGAGGTGCCACGGCACCTATGCTAGTACCCAGCTAGCCCCAGCAAAAAGACACCACTGTTGCAAGATCAACCACTCAGAAGCTTGGTTTAATGAAAACGTTAGGCTCAAAAATAGGAATGCAGGAGATTAAAACTAAAATGGAAGCTAGACTATAAAACTGCTGACATAGACATTTATAAAGCCTCCATACAAACTTACAAAAAGCTAATTCAAACTGAAAAAAATCAGCAATTTCTCTTCTAAAATAGAAGCTGCAAAAAATTCTCCAAAGGAGCTGTTCACAACAGTCAAGAAACTTTTGAAACTTCCTGAGGAAAAAAACCCTAATATCAATCAACAGTTCTGTAACAAGTTAGCATTATTCTTTCAAGACAAAGTTAATTCAGTGTATGACTCCTTCGTAGACACAAACCAATTGGCTGACCAAAACAACGGGCAGGCAGGCTTCTCCCATAGTCCGGGCATAATGACATGATCTCACTTTTGGGCTCTGACTGTAGATCAGATGATAAAGATTTTAAAACAATTATATCTGGCTCCTCCTGGGATCGCTGTCCCCCAGAATAATCCATGTGGCACCAGAGGTAATAGTTATGCACCTTACATGCATCATTAATAATCTGTTTAGTGCAGGATATTTTCCAAAAGACTGGAAGAAAGGTTCTATCCTCCCTCTTCTTAAAAAATCCAACCTAGATGCTGGCGACCCTAATAATTATAGACCAATCTCTCGTCTACGATTTCCGGCCAAAATCATGGAAAAGGCTGTAATCGACCTCTGACCCTGCTCGCAGGCAGGTCGCTCCCCACGCTGCTGCACGGCTCTGCCTGCATTGTTTTTGCCTAATCCTGTACTTTTCCCACTTGTTTTTTCCCCCCTTTGCCTAACTTGCTTTCTTGCCCAGACTTGTTTTTATTCCCCTGTGCCTAACTTGCTTTCTTGCCCAGACTTGTTTTTATTCCCCTGTGCCTAACTTGCTTTCTTGCCCAGACTTGTTTTTATTCCCCTGTGCCTAACTTGCTTTCTTGCCCAGACTTGTTTTTATTCCTCTGTGCCTGTACTTGCTTTCTTGCCCAGACTTGTTTTTATTCCCCTGTGCCTAACTTGCTTTCTTGCCCAGACTGGTTTTTATTCCCCTGTGCCTAACTTGCTTTCTTGCCCAGACTTGTTTTTATTCCTCTGTGCCTGTACTTGCTTTCTTGCCCAGACTTGTTTTTATCCCCCTGTGCCTAACTTGCTTTCTTGCCCAGACCTGTTTTTATCCCCCTGTGCCTAACTTGCTTTCTTGCCCAGACTTGTTTTTATTCCTCTGTGCCTGTACTTGCTTTCTTGCCCAGACTTGTTTTTATCCCCCTGTGCCTAACTTGCTTTCTTGCCCAGACTTGTTTTTATTCCTCTGTGCCTGTACTTGTTTTCTTGCCTAAACTTGTTTTTCCTTCCTGTGCCCAGTTCTCCCGCGGCCCCCGCCCGTTTTTCCCGCCGCTGCGTCCCTGCCCCCTGCAATCCCATTCGCCGCCCCGCTCCCGCCTCCCAGCTGCTCCTCCCTCCCACATCCCCTCATATGGAGGCCGCGCCGAAGGCGCGCCTAAGGCAAG
The DNA here is from genome assembly GCA_963921515.1 of Calotriton arnoldi. Taxonomy (NCBI): domain Eukaryota; kingdom Metazoa; phylum Chordata; class Amphibia; order Caudata; family Salamandridae; genus Calotriton; species Calotriton arnoldi. The sequence goes on along the minus strand of CAWUFW010014693.1, from coordinate 74,908 downwards.
CCCGTCTGCGCCCGTCCGCGCCTGGACCGCGCCCAGCCCCAGGACCTCTGGACCCCGAGAACGCCACGACGCCCGACACCGCTACGATGCCAGATCCCTCCACGCACTCAACACCGGACGATCACACACCTGCTTCCTGGCCGCCCCGAAGCGCACCCACGGAGCTTTCACCTGCCGGAACTGCAGCTTCACAAGCATCCGCCCCACCATGCCGCCGACCAGGAAAGAACCCAACCACCTCAGATGCATCCTTCTCAACGCCTGCTCTGCCCGCAAACACGCCGTTGAACTCTGGGACCTACTCGACTCAACCTCCCCAGACGTCGCCTTCCTGACGGAGACCTGGCTGAACCCCGCCTCAGCACCCGACATAGCCATAGCCGTCCCGGAAGGCTACAAGATCACCCGCAGGGACCGCACCAACGGAGCAGGAGGAGAAATCGCCATCGTCCACAGGAACACTCTCAGAGTCTCGACCAACACCGACGACACCCTCAGCACCGCCGAACACCTGCACTTCCAGATCCACACCGATCCCAACACCACCCTCAGAGGAACCCTCATCTACAGACCCCCCGGACCCTGACCACAGTTCAGCTCCTCCATCGCCGACTTCGTCAGCACACACGCCCTCGCCTCCACGGACTACATCCTCCTCGGGGACCTGAACTTCCACCTCGAGAACAACAACGACACCAACTCCACCACCCTGATCGACAACCTAGCCAACCTCGGACTCAGACAACTCGTCACAACACCCACCCACTCCGCCGGTCACACGCTTGGCCCCATCTTCTCCGCAAGCCCCCACGTCTCCTTCAACCACACCACCGAACTCCACTGGACCGACCATCGCTGCATCCACTTCACCTTCAAGAAACCCACCACGCACCACCGCACCCAACAGATGCCCCTCTGCTGCTGGAGCAAAGTCACCGAAGACCAGCTAACTACCACCCTCGCCCAGAGCCCACCCGCCGACCCCACCGACCCGAACACTGCCGCCCGCAACCTCAGACAATGGATCAACGACTGCGCCAACACCCTCGCCCCGATCAAGAAACCCTCCAACAGTCACACCAACAAGAAAGCAGCTGGTTCACTGAAGACCTCCGGGCCTCCAAGCAAACCTGCCGAAAGCTGGAGAAGATCTGGCTCCGTGAACGAACACCGGACAGCCACGCAGCCCACAAGAACGCCACCCGCAGACACCATCACCTCATCAGATCCGCCAAAAGGGCCTCCTTCAAAGACCGCCTAGACAACAACGCGCACAACAGCAAAGAGCTCTTCAACATCGTGAAGGAACTCTCCAACCCCAGCTCCAACACCAACGACGTCCCACCCTCGCAAGACCTGTGCGACTCGCTGGCCACCTTCTTCCACCGCAAGATCGCAGACATCCACGACAGCTTCAACGCCACGCCAACCCCGACAACCACTGAGACCTCTGCCCCCACGACCACCATCCGCACCAACCGCCTGCTCTCCTGGACCAACATCAACGACGACGACACCATCAAGATCATAAACACCATCCACTCCGGATCTCCGTCAGACCCATGCCCACACCACATCTTCAACAAAGCCAGCACAGCCATCGCACCCCATCTCCGGAAAGTCATCAACACCTCCTTCGAGACAGCAACCTTCCCGGAGAGCTGGAAGCACGCCGAGATCAACGCCTTACTCAAGAAACCCAAGGCGGACCCCAAGGACCTCAAGAACTTCCGGCCCATCTCCCTGCTCCCGCTTCCCGGCAAAGGTCATCGAGAAGACCGTCAACAAACAACTGACCCGCTACCTCGAGGAGAACAACATCCTAGACCCTTCCCAGTCCGGGTTCCGCAGCAACCACAGCACCGAGACTGCCCTCATCGCCGCCACCGATGACATCAAGTCCCTGCTGGACAACGGAGAAACGGCGGCCCTCATCCTCCTGGACCTGTCAGCCGCCTTCGACACGGTCTGCCACCACACACTACGAACACGCCTCCACAACGCCGGGATCCAAGAGAAGGCCCTGGACTGGACCACCTCCTTCCTCTCCGGCAGAACACAGAGCGTCCGCCTTTCCCCCTTCCGCTCCGAAGCCACCAAGATCATCTGCGGCGTACCCCAGGGCTCTTCCCTCAGCCCAACTCTGTTTAACATCTACATGGCACCGCTCGCCCACGTCGCCCGTCGGCACGACCTCAACATCATCTCCTACGCCGATGACACCCAGCTGATCCTCTCCCTCACCAAGGACCCCCACACCGCCAAAACCAACCTTCATGAAGGAATGAAGGCCGTCGCTGAATGGATGAGGAACAGCCGACTGAAGCTGAACTCGGACAAGACGGAGGTCCTCATCCTCGGATCCACCCCTTCGGCCTGGGACCACTCCTGGTGGCCGACCACACTGGGAACCGCCCCAACACCCACCGACCACGCACGCAACCTAGGGGTCATCCTCGACTCCACCCTCTCCATGACTAAACAGGTCAACGCCGTCTCCTCCGCCTGCTTCAACACCCTCCGCATGCTCTGCAGGATCTACAAGTGGATCCCCACTGAAATGAGAAGAACGGTCACCCAGGCCCTCGTCAGCAGCAGGTTGGACTACGGAAACGCCCTCTATGCAGGAGCCTCGGCCAAACTCCTGAGATGGCTCCAACGCATCCAGAACGCCTCTGCACGCCTGATCCGCGACATCCCTCGCCGCAGCCACATCACACCCCACCTGAGAGACCTGCAGTGGCTCCCGGTCAACAAGAGGATAACCTTCAAACTCCTCACCCACGCACACAAGGCACTCCACAACACCGGACCAACGTACCTCAACAGACGACTCAGCTTCTACACCCCCACCCGCCAGCTCCGCTCCGCCGACCTCGCCCTCGCCACTGTCCCCCGCTTCCGAAGAGCGACCTCCGGTGGCAGATCGTTCTCCCACCTCGCCGCCAAGACCTGGAACACCCTCCCCATCCACCTACGGCAGACCCAAGACCTGCTGACCTTCAGAAAACTCTTCAAGACCTGGCTTTTCGAGCAGTAGCAGCATTCCCCACCCCAGCGCCTTGAGACCCTCACGGGTGAGTAGTGTGCTTTACAAATGATATGATTGATTGATTGATTGAAGAGTCTTGATCCAACTCAGTTTGGATTTTGTAGTCACTACAGCACTGAGTGGGCATTAATCACAGCCACTGAGGAAATTAGGCAAACAACAGATTGTGGGGGCAACTCGGCCTTGATCTTCTTAGATCTATCGGCCGCGTTCGATACAGTCAGTCATACCCTCCTAATTGACCAACTTGTCTCAGTCGGAATCAAGGATAAAGCCCTCAAGTTTTTAACATCCTTACTAGCTGATCTAATTCAAACAGTGTCCCTAGGAGACTTCTTGTCACCAGCCTTCTCTCTGCCTTGCAAGGTGCTTCATGGTTCACCCTTGAGCTCCTCGCTATTTAATCTATAGGTCACCCTGCTGGCAGCTTTGATTAAATCTCATGGTTTTGTGCTGGTCTCCTATGTCGACATCACTCAGATCGTTGTGTCAGTAGCAGGTAGCCCAGAGGCCACGGCAGCTCAATTTCATGATTGCATGCAACTGGATGCTGAACAACTGCTTGAAATTGAATTCCCCAAAAACTGAAGTCTTATTGTTCGGCAACAACTCCTCCTTTTGGTCTCCTAATTGGTGGCCTCAAGAGCTTGAAACTCTTCCTACTCCAAGCAGTAAAGTAAAACACTTGGGAGTAATCTTCAACACCAAACTATCTTTCTAAGGGCAGATAAATGACATCACATCTTCCTGCTTTTATATCTTGAAAGTTCTTAGAAAAGTCTGCCTTATTTCCTAATGGCCGTGCATAAAACTGTAGTTACGGCTCTCATCTACTCCAAATTGGACTACTGTAATGCGCTTTTCATCAACATTCAAAAACGTTTTCTGCATAAGTTGCATCCCAAGCCATGGTCCAGCTACACTGGTTACCCGTTGGAAAACGCATCCAGTTCAAGGCTCTCTATATAGCCTTTAAATCTTTACAAGGCCTTTGCCCAGCTTATCTGAGTCAACGCTTCCGACGTTGCATCCCAATACGATCTCTTTGTTCATCTACCAGTGGAAACCTTGTTGTCCCTAAATACAAACGAGTCAACTGAGGTGGGAGGAGCTTCGTAACCTGCCAAGCAAGGCTGTCGAAATCGCTCCCAACAGAACTCAAGCAAACTTATTGGAATTCAGGAAACACTTAAAAACCTGGCTAGTCACTAATTAGCCTTTTCTGTTACTCACTAGCAAACTCTGACTTTCAGCCAGGCTCAGCGCCTAGATACCTCCGGGTAGGAGTTGCACTTTAGAAATCCTATTTTCATTTCATGCATTGGTCAAGCAACAGTTGTGGAGCCTTAGACTGCAGTACACACTTCTCTTTACAGTGAAACTCAAGGTGATCGAGGGGGAGGATACCCATTTCTTTTCGGCCCCTGTGGACGCATGGACATGACTGCATGCCAAGGATCCGGGCCCGCAGACCAGAGATTGGCTGATCCCAAGATCGAGTCTCCATTGCTCCAGAAGGCCGCGAAGCCATCCTACTAACAACCTGGCAGCCAGGGAATGAGCGCAAGCAGTGGCTGAGGTGCTGCATTAGAACCGTAATACGTTTGCAATGCTTCAGCCAGACCGTGTCTCCGCAACTGGATTGGACACAAATGATACAATGGATTCTCCTGGGTCCATGGTCCAGAGCTGACGCTGCGCCTGGCAGATGACTTGCTGTGAGGGACTGTGACTCGCCTGAGTGAGAAGACCTATGCCTGGTTTCATGGGCCAGGCAGACAATGATTTGGGTCGGGTCGGTGGAGGTTGGGCACCCGGAGAACTGCAGGGTGCCAGGTGCCACTGAATATTGTTTGCCACACACTCCAATTTACTGTTTTGGACTTATATTTATATGGTTGTTACCTATATGTTTGAAGTGCTTTTGTTGTTGAAATGGCTGAGCACCAGGTGGTGCTCGCAACTTGGGGTTCTTAGGGTTGTTTGTATGTTGCTGGAATTACACTTACACACTAGATTGGCCACCACGGACACCGCTACGCAGGCGTACACCTGAGGAGGTGGGGAGGATGCAGGCCAGGGGGGAGCCTGTGTACAAGGCGACTGGCGACCTGGGCCAGCCGGACACACATGCACCCAATGGCTACATCCCCACGAGCAATGACACCACAGTATAACGTGCTGAACTGGAATGTGAGGGGCAGGGCCACTCCTACCAAGAGGCACCGTATTTATTCCTCCCTTAAACAGCGCCATACAAACATAGCATTCATACAGGAGACACACATAATGTTGGAAAAATTATACAAACTCAGCACGAAATAGAGGGCTCAGATTTATGGCACAACGATGTCGGCAAATCCGATGAAGTTATTGATTTGGATTACACTGGGGGTTCTGTTCAAGATGATAATGCATAGGGTGGACCCGGATGGACGGCACGTTGCGGTGGAGGGCCACTTAGATGGCATGCCCCTTGCGTTGCTAGCTAGTTATGCCTTGAATGCCAGCTACTCTGCGTTCCTGGGCAGCCTCACTTCAGCTTTCCTCCACCACCCACACGCTCCTACTATCTGGGGTGGAAATTTCAATTGCTTCTCAGACATTGCCAGGGACCCGTCTACCCTGCCGTTGGCGGGAGCTGGCTGTCCCAAAACAGTCCAGCACTTCCGGGGCTTACTGACTAATGGCAGGTTGCACAACATGTAGTGCCTTCAGCACCTGGAGGATAAGAAGCTCTCTTTTTACTTCCTGGTACACCGCCTTCATACTCGATTGGACCTGTTGCTCAGTTGCACAGGACTCAGCCCAAAGATTCTTCATACTGAGTCCTTGGCACATACATTTTCCAACCATTTCCCTTTACTGTTGACTTTGCAGGGGCCATCCCCTCTATTCTCACTTGGAGGCTTCAGACGGAGGCGCTTAGGGATGTTCCCTACCGTGATACCTTGGCGACGCATGTCACCCATAATTTGCCTCCAGTGTAGGCTTCACCTCCCTCAGGGCAGTGGAATGGGATGCACACAAAGTGGTTATGAGGGGCCAATGCATTGCTATAGTCTGGGGGATTCAACATACCCTGGGGCGAGAGGTCATGATGAGGGAGAGGGAGCTGAGGCAGTTTGAGATAACACTACCGTTAAAGCCACAGTGGCTGACCGGCTGAGACAGTTGAGGGGGAACAATGGGATCTTGAGGCACATCTGAGGAATCTGTATTATAAGCAGTACCTTCGTACATGCCTGGTGAAGGGTACAGAGCGGAATGGCTGCTGGCATGTAGGTCCGTGAAGATCAGTCACTGATTGGTTCACTACAGTTGGATGGAGGGTGCATCGTTAATACACAGGCAGCCATCAACAACGCCTTTGTAGCCTATGATGGGCCCTGCATGCGGGGCCTTCCACAGATAGCCTAAAAGAGTTTTTCCAGGAGCTCCCTCTCCCCTGACTAGATCCACCTCAGTGTGCGGATCCTGATACTCCCCTTCAGGTCGAGGAGATCCATTTGGCTATAGTGCAGATCATTGGCACCAAGGCCCCGGGTATGGATAGGTTCCTTGTAGAATATTACGCTACGGTCCATGCTTCGCTGTCTCCCAGGCTGCTTGAGGTTTATAATGAGGCATGGGATTCACTCAGAGAGGGGGTTAATAGTGGTCCTTCTCAAGCCAGGTCGGGATCCCTTGAATGTTCGGTTCTGTAGGCCGCTGTCTCTCTTGAACCTTGACTGCAAGATTCTAGGGAAGGTTCTAGTGAACAGATTGCTGCCTATTGTTGGCACTGTTGTGCTCGCGGATCAGAATGGGTTTATTCCTGGCCATAATGCACCCCCTAACTGCCATAGATCTCTTAGGCCATAGGCACACACCAGCATGAACTTTTTAGCAATTATTTCATTTTCCCTTGCACCCCCTGCCTGCCATAGGCACACACCAGCATTATTGTTTAAGGATTATTCCATCATCCCCTGCACTCTCTGCCTGCCATAGGCGCACACCAGCATTCAATTTAATGGATTATTCAATTTTTCCTTGCAACCCCTGCCTGCCATAGGTTTCTTAGTCCATAGGTGCACACCAGCATTGATTTTTTTAAAAGGATTATTTCATTTTCCCCCTGCACCCCCTGCCTGCCATAAGTGCACACTAGCATTAATTTCCTTAAGGATTATTACATTTTCCCCTGCACCCCCTGCCTGCCACAGGTGTCTCATAGGCCTTAGAGGCACATAAAGTAAACTTTTAAATCTGTAAGTTGTTATTTAAATATTATGTTATGGTTTGGATTGGAATGGAATGGATACACTATTATTAATTATTTGGGATAACCTCACTAAATGATATTGTCTGTATGAATAATTCAAACTTCAAAAATGTCACCTTCACTGAATGTTTTTCTTGTTTATTTTCTTTTCGGTACAAAAGAGACATCACCCACAGTACTGCCAGACAGAAGGCCAGCACAAAATGACACCACACCACCTGAGTCCTCCTATGCTTATGCTTGTGCAGCTAAGTGGCAGCTGACAGAGCTTGAAGTTGGCCCCAAAGAAATGTGCACCTGCCAAGAAAGAGGCCAGTGAGGAAGAGAAGTAGATTGCCACCACTGACATGCCGCCCTCCAATTTTTTCAGGATGTGGTGTGCCTGCGGCACTGCACTCCGGGCAGCAAAATGCTGGGTGCGACACTCCCACATCAACAGCACCATTCCAACCTATGCCCAAGCTCATGTCTCTCAGCGAAGCAGTCACTGCAGTCATTGCTACTGAGAAAAATCCAATTTAAATTCACTGCTCGTGGCCAAGTACCCAATTGTCGCATGAAACTGCGCAAAGTGGGCAACAGGAGCCACAGCTAGTAACATCTCTTCCTGAAGTAGGAGCAGAACAGGAGGATGATGCAAGATGTAGCTCTTGAACCATTGACTTCACGATCTCCAGCAAGAAAAAGAAAGGTTACTCTAACATCTTCTTCAAGACCCCCTTTTTATGATCTGGACATGGATTGGACCCGGTCGAGTTGAAGACCCACCATGAGAGACAAGGGAAAAGGAAAGTTTCTGAAAGCCTTCAAATTATGGAAAGTGACAGTGATGAGGATGAGCCAGTCATTGTCAGTATGGAGTGTGGCTCAGAGGACACCGGTATGACCCCTCCTACTCAACCTGCTCAGAGAGCTGTGGCACTGGCTCCACCACCATCACCGCCATCTTCCATATTCGTAAGGCCCTGCCTAAGACCTGCATCCACCTCTACCTCAGTGCAAATATGCATTGCAGAGAGGGAAACAACACACCCACCTACTTCCAGTTCTTCAGGCATTGGCAGTGGCACACTAAAACACTTCTCCTCAGTTTGGGACTTCTTTATGATTAGCAAGCAGGAGGATAACATTGGAATATGCTCCATTTGCCATGCAAGTGTTCATCAAGGTAAGCTAGGTTCACACTATGGTACTGGACGCCAAGCGTCCTATATGAAAAAACATCACACAATCCAGTGGAAGGAGCACCTTAAAAATGTAGCTGGTGGTGATATGAGAGGGGAAGCAGCTCTCATCATGGTGATAGGAGGTAATGAGGAAGAAGAGGATGACAGCCTAACACAAAGCAGCCCTGTCCCCTGCAGAGTGCCAGCATCACCCGCACAGAAACCTCTAAATGGCACAAGACTCCGATGCAGACACGCCACATATAGTGATTCCCTCAAGATGCACATTGAGTCTACAACCCCCAGGTTCTCTCCAGAATTCGCCTGTCACTGGCACCACAAAATAAAATAATCTAAGCTATTATGGGACATGTTGAGGTAGGAGGGGCCCTATTAACGCAACCGCATAATGGCTCGTTTGCACAATGGGAAGCTGGCTAAAATATTAGCGCTGAACCTCCTCCCTTTTTCTTTTGCTGAAGGAGTGGAATTTTTAGAATTTGTGGCAGCCATCTGCCCGAAATGGAAAGTTCCAAGGTGGATCTATTTTGCCAGAGTTGCTCGTTAGAAATTGGATATACTGATAGACTGGGGTGTAAGCCCTGGTCAAGCAGCAATCACAATCCTAATCAGGGTAAGGCACAAGCAAACCCCGAAATAATCTGCGCTCAACCCCCTGGTATCTTGGCACAGAGCAGTCAGGCTTAACTTGGAGGCAATGTGTAAATTATTTGTGCAACACTTCAAACAGTAAAACAGTGAAAACACCACACATAAAGATCCCAGGTTAGAATAATAGATCTCAATTTAATAAATAAAACAAGATCAAAATGACAAACATCTAATCAGTAGAACTGAAGTTACGAATTTTTAAAGAATAAACTGCAATATAGTGCCTAAAAGCATGAAGCACCAACTGTGGCTATCTCGGCGCACTGGACCAGGTCAAAGTCAAAGGTTCAGGCCAACCACTATGGAGCGTGGGTCAGATACAGACCCAGGTTAGTTCTGCTGAAGGTTTACCTTCTCAAGCTTGGTGCCAAGAGTCCTGCTAGCATTGGAGATGGCCGATGGGAGCAAAGAGAGCATTGCTGGCGGTGGTCGGCAGGTAGTTAGAGGCCCGGGCAGAAGTTCTGGTGTGCAGCCTTTAACCTCCAGAGAGGACAGTGATATTGTCGCACAGCAGCCAACACCAGCAACAATATCAGTAACAACACCTGTAACAGATTATTCGGACCGAACCTCTGCAATGGCTTGGTTTCAAGTGGCAGGACAGTCATTCATTTTTAGAACTGTGTGCATCCACTCTTCCCTAATTTTTATTTTTCAAACCTGGGTGACAGAAGAATTAGAACTTGGATCTCTGTGGCTGAAGGACTGTTTGCAATTCATTTATTATTTAAACTGTGTCATTCCTTCATTTTCTCTCACAACAGATTTGATGACGATGTGCTGCTCACCAACCTGATCAATGTTGTTGTTGTGTTCGTCTTTGTCTCACCTTCCCCCAACTCCCCGTTCCCATCCATCCATTCATCAAACCTCTAACCACCTACCCCAGGTTGTGTGATATATTGAGGTGTGAATTATGAATTTACACCATAAATGGATCACACACTTGGCGGGAATGGATGTGGTGAAAGCAACACCAACTCACTGCGGGATCTTCTTACCTGAACAATACAAGAGCCGACACCAGCCCTACTTACCCAGGCATGAAAGTGACAACAGCATCATCACTGTGCAGAGTCTTACTTGAACAATGTCTGTCCCCATGATAGTTAGTACTAGTGTGCACTATGTGCCCTGATTCACAAAGGTAAAGTTACATTTTTGGTGTATGTTCACTCTTGCAGTTTAACTGAACTACCAGCAACTTTACGAGTAGTAAGTAACAAACTAATAGTAAGTAGTAGTACCTAATTTTAAAGTGATAGGGATTACTTACTATTCACAAAGTTACAACTTTTAAAGTAACTATTGGAAAAGTCATAAACTTATAGTGCAAGAGTAAACTAACACCAAAAGTGTAGCATATTTTACCTTTCTGAATCAGGCCTTGTGTTACTTAAAATGCTTAACCTACTCCTGAGTCCTGACTCGAAGATTTCGCATGTTTAGTTTTAATTGTTTTAATAAATTAAATATTAGCTCCATGTTGCTTAGAAGTCACTACTGCTAGCTTTTGTAATATGAGTTTTTGTCATGGTGGTGGTCTGGTCTAATGCAGTGTTTTCTTTCAGTCTATTTGCCTGTGAGGGATAATCCTTCTTAATAATCCTACAGCTGGAGTTCACCTCATTTGGAATAGGTGGGAGTTGGACCTCGCTTGTGGTGTCTTCCCTGTTAGCGCTAGCCCACTACTACCACCTCCATTAAGAAGCCCTTTGGGCAACCCTGCAATAAGGTTTTGGAAGAAAGAGAGAGTTAGCATCCATTGCTTCATCTATTTATGTAAGAGAACTAAGAAGTGAACTAGTTACGAACTTATCTAGGAAGTTGTTTTTTCCAGCAAGGAGAGATAAGTAAAATTAAGGTTTTTGTGTATGTTGTAGGCATAGGCATACCTCCAGTGGTCAATAGTTACAGAGGGTAGTAGGACAAGAGTATTATTAACTAACTAGTATACACTTTGATAAGTGGCTGGGTGATGCAAAAGTGGCAAAACCTCATCAAGCAATAAGTCAAACAGACCCAGAGCCAGATGTAGAATAAGCCTGAGCGGAGCTCATGGAGTTCCACTCTGCGGAATTCTGTGGAGTGACCAAAAAACTCCGCCTAATTCCATGGAGCTCCATGCCAGGTGTAGCAGAGTAGTAAGTAAACCATGCTGAGCTCGTTACGCGTCAGAGACAACAAGGATCACCACCCGTCTCACCTCCCCAGCTCCCTGCAGGCACCTGCAAACATTGCACATGAAAATGAAACACCGTAAGCCCTACTATCAGTCTAATCACCCCACCCCCAACATACAACTATACAAGCAAGCAATGCGTTCAGTCAGTGGAGGCTGCTGTGCTCACCGGAGTTCTTCAAACAGCTGCTGCAGCTCCATTACAGCCACATCCCGAAGGCCTGTGTACTAGTGGGAGGGTGTCGGGGGCTGCTCTCATTCTGCGGCGCTGCACATCATGTCCCTCCCAGATACTGCAGCAGGCGCTGGGAGCGGTGGGTCGCCTCCTCTCTGCACCTCGTCTGTACCTCCAGCAGTGCAGCCAGGGCACTCGTGCTACCAATGTGTGGCTGGCAATGGTTTCTCCCGGCCACCGGAACCGTTGCTTAGGTGTGTTGCCGGAGCTGCCAGTTCAAAGGAGAGCAGCTAGTCCTACATCAGGGACGGAGCTTAAGCAGTGAAATCACAGCCTCCCTCCACACAGAAGGGCCTGGAAGAATGTGAGGGGCGTGATGAGCAATAGAAATAGTTTAAGGACTAAAGATTAATATTAATATTAACCAGTGACCATCTTGAAAGTGTGCACATTGATTCTACTGCCCAGAGGCCAGAACTATAATGCTTGTCGTGCTGGTGGGCGGCAAACTCCACTACGGTGGTTCACAGAGTTTTTTGCGGAACTCTGCGCTCTACGCGGAGTGCGGAGTTGCAAAAACTCCACAAACTCCGCCAGCGGAGCAATGCTTCCCGCCTGCCGTTAATGTAGAAAGCTTTTTAGAGGTCACAAATGGCCCAATTCACAGAATCGGGCCAATTTCGATTGCAAAAAGCCTTTTTTAATGTACAAAGCCATATTTGTGATTCAGTAACCTATTACTGATTTGCAAATTGAGTTTGCAATTCAGTATTAGGAAGGGGCATGTTCAGGGTGTCCCTTCCTAATATGTTTGTGAATTTTTTTTTTAAGAGAAGGCAGAGATCCCACGGACCACTGCCTGCTCTAAAAAATGAAAGAAACTTTACATTTTTCTTTTTGAAATACATCTTGTTTTCCTTTAAGGAAATAGGGCTGCATTTAAAAAAAAAATGCTTTATTGAAAAGCAATCACAGACATGGTGGTCTGCTGACCCCAGCAGCCTACCATCCCTGTGATTTTGTGATTGGCAATGGGTTGCAAACCGAGACCTACCTCATGAATATTAATGCGGTAGGTCTATTTGCAACCCACTGGGAACCGCAAAATGTGTTAAACACACATTTGTACATAGCTGTTTGCGATTACCAAACAGAGAATTTTGCTATTGGGTAATCACAAACACTTTCCTTTGTATATCTGGCCCCTAGTATGTTGTTCCCACTCTGGTGGAGTGGTATTAGGTATACTGGACTACAGATAGAGGATGTAAGTAAAGTAACCTAGCAAAGAAATTTTTGGCAAGGGACTTCAGTTAAGGAAAGTCTAGGGGGAAAAGTCGATGTACAGTATGAGACTATTTCAGAGGACAGCTTCTTGTCAATAAAAAAACACAATGCTGCACTAAAAAGCAGTGCAAAGACAGATTGCTAGTGATATGCATTAGAAAAAAAAAATCTTTTATTTTTTTACAAAGGAAACCCACCCTCTCTACCCACAACAGGCTCAACCCTCTCACCAAGCAAATACCCCCAAATGTCCCGTCATGTCTAACGCTTACCCCAACTTCCCTTCCCAATTCCCACCCTTTCCACCCACAACAGCACAGTCCCTCCCACCAAAAAATGTCCATTTACAAACAAGCTCAGAGGGCATCCATATGGATGTGTCGGCGGGACACTTTCTGAGCCCAGTCATGCCGGTGCAGCACCAGCTCACATATGGCATGGCAGAGAAGGCGGTGTGTCGTCGATGATGAGGAGGGGGTGGTGGTATTCCATTGGGCAACTGTGAACCCCGGTTGCCGGTGGCGCTGGCATTGGTGTTGCTGGAGGGGGGCAGGCCAGGCTGGCGGGAGGAACTGGAGGCTTGTGCCTCCTCCTCTTCCAAGGCCACCAGCCGGTTGTATTTGGCCATGATGGCCTCCATCCACTGGTGCTACAGCTGGGCGGCTATCTACTGCTGGGATGATGACATCTAACAGCAAGAGTAGCTATTTCAAGAAAGAAAGAAAAAGAAAAAACACAAATTGTAATGCTCAGTGCAAACACTTGTTTATAGTGGCTCAGTAGCAGAACATTGCTGGTCCCTTAGGGCCATTGGAATATTAAATGTGATTAGTGACAGGGCCAAGTTGTGCCCACACAGGCATCACATAACAATAGCACTGACTGAAAGGAATTAAGTCAGAATACCACCATAATTAAAAAGTGGTTGTTTACGTTTAAAGGATTTCATAGTGAAATTAAACAGACACTTTGTGTGAAATTTACCTCTCATTAATGAGTAAGGCGTATATGCTGTACAATTAATAGTATACTTGCTATTATATGTGCAACATTAACTGAGGCATGCTAGCAGGTCTGCTATTCTGCAGCATGTTTTTGGAGCAATTGTAATTGATAATTTATTAACTTACTATAATTAGTTCCAGTGACCCTGGTCTTCTCCGACTGCCTCTACAATTCTACCCTGACTCCAAACTTAGAAGAGGCAGATTGAATACTCTGTCACACATGTGACATATAATAGATATGTCGTCCACTGTAAGTAGACAGTGCACAGATTATAAATGATGCACTACAGTACATGCAAGGGGACAGAATATATTTTATTTGTCACGTTTGTCACAGAGTATCCCATTTGCCATACTCTAAATCAGGCACTTAGTCCCACATTCCACCCTGGCCTCCACCACAAATAATCTTCAACAAATACCTTCACTTTGCAGTAGGGAAAGTTACTCTACTGGAAGGTAAGTTAGAGGGATTAAGCTAGATAGAGGTTTAGCAATAGAATAGTGGAGTGTCGCTAATCATGTGCTATGCTTTTGCTTAGCCACTTACTTTGGTGTACAAATGATGAAAGGGGAAAATTGGAACAGGCGTAAATCCATCATGGAAGCCATGAAATATAAGTCACTTGGGCTGAAAAATGTGCCGTGAATGGAATTTACAATTTTTTGTTAGGGTGGAACAGAAAGAAATAATGATGAAGTGAAGTACTAGTAGTAGGTGACTGAGTGGGCACTGGGAAACACAGCTTGTTTTCGGTTTGTAATGCATTGCAAATTTTGTAATGCTGCACTGTTAACTGAAGCAGACGAACCTTGCACAGCCTACACTGACTTTCCAAATTGAACCATGTTGCAGTTAGGTGGAGAAATGCCTTGGGCAGGGAGGTGATGGGTAGGAAAGCTGCCTCGCTTAACAAATACAGGATTGTCAGAAGGCATACCACTTGTCCCTGCCACTGCTGTGACTGCTCCCCCCACCGACTGCCTGGGCCTTCTCCGTCCCACTGCCTGCCTGACTGCTGGCTCTGGCTGCAGCACTGGTGGTCTCTGCAGCTAGAAAAAAACATAAATTACCAATTTTAGGGACCAGATTTTCCACCTAAGTAATTATTTTGCAAATAGTACAACAGTACCTTACTACAGTTTGGGTAGCAGCACCTTCTATCGAAACTATCACATTGGGAGGTTTGTTGGTTGACAGCATGTTAAAAAAGCCAGGTAGTAAAGTCAACCAAAAACCTTTTTTTACTAATAGAGGGACAAGGCTATGAAAGGATACGAAAGGATAAGAGTGAAGTGCAATGAAGGGGTGGAAGGGAATGGCTAATGAAGGACATATGGTATTGGTGGGTCTCATCCCTTTCCTGCCAAGCTGCACTGTCATGGAAACCGCTGGTATTCTGTATAAATAAGACAATATTTGGGGGTCCATGACCATGGCCACACAATCTCTTTTTGACTGATCAAGAAAGCATTCTAAATCAACAAGTTTGGTGAATAATAGTTTCCTTGGACCTGCAATCTTCTTAAGGTACCACAAATCTGTTCTCTTAGTCAGGCTCGGTTCTAGAGGGTGGGCCGAGTAGGCCTGGCCCACCAAAGGAAGAGCCCTGGCCCATCCATGGCCATTCAAGACTGGAAACACAGGCTTTTGTTGGTTCTTTTTTCCCTCATATTTCACAGGGGTCTGCAGCTCCGGAGACTCTGCCTAATCGTTCACTTTTAATCATTAACAACATTGACTTGGGATATATTCAAGCCTCACAGCAGGCTTAAAGTCAGAAGTGATGGTAACTGGTGTCTTGCACAAATGAACAGCATGGATATCATGAACACTTTCACTATAAAAAAAAAGCTGCAGGCTCCCAAATCAAGGTACTTAAAGATTTAAAACTAAAAAGCAACATGACAGAAATGCTCTGCAAATTATTTAGCTTTCCTAGAAAAGTACATGAAAATATCTTATTTTATTTCTGTTTTATTTTATTTATTTTATGAGTTTTATATAGCGCTGGCTAGACCCGGACGTATCAGAGCGCTTTACATGAGGTTCCACATTGTTACACAGTTACATCAGTGACAGGTTAGGTCCGTTGCTAGAAAACATTTAAAAAGCATAAGTTTTGAGGCTAATCCTAGATAGCATCACTGTATAAAAAGAAATTACTGGAAAAGACCACAAAAGAAATGTTGCATCCTATCATTAGATTGAAGAAAGATCATTATGTGCATCATTCCAGTAATTTCATAACATTCATGTGTATGTGGATGGTTACTTTTAATACAGTGGTGCTTTGTGCAGGGATCAATGTGTAACCTGAAGAGTGTTTGAGTGATACCCAGCAGGGGGCAGCTAAGGATTTCATCCTTCTGAGGCTGAAAAAAATAGGTGTTACTTGGTCAACTAAAAGCAACACTTGTTGTTTATAGTGCTACAACGTGGCAAATTTTGTGGTAACAGGCTTCACATTAAAAAGCAAGTACTGAAAAACATCAGGTGAGGTTCTTTTTATAAATAAAACAAATGATAACACTATACAAAATACCTTAATAATTGCTAAATTGTGCCGGAAAGCATATAGTCGTGTAAAGGTGATGATCATTCACAATTATATAAGCATTTTGTATAGCAACATTATTATTTTTTAAAGCAACGTAACTTATGTATTTCAGCACAGTTAAGGTCTATCAGATGGCTTGTAGTGTGCACCCACTGTTCCCTAAATTACTGATGAAATATGTGTATTAAATGAGCGGCTAAGCAGTGCACAGTATGATGTTGTCTAGTCTGAGCATGCATGCTTTTCATGTTTGTTTAGTATAGGTCACCGTAATATCTAACCCTGGGCGGAGTACTACGCTACGCTCGCGGAGCGTGCGTAGTTTGCGCTACTACGCACTACGCGAATTGCACGTAGCACAGTGCAAAAACGCGTAGCGGGCATTTTTTGTTTGCTCGCGGTCCTCAACGTCAAGTTGGCGACCGCGAGCTAGCAAAATCAACATCCCGGCAAGACTTTTTCCTCGTTCGCGATCAGCAACATCAAGTTGCCGATCGCGAGCGTGGAAAATAAACCTCCCGGTGAGATTCTCAACGCGGGGAGGTCAGGTTTCTCATTGCGAGTGGTCGCGTATGCTCGCGACCGCTCACGATGAGAAACTACCAGTCTGTGTTGAGAAAGCTGCCGCTCGAGTACAAATCTACTCGAGCGGCAGGAAACGACCGCTTGCACTGTGCAAGATGTCGTTTGCAATGATTGCACAGTGCGGACAAGCATCCGGCACTGTGTAATCAGTGCGAACAGCATTTCCCTACCGCACTACGCGGTTCGCGTAGCTACGCGTAGCGTGCGTAGTGCGAAGTGCACTTCGCGTAGCTACGCATAGCGCTACTACGCGAACTACGCCCAGGGTTAGTAATATCATTTTCCTGAATTAATAAAGCCCAGCTGGTACATGTTAAGTACCGGGTACACAATTGAAAGCTAAGTGCAGGTTACAAAATACCCAGACATTTAAATGATAGCAGCTCAAGCACACTGCTAGGTTAATCATTAAGGGGCTGATGAGAATGCTAGAAGTTTCACCACTAGAGGTAGGGCTACCAGAGGTTAGGGTGGCCATCAAAAAATTCATATTGCTGACATTTACCACCCTAATGGTCCACACACAACAAATGAACTGGAAGGCATCAAAGCCAGATGAGAAAATGACATTGGTCCAATGGCAAATGGGTTATGGTAGGAAACGTATGCCATAAACCCAAGAATGATCAGAAAGACATGGCTTCAGCTTGGTCCAATTAAAATGTTTCCATAGAATGCACTACACAAGGGTTCAGCTGTGGATATTTGAGTGAACTAATACCGAAATGTGCTTATGAGGCTACATGCAAGAGGGTACTTTTATCCACACATTGTGGAGTTGCTCGATTATACTGGCAGTAAGTTGGCAAGAAACTAGAGGCGACACTGGGGTTCCCCTAGCAAAGAGAGATATAGCACTAGTCATTGAGGAATGGGCCTGCAAAATGGACTGGTGTATGGCAACGACAAGGTGGAATGTAAAGGAAGGGGCTGCCCAATAATTCTTTTTAACTTGTAGGACCTGGGAGAAACAAACATATTGGACTTGTTTAAGTGAAAAGATAAAGTCAAGGAGAACGGATAGCGATGTACCATAGACCTACATGCAAAATACTTACTCACTACAAGAACTCAAAAACTACGCTGTAATGAATTATATGTAGAAGAAACCACTTACAACTGTACATGTGGATTATCATGCCATTTTGCCTGCATTATACCCGTATTTGGTCATATTTGTAATATTTACATTTTGCATAGACTCCACATTTTCCTTTTGCAGTGCTGTCATGAAAAGTTACCAATTGTTCAAATGAACATAACAAATAAAAAACACAATAAAATATATATATTAAAAATTGTCTTCATCTTATATATTATGAAATCATTGATCAAGGTTCACTTAACTTTGTTTTTGAAACCAATTGCACATCCCAATATGGCATCCAGAAATTCATTTAAATATTTCAAAAGATTAGCCAAAATTGAAGTTTGAAATACCCTTATATTCGCTGAAAAAGTCACAGTTAAAAATGGAGTCATGGTTATGGCTCAAATTTGGGAAAATCACTGAATTTCGCCAGTTGGTTGTACTACTGAATATCAACACTGCCAACATCATCATACAAGAATATTGAGGACAGAATATTGAGGGACAAAATATCGGAAGGTAAGTGCATATAGGGAAGTGTAGATTTACAATTCCTAACTCCACATCTACCTACCTTGAAGATATATGTACCCTGTAAGTACATATATGTGGAGTTATGTATAGAAAAATTAAGACTTAGCTGTCAATATTTTTATATATTCTGTCCTCAATATTGTGTCCCATCGATATTGTAGCTTCAATATTCAGGGGGGACATCTTGCCAGTTATGATGAATAACGAGCACAACACACATACCCTTTTGTTCTGTTTGGCAAATTGGTGTTTTGAGCTTTGTGGGTGATTGACGTGTGTTGAGAGCATTGGTAACTGTAATTGGCAAATTTCAGTGGTGTTTTGCATTTGAGCCAGAAACATACCTGTGGTTTGGTCAGTGAATATGTCCATAGAATAAAGGATAAATAACAGCAAACTGTGCATTATGGTATTAGATAAGGGTGTGCAAAATAGATTCAGGGCTTAGTGCATTAAACTTCATTGCTTTGCAAAGTGTTGAGCTACCAAGTTTGAAAAAAACATGCAAAGCAGGAAGGGAGCCCTGTGTGTCGACAGGAACATTTCTTCTGCTGCATATGACAATGAGCGTGCTGCATTCCTTATGCATCTTAAAGTAATGTCAAGGAGTACCCTTGCCATTCACTAAAGCTGGAAGTCAGGAAATCTTGCAAAAGGGAAAGCAAAGAATGTAGCTCATTGTATGGTGTTTATTTTATAAAAATAATGCAAACTTGAACAGCACCTAAATGTCAGCATCTAAAATATCAGATTATCCAAACGCTTTGTTGTATATTTTTGGCTGCTGCCTATTCATCATCATGGCCCACCCATGCTTCTTAATGGCCCTCCTAGATCAAATATCCTAGAGCCGGGCCTGCTCTTCGGCTTACAGTACCACAAGACATATAACAGAGGGGCGAGAGAAAGCTTACTTAAAAAGAGAGCAGAAGAAAGATACAGACAGGAGAAAGTCAGCTTTAGAAATAGGAAATATAGAAAAACAGCATAATAAACAGTAGGTAAGGGAGTTGATAAAAAAAGTAAATAGTATAAAAAAATACACAAGGCCAAACTATTTTACTAGTGGGGAGAGGTAAAAGTCTGAAATAATAATAAACAGGACTTACTGGGACCAGCAGAACTAACTGCTGTGGCTGCGGCGCTGGTGGTGGTGGTAGTTCCATCCACCGCAGAACTGGTGGTGGCAGCCCCTTTGCCCTCTGATGCCCTCGTTCCCTTGGGTGTGGATGGACGCACAAAATTGTTCCATACATACATTGAGGATGAAACACCAGAGGAATATTTTCCATATGTGGATATAGAAAATATGTTAACTTACCAAGAACACATAAATTGGTTTAAAGGCACCCACCCCCATACAGTAGAAAATGTGAGACTCAGTCCGCTCAGCAAAGAAGGAGCAACTTGGCCTAGCTGCTTATACACCACATCCTAATCTTGATGATTTAGATGCAGCAGAAATAAAAACACTATACAAAGATCTAGTAAAACTTTACAGAAACCTTACGCAATATATTATGAGAACACGGACAGTTAACCCTGCACAGATGGCTCAGGCTGCACAACCACAACTGGCTACTACGGGTATCGGCCCACAAACGCTGAATGCAGTCATGGGAAAGGTTCCTACCAGTCGGGAGCAAATTCTGTTCTGGATAGCACAGAAAACAAGTCAGCTTGAAGCGGTTTTTCCCCCATATGGGCCCGCAGGACAAACATAGAATATTAACAATTTGCTTGCCAATGGGGATAGCTCCCTGGTGGAAGATTGTGCCACTTGGGGTACAGTCTTTGCTGCAGTCTACACCAGAACTCAGGGTACCCCTTCAATAGCAGTTTTACCTGATGTGCTGAAACAAGTACAAAATGAGTACAGGGCAGGACCTGTCCTGGACTTGGGGATGAAGCTGATGGGCAATTTTGCCGCGGTATCAACCATAATGTTAAGTAACATAAAGGGGGAAGCAGCAGCGTTGGCTATACACCAACGCCTGAGGGATTTCACTCCTCCGCAGCAGGAGCGACAATTGCCTAACATTATTGAAGAAACCTATGCTACGCTAGGTAGAGATCATTTTGGAGTCAGATCCAGGAAATCACAGGTTAAGAGTAATTCTGAGAAGGATAACTCTAAGCAAGCACCCAATCCTTCCAAGAAGAAATGGGACAATAAACAAAAAAATAAAAAATAAGACACAATCACGGGGTGGGTCTCCTCAGCAGGAAACCACTGACAAAAAATACAATTTGAGAAACCGTGATAATATTAGAAAGCCTGACAGGTATCAGGATACTGATACACGTTCCTCTCGTTCCTTTTAGGATTCATCCGATAGAGAGGTTAATGGTCCGAGCACAGAACAGAAGAGCGCGTGAAGCTGAAAAGAGAAACACATCACACTTCAGACTGCATCCTTAAAGAGGACAAAAAAGACTCCTAAACCTCAATTCAAAAAGAAGAAGATAGCGGGGATTAAAATAAGACATGCCTAGGCTACTGAGGACTCTGCTTCTGAATGGGGAGTGGGCAGTAACAATGATGGACTGCGCGGTAGAAGTCACAATAGCTCACCAGAACCTGATGGATTATCTGGTGGTAGTAGCGCTGAATGAGCATATCACGGTGGAAACACCTGATACAAGGGTAAGTGTCCCACATCGTTTATACAAAAGAATGCACCAAATGGAGGGGGACATACCCAGGATCATCAAGGCTCTCTTTTGGGAGAACCTAATATATGGTTACGACATTCTTTTGGCTGAAAAGGATTGGCCACCTGAGTTCATAATAGAGTGCCCACTGGGAGAAACAGTAATTTACCCACTTTCTCTGACCTCGTTCCAGAATCAGTTAAACAGTCATATGCGCAGGAGTGGGCATTAGCGCAAGCTCCTGCACTATACTGCAATTATGTTGGGTGGGACGTTGATTCTCTTCATCACAAGATCCCATTAAAATCATCCCTCAACCCCAGAGACCGTAACCAATAAAACATGAAGCTAAAAAACAAGTTAGGGAAATCTTAGAACATCTTGAATACCAAGGTGTAATAGAAAATAGTACCTCGTCCATGAATAATCCCTTGTTTCCCGTAATGAAACTGGACAATTCATATCGTCTAATCTAAGACTACAGACATTTGAACACTTCCACACGCACATTTGCAGTACAAAATGCACATAGTGCTGCACTAATGAATAACATTGTGTGGAAGAAATACAAAACAACACTAGATATCTCAAAAGGATTTTTCAGCTAGAATATAGCACATGAAAGCAGATATTTGACAGCGTTTTCAGTGCTCAGTTCATGGCATCAATTTTGCCGTTTACCTCAAGGGCATAAGAACAGCCCTCGGCTGTTTTCAGCCAGGGTAACAGAGTTACTTCCAAATGTTGATGAAGAGGCATTGTCCTATGTAGATGATGTTTAGCTGACGGACGATGAGTTAATGGAACACTTGGCTAGAGTGAACCACATAATTCTTGGGTTTGCTCACCTGGGTTACAAATTTAAGTTCAAAAAATCAAAAATTGCCCACCTCAATGTCCTGCTTCTAGGGTATGAGTTGTCAAGTGAAGGCAAAATCCTGGCGGCACATTTTTGGGAAAATTAGCATTGCCCCAATCTCCAACGACTCTGAAAAAATTACAATCCAATTTAGGATTTCTGAATTTTGGCAGAACTCACATTTTGGATTACGCAGAACAAGTAAAACTATTCTACTATTTTATTAGACCTGATTTTTCAATCAGCCATTGGACACAGGAACATACAAACATTTTACGTCCCGTACAAGTTGATATGATAGATTCCATACATTTACACAGACGTGTAAACACTGCATAGTCGCTGGACCCACCAGGTACACCTATATCACTTTCAATGAAGGTGATACGGTACCTATTGCACCACATATGTACACGAACGCTGAAATGCGTTTTGCACCCACTGAGAAAATTCTCACAGCGGTAGAGACTGCTGTAGTGAAAGAGAGAGCACTAGCTCGGGTAAGCGAATAATTGTTGTTACCCCAGTACCGACCTTAGATGCCATTACAAAAGCAAGCGTTCCAAATGCCAAAGCATTACATCCATGATGGATTCAATGGACTAACTCTCTCACTGCAACAGATGTAGTGTCCAGATTCGATTCTACACTACAAACACAAGCATTCCTGCAGTTCGAACAAGAATATCCTATGCCGAATGAAATAATGCCTCATCATTTATACCAATGGATCTGCTCAACCTGCTTTAGAGACACAAAACCAATATTCCACTGCATGTGCAATCATAAAGGGGCGCATGCATGATAGAGAGTACTGTCCTGAAAAAACACACACACAGCCCCTGGGGGACTGTACAGCTTAGCTGGCACAACTCAAAGCCCTAATACTGACACTACAAGGTACCGATCATAAATTCCCCACACGTATAGTGTGTGATTCATACTTCTGTGTCCAGTCCTATAATGAATATCTTCACTATTGGGGCCAAAAATGGATTTCGAGGTTCCAAGGGTTGTACTATCAAGCACAAGCTGCTTTATGAACAAGTGGCAAAGCTGAAAGAATTCTTGCCTCGGGCTCATGTTATCCACATATTGAGTAACCAATGTGTTGGCGTTCACGTTGAAGGGAATTCCATGGCAGATGAAGCCGCTAAGGCAACAGTCCGTACTGCTGTCATTGCTGCAATGACTCATTCAAGTACGAGAATAGACAGAGCCATCATGGTTGCTCACAATGACGACCACCTGCCGAAGGGCTTTCCACTCAAGTACTCCTACAAATTAGATGCACAAAACATTCCGTATGCTCAGATTCCAGGAGTGGGGGAATAGAGTAATACCAATTACTGATCACAGATTGGGTTTAATACTAGCTGCACACGAGGGTCTGGGGTCCGCACACGCAGGGGTCACTGCTACAGTATCATTACTGAAGCATCACTATTGGTGGCCTGGTCTTACAAAACAAACCAAGGACTTTGTCATCAAATGTGACATCTGCCAGTTGATGAAGGGTTCCACCATAGCACGTCCTCCACAGACACCTCTATTGGTTTCAGACAAGCCTCTAGCGGTTGTTTATTTGGATCACTGTGGTCCCTTACACTCAGATGGGGCTTACAAGTACATCTTGGTGGCAGGGGATTCATGCTCCAGATTCCTGTGGGTTTGGCCGCAGTGCTGGGCTGACGCTTGAACTGTTATAAAGGATTTGCGAGTCTTCATCTGGACATACGCAAGTGGCACACTACATTCTGACGAGGGCTCGGCGTTTAGCTCTCGGGCTTACAAAGAGCCATGGGAAGTTTGGGTGTGGCCTTGCGGTACTCCTTCCCCTACCATCCTGAGGGAAATTCGGTAGTTGAGAGGAAAAACCGTGACTTAAAGAAGTCCTTAACAGCAGGAGTATTAGGCTTGGGTGGCAGTTGGGTAAATCACCTATATGGGTGTAGGAGAGTAGGATCTGCTTCACAGGGGTACCCCCACTTTTTGCTGATACTTCACTGGTTTTCGACATTAGTCTGGCTGGGGCCCTGCTATTCAGGACCCCAGCCTAGCTGTTTCCTCTTTAAAAGGGTCTCCATGTGCCTTAGGCACATCACTGATTGGGATCTGGAGTGCCCTTGTAAGTCCCTAGTATATGGTATACTATGTACCAAGGGCATAGGTACCTCAGAGGCCTGCCAGGGGCTGCAGCATGTATTATGCCACCCCTGGTAGGCCATCCAAACTGACACCACAGGTCTGCTACTGCAGCCTGGGCAAGGTGGTGCATGCACCCCTTGCTGTGGTATAGGTTACCTATATCACTAAAAGCATACACACATATAAACCTATAAGTCACTCCTAAGGCAGGCCTTATCAATCCTAAAGGCAGAGTGCATGGTTCCTATGTGAGAGGGTGCTCCTGCATGAGCAGGGCCCCTCTGCAGCGTTCGGAGACCATCTCTGATGCTGTTTGTAGTGCAGCCTGACCATATACTCTTAAACGCATTATATCCTCGCGGTAAAATGCTAACTATGGAATGGCTGCACCTAAACATGTCGTGTTTGGTGTCAAACATCTTGGAATACTACCCCCCGCCAATCCTGGCGGCGGGGGTAGCATTCCACCCTTCTAGAGGGAAAGGCATGTTAACTCTGACGAGTCCGGTAACTTCTTTCCAGAGCCCTGGCATCACAAAATGGATGCTGCTGCCACAGACACGAGTCTGGCCTCCTGCTGCTGGACGAAACTCCGGCAGGGGAGGCCTGGACAATAGGTTTCCTGTCCCAGGGAGGTGTGACCACCTCCCCAGACAGGACAATGTGTATTGGGGCTGGGCGGGAGCACTTTCGGGTGCTTTGAAGTCCTGCACTGGGGGCACATTTGGTGTCCCTGTGCATACCCCAGTTCAAACCGGATCAGGGGCTTGCAGCCCCTGCTTTGGCGTGAACTGGACAAAGGGAAAGGGGTGTAGCCACCCCTCTGCCCTGACCCACCCATAGGTGGGGCCACAGAGTAGTCCATCCCCTATTTTTAGAATAAAGGTAGGAACCCAGTCCTTAGGACTTTAGATTATACCTGGACGAAACTCTGCAACAGAATCCTGGACCTTCGACGCTCTACTCACGATTAGAGGACTGAAGAATCTCCCTTGGGGTCAAGGAGTGACTCCCCTGCTTGGCAGGCACCAAAGAAGCATCTGTCCGGTTCGCATTACTGAAGCTCCCGTCGGACGCCGAAGTCATCGCATCACCAGAGGTGGATTCTCAGACTTCCCCGAGGCTACCCTGAGTCCCCAGCAAAGCTGAGGCCCGTGGCTATCGTGGGTGACTTGAGACCGTGACCCCTGGACACCGAGCACACTTGCAAGTGCACCATCTTCTGGGTCTCCCAAGAAGTCGTGCTTTGGGCTCCGAGTAGCCCTAGCCTCCAGCACCACCTGCACCGAAGATCACTGGCCCCCACTCCACGAGTGTCCTGTAAGCCAGCTCCACGTGCGGCGTCACGAGGCTCCTTCGCGGTCGCTAGCCCGTTGGCTAGTAGCCCTTACCGAAGGCCAATCTTTTCTTTACTTGGCAGTCTGGTTGCTCCAGGCCTGCCCTCACTTACCCTTGCTGGGTGAGTTCCCCAGACCTTGCTGGTCTGCATCATCGACGATCTACATCTTACTCGAGACTTGCCGTTGCCAAGGCCTGTTGGGTCCAATCTGGTCACCGACACCTCTGCACTCGACAGACATCGAGCAACAGCCCGAATCCTGCTCCTGGTCGCCGACAACGCCTCCCGGACCTCGTGGCTGAAGAGTCAAGACGACCATCAACGAACTTGAAGCACTCGACATCGGTGGGCATCTGTCCATCGCCCTCCTGGTCACTGGCTAGTGACCCAGACTCTGTCCCCTCTGCTTTCAGGTTCTTCAGAACTCCGATCCACTCTTGGATCCACCCGGACACTTTTCTCCTGGTCGCCAGCAGCACTTTGCAGCAGATCGCCATAAGAAACGACGACGAAACCCGACCCCGAAAGGCACCTATGCAACCGGCTTCCCTGGGTGAGGTAACACGAGTACTCCGGTGCTCCCGTGGGTAGAGACTCTTCAAAGTCCTAGATCTCAAAGGGTTTTGTCCTAGTCCTCTTTAAAGTGTCCCTTTCCTCTATTTTCCCGATCCCGACTTTCTCCATAGAAGTTAACGGCGTATCGCGGTTGTGTATTTACACTGCACGCGTCTCCCGTGGGTCCCCTGTGTCACTACCTTGGGTGGTTCCTTGTGGTCCAAGCACTTCTAGAGGCTCTAGGCCTAGTGTCTAGTTCAGTCGTGGTTCGCATACCACTTTATTGGTATATGGTTTGGTACGCCCCTAGGGCCCAAACGTGTATTTGTGCTATTACTGTGATTTAAGATCTTATAACCTATGTACTTCAAACTCTAGCCTCATAAAGAGACTAGAGGGGTGTGTTTAGTAATAAATACATATATTTTGAATATATACCTGGTGTGGTGCTCTTTCATTTGGTCACTCAAGAGATTATAGACTGGTAAAACAAGCTGCTTTACATTCCTTCAAGACTTAGCCTGAAGGCTGCTCTCCACAGCTACCACTAGGATAGCTTTCAATAAGGTTGTCTTTAACCTACCTACCATAAGAGTCGATTTGGACTGGTGCAAGGTGCCCACTATAATTAGTGGACAGCATATGCCAGGCCAACTTCTCACATTGGTGTGCAGCGTGTGGGATTCCAGCTTGCTATTGTTTTACCAGATAATCTCAATTGAATTGATCAACTGAAAACCACTAAAGGTACCTAAGGTACATATAATTTAAGCTTAGAATATCAGTAAGTTCTACTGAACTTAGAGTTGTGTGTTAAGGGATAGCACAACCCTTTCTACAACTCAAGAGAGTTTAGTAGGCCACACTAGAGTAGGTAGTGCATACACCACACCACACTAGTAATGTCTTTAAAAGCAGGATCTAGAGATGCCCTGCAGGAAGCCATTGAGCTTCCCCCTCCAAGTATGACACACTCCCATTCTTGGAACTGAGAGCTTTGTGTAACGTGAGGAAATTAAGGACAGGCCAAAGTCCCACCACCCAACACCTCCAGGAGTTGTTGGTGGCTTATGATCTTAGTAAGTCTTCAGAGACTGAAGGGGTAGGAGCAGAGGGTGGGCCAGCAGATGAGGAAGGGGCCAGGGGTACTACTACCCCCAGCCCCCCTCTGAAACTGACCAGGAGGGTGACAATGACCCTGACCTGGAAAACCCAATCCCTTCTGGGGAGGATGAAGATGAG
Source organism: Calotriton arnoldi (assembly GCA_963921515.1). NCBI lineage: Eukaryota > Metazoa > Chordata > Amphibia > Caudata > Salamandridae > Calotriton > Calotriton arnoldi. The sequence continues at coordinate 47,532 of CAWUFW010014693.1, read as the reverse complement.
GATCTTGAGAACCACACCTTTGTCCCCCAGGAAGGATTATGAGTGTGCTCAGAAAGTCTAGGTCTCCTTCTCAGGAGTCTAACCACTCTGGCACCTCAATAGGGAGCTCTGTTTCTTCTCACAGGAGGGAATCCTCTCATGAGAGAAGAAAGAGACTGGTCCAGTATGAGGAAACTCAACTGGAGATCAGGAAGAAGCAATTGGCTTTAGATAGAGAATCCCTAGATCTCCTTAGAGAGAGAAGAAAGTTGGGACTAGAGTCCCATGGTGGCAGCCATATCCCTAGAGATAGGGAAAGGTCCTATGACCATAGGAACCTGAGCAAGATTGTCCCTCCCTACCAGAGTGGGGATGATATCCACAAATGGATAACTGCTTTAGAGAGGGCCTGTAAAGTACAGAAGGTCCCTCAGGAGCAGTGGGCAGCAATCTTGTGGCTCTCCTTTGCTGACAAAGGTAGAGACAAGCTCCTCACTGTTAGAGAGGAGGATGCTGACAATTACAAGGTCTTGAAGAGTGCTCTTATTGATGGGTTTGGCCTAACCACTGAACAGTACAGGTTGAAGTTCAGAGACACCCAAAAAGCACAGACTCAAGACTGGGTAGACTATGTGGATTGTTCTGCCAAGGCTCTGGAAGGCTGGTTGATGGGCAGTAAGGTGTGTGACTTCTCAGGATTGTATAATCTGATAATGAGGGAGCAGATTCTTAATAACTGTCAAAACCAGCTGTTGCATCAGTACCTGGTTGACTCTGATCTGACCTCTCCCCAAGAATTGGGAAAGAAGGCAGACAAATGGGTCAGAACCAGGGTGAAGCAGAAGGTACAGAACCAAGGTGGGGAAACCAAGAAGCAAGATGCTAAGAACTCTGACAAGGGTGGGGAGAAGGGTAAAGATCAAAAGTCTTCATCAGGCCCCCAAAAATCTTCTTCTGGTGGGGATTCCCAGTCTACCAAGGGTAAAGGCCAAAGAAAACCATGGTGCAAGGTCTGTAAGCAAAAGACCCACTGGACCAGTGATTGCACCAAGTCCAAAGACTCCAGTCCAGCACCCACCAATGCCCCTAAGGCACCTGTTCCCCCTAGTACAGTTGGTGGAAGTGCTCCAGCAAAGGGTTTAGTAGGGTTCACCCTGGGAACTGAGTTGGGCTCTGACTTAGTCAGGGAACTGACTCAGGCTGTGTTAGTCTGTGATGGAGGCATGGATGTGACCTCCACTGTGAGTCCCAGTAATCTGGGCAAGTACAGACAACAGCCTTTAATCAATGGACGAGAGGCTTTGGCATTTAGGGACACAGGGGCAAGTGTCACAATGGTGACACAAGACCTTGTGCTACCTGGGCAAGTTATACTTGGTGAAATGTACCAAGTGACCAATGCTAGCAATGTCAGAACAGACCATACTCTGGCAGTTGTTAACTTCTCCTGGGGAGGGGTAACTGGCCTTAAGAAGGTTGTGGTAAGTGCAAACCTACCAGTCGAATGCTTGCTTGGCAATGACTTAGAAACTTCTGCTTGGGCAGAAGTGGAGCTCAGGACCCATGCAGAAATGCTGGGGATCCCTGCAGATGTGTTTGCTGTGACCAGGTCACAAGCTAAACTGTCTAAAACTGAACAGGCCTTGGATTCTGGAAGAATGGACCAAGTGCCTTCCAAGAGGAGGAGTAGTAGGGTTAAGGCAGTGCCTTCCCCCTTGGCTCAGGAGGAAGATCAGTCCCTTGAGGGGGATGATCTCAGCCCTGAAGAAGGAACTGGCCCAGAGGAACTTGAACCTGAACAGGTTGAGTTCTTGGGGACAGGGGGACCTTCTAGGGCAGATCTGAGCCAGGAGCAGCAGAGCTGCCCCTCCCTTGAACCCCTCAGACAGCAAGCTGCTGCTGAGGCTGCTGGGAAAGCTAGTGGTCCCCATACAGTGTATTGGGATGATGGACTCCTGTACTCAGAGAGTAGAGACCCCAAGCCTGGTGCTACCAGGAGGTTGGTAATACCTTTGAAGTTCAGGGGCTTCCTATTGACCCTAGCCCATGATATTCCCTTAGCAGGACACCTGGGCCAGAACAAGACTTGGGACAGAATTGTCCCTCACTTTCACTGGCCCCACATGTCTGAAGACAGTAAGGAGTTTTGTCGCTCCTGTGTAACCTGCCAAGCCAGTGGCAAAGCAGGTGGCACTACAAAGGCCCCCTGATACCACTACCTGTGGTGGGGGTGCCCTTTGAGAGGGTAGGGATTGACATTGTTGGTCCCATGGATCCCCAAACAGCATCTGGGCACAGATTTATACTGGTGGTAGTGGATCATGCCACCAGGTATCCAGAGGCTATACCCCTTAGGACCACTACAGCACCTGTGGTGGCAAGGGCCCTCCTGGGAATTTTCTCAAGAGTGGGCTTTCCTAAGGAGGTGGTATCAGACAGGGGTGCAAACTTCATGTCTGGGTACTTAAAAGCAATGTGGAAGGAGTGTGGAGTTACTTATAAGTTCACCACACCCTATCACCCACAATGCAATGGTTTAGTTGAGAGATTCAACAAAACCTTGAAGGGCATGATTAAAGGGCTCCCAGAAAAGCTTAGGCGTAGATGGGACATACTCTTGCCCTGCCTTTTATTCGCATATAGGGAGGTGCCTCAGAAGGGGTTGGTTACAGCCCTTTTGAACTTCTGTTTGGCCACCCTGTGAGGGGTCCACTGTGCTTGGTGAAGGAAGGATGGGAGTTACCTCTCAAGCCCCCAAAGCAAGATATAGTGGACTATGTACTTGGTCTCCGCTCCAGGATGGCTGAGTACATGAAAAAGGCAACCAAAAACCTTGAGGCTAGCCAGGAACTTCAAAAGGCCTGGCATGACCAAAAGGCTGTTCTGACTGTTTACCAGCCAGGACAGAAGGTGTGGGTGTTGGAGCCAGTGGCCCCAGCAGCTCTCCAAGACAAATGGAGTGGACCCCACACTATTGTTGAGCAGAAGGGTGAGGTCACTTACTTAGTAGACCTGGGAACACCCAGGAGTCCCCAAAGGGTTCTCCATGTCAACAGACTTAAGCCATATGTGGACAGGGCAGACATGGGCTTGCTCATGGCTACTGATGAAGGGCAGGAGGAAGAGAGTGACCCACTCCCTGACCTGCTCTCACAGAACCCTGACGATGGGTCAGTTGATGGTGTAGCCTTGGCAGGCAGCCTCACTACCCAGCAACAAACTGATTGCAGGCAAGTCCTCAATCAGTTTAGACATATGTTTTCACTGACACCCAGTCAGACCACCTGGTGCACTCATGAAGTGGACACTGGGGACAGTCTGCCTATTAAAAACAAGATTTATAGGCAACCTGACCATGTCAGGGACTGTATCAGGACTGAAGTCCAGAAGATGTTGGAATTGGGAGTGATTGAGCCCTCAGATAGCCCTTGGGCTAGTCCAGTAGTCCTAGTACCTAAACCTCACACCAGTGGTGGGAAAAGAGAGATGAGGTTTTGTGTAGACTACAGAGGCCTCAATGCAGTCACTAGGACTGATGCCCATCCAATACCCAGGGCAGATGAGCTCATAGATACTTTGGCCTCTGCCAAATATCTCAGCACATTTGACCTAACAGCTGGCTACTGGCAGATCAGACTAGCTGATGCTGCAAAGCCCAAAACAGCATTTTCAACCCCTAGTGGGCATTACCAATTTGTGGTGATGCCCTTTGGTCTGAAAAATGCACCTGCCACTTTCCAGAGGTTGGTGAACACAGTTCTCACAGGACTGGAAGCCTATAGTGCAGCTTATCTAGATGATATTGCTGTCTTTAGCTCCACCTGGGAGGATCACCTGGTCCACCTCAGGAATGTTCTACAGGCCCTGCAAAAGGCAGGCCTGACTATCAAGGCCACTAAGTGCCAGATAGGGCAGAGTCAGGTTGTGTACCTGGGCCACCTTGTGGGTGGAGGCCAGGTTCAACCTTTGCAGAGCAAGATCCAGACCATCATGGACTGGACTGCTCCCACTACCCAGACTCAGGTGAGAGCCTTCTTAGGCCTGACTGGGTACTATAGGAGATTTGTCAAGGGGTATGGATCAATAGTGACACCCTTGAATGACTTAACTTCTAAGAAAATGCCCAAAAAGGTTCAGTGGACAGTTAGCTGTCAAAAGGCATTTGATGACCTCAAGCAGGCCATGTGCACTGCTCCAATTCTGCAGAGTCCTGATTACTCCAAGAAGTTCATTGTTCAAACTGATGCATCTGAATTGGGGGTAGGGGCTGTACTGTCACAATTGAATGAAGAAGGTCAGGATCAGCCAGTAGCTTTTATTAGCAGAAGGCTGACCCCTAGAGAGAAACGTTGGTCAGCCATAGAGAGGGAGGCCTTTGCTGTGGTCTGGGCTCTGAAGAAGTTGAGGCCATACTTGTTTGGTACACACTTCCTGGTTCAGACAGACCATAAGCCCCTCTTATGGCTAAAACAAATGAAGGGTGAAAACCCCAAACTGCTTAGGTGGTCCATTTCCCTACAGGGGATGGACTTTACAGTGGAACACAGACCTGGGAGTAACCATGCGAATGCAGATGGACTCTCTAGGTATTTCCACTTAGAACATGAAGACTTAACTGGGCAAGGTTAGTTTAATGTCCCTACGTTTGGGGGGGGTTGTGTAGGAGAGTAGGATCTGCTTCACAGGGGTACCCCCACTTTTGCTGATACTTCACTGGTTTTCGACATTAGTCTGGCTGGGGCCCTGCTATTCAGGACCCCAGCCTAGCTGTTTCCTCTTTAAAAGGGTCTCCATGTGCCTTAGGCACATCACTGATTGGGATCTGGAGTGCCCTTGTAAGTCCCTAGTATATGGTATACTATGTACCAAGGGCATAGGTACCTCAGAGGCCTGCCAGGGGCTGCAGCATGTATTATGCCACCCCTGGTAGGCCATCCAAACTGACACCACAGGTCTGCTACTGCAGCCTGGGCAAGGTGGTGCATGCACCCCTTGCTGTGGTATAGGTTACCTATATCACTAAAAGCATACACACATATAAACCTATAAGTCACTCCTAAGGCAGGCCTTATCAATCCTAAAGGCAGAGTGCATGGTTCCTATGTGAGAGGGTGCCCCTGCATGAGCAGGGCCCCTCTGCAGCGTTCGGAGACCATCTCTGATGCTGTTTGTAGTGCAGCCTGACCATATACTCTTAAACGCATTATATCCTCGCGGTAAAATGCTAACTATGGAATGGCTGCACCTAAACATGTCGTGTTTGGTGTCAAACATCTTGGAATACTACCCCCCGCCAATCCTGGCGGCGGGGGTAGCATTCCACCCTTCTAGAGGGAAAGGCATGTTAACTCTGACGAGTCCGGTAACTTCTTTCCAGAGCCCTGGCATCACAAAATGGATGCTGCTGCCACAGACACGAGTCTGGCCTCCTGCTGCTGGACGAAACTCCGGCAGGGGAGGCCTGGACAATAGGTTTCCTGTCCCAGGGAGGTGTGACCACCTCCCCAGACAGGAGAATGTGTATTGGGGCTGGGCGGGAGCACTTTCGGGTGCTTTAAAGTCCTGCACTGGGGGCACATTTGGTGTCCCTGTGCATACCCCAGTTCAAACCGGATCAGGGGCTTGCAGCCCCTGCTTTGGCGCAAACTGGACAAAGGGAAAGGGGTGTAGCCACCCCTCTGCCCTGACCCACCCATAGGTGGGGCCACAGAGTAGTCCATCCCCTATTTTTAGAATAAAGGTAGGAACCCAGTCCTTAGGACTTTAGATTATACCTGGACGAAACTCTGCAACAGAATCCTGGACCTTCGACGCTCTACTCATGATTAGAGGACTGAAGAATCTCCCTTGGGGTCAAGGAGTGACTCCCCTGCTTGGCAGGCACCAAAGAAGCATCTGTCCGGTTCGCATTACTGAAGCTCCCGTCGGACGCCGAAGTCATCGCATCACCAGAGGTGGATTCTCAGACTTCCCCGAGGCTACCCTGAGTCCCCAGCAAAGCTGAGGCCCGTGGCTATCGTGGGTGACTTGAGACCGTGACCCCTGGACACCGAGCACACTTGCAAGTGCACCATCTTCTGGGTCTCCCAAGAAGTCGTGCTTTGGGCTCCGAGTAGCCCTAGCCTCCAGCACTACCTGCACCGAAGATCACTGGCCCCCACTCCACGAGTGTCCTGTAAGCCAGCTCCACGTGCGGCGTCACGAGGCTCCTTCGCGGTCGCTAGCCCGTTGGCTAGTAGCCCTTACTGAAGGCCAATCTTTTCTTTACTTGGCAGTCTGGTTGCTCCAGGCCTGCCCTCACTTACCCTTGCTGGGTGAGTTCCCCAGATCTTGCTGGTCTGCATCATCGACGATCTACATCTTACTCGAGACTTGCCGTTGCCAAGGCCTGTTGGGTCCAATCTGGTCGCCGACACCTCTGCACTCGACAGACATTGAGCAGCAGCCCGAATCCTGCTCCTGGTCGCCGACAACGCCTCCCGGACCTCGTGGCTGAAGAGTCAAGACGACCGTCAACGAACTTGAAGCACTCGACATCGGTGGGCATCTGTCCATCGCCCTCCTGGTCACTGGCTAGTGACCCAGACTCTGTCCCCTCTGCTTTCAGGTTCTTCAGAACTCCGATCCACTCTTGGATCCACCCGGACACTTTTCTCCTGGTCGCCAGCAGCACTTTGCAGCAGATCGCCATAAGAAACGACGACGAAACCCGACCCCGAAAGGCACCTATGCACCCGGCTTCCCTGGGTGAGGTAACTCGAGTACTCCGGTGCTCCCGTGGGTAGAGACTCTTCAAAGTCCTAGATCTCAAAGGGTTTTGTCCTAGTCCTCTTTAAAGTGTCCCTTTCCTCTATTTTCCCGATCCCGACTTTCTCCATAGAAGTTAACGGCGTATCGCGGTTGTGTATTTACACTGCACGCGTCTCCCGTGGGTCCCCTGTGTCACTACCTTGGGTGGTTCCTTGTGGTCCAAGCACTTCTAGAGGCTCTAGGCCTAGTGTCTAGTTCAGTCGTGGTTCGCATACCACTTTATTGGTATATGGTTTGGTACGCCCCTAGGGCCCAAACGTGTATTTGTGCTATTACTGTGATTAAGATCTTATAACCTATGTACTTCGAACTCTAGCCTCATAAAGAGACTAGAGGGGTGTGTTTAGTAATAAATACATATATTTTGAATATATACCTGGTGTGGTGCTCTTTCATTTGGTCACTCAAGAGATTATAGACTGGTAAAACAAGCTGCTTTACATTCCTTCAAGACTTAGCCTGAAGGCTGCTCTCCACAGCTACCACTAGGATAGCTTTCAATAAGGTTGTCTTTAACCTACCTACCATAAGAGTCGATTTGGACTGGTGCAAGGTGCCCACTATAATTAGTGGACAGCATATGCCAGGCCAACTTCTCACAATGGGGTCCAGAGGGCACTCAATAACAAGCCAAGAAAATCCAGAGGGGGTCATACTCTTTATGAACTCACTTGGTGTGAGAAAGAGAATGTGGGTACCAGACCTTGATAATGTCTGCATAGTGGCGGCAGAAACACTGTTTGACATCAATGAATGTTTGGCTGTTTTACAGGAACTCAATGAAATTTCAGGGTGCACAAAGCAACGTCCAAGTAAAACGCTCCACCACTGGAGAAGAGAAGGTCCTGCCGGCAAGAACTGCCTGGGTCCCGAAGATTGGGGACCTGGTCAGAGAAAAGCGTGTGGACAAAAAAGAATTTGGGCCATCTTATAGAGTGCCTGTACCTGTCCTGGCTGTTGAAGGTACCAGAGCTGTACTTCTTCTACCCTTGCCGGTCACAGAGACAAAAGGTTTGTCTCCATAGATTTGATCAAACCACATTATGTGGCCAATTCTCAACAGTAGGCCACATGGGCTTCTGGGTAGCCACAGGACTCCTCTCGCTACCGTTCAGGAAGTTCAGATGGAAGCTTTAATAATTACAGAAGATTCCACTTTCCAAAGAGAAGCTATAAACAACAATGAAGTATTACTCCTTCCTGTTAAAACAACAACCACTGTACAATCAACAAGTACAGAAACTCAAATTTCGATTTAAAAAATGTATGACGTTTATGTGAATATGCCACAGATTGAGTCAACTCCCAGTTCTACAAATCTGCTGAGCAACCAAAAATAGACAGAACGGCATCTGGCTACTTTGTGCATTATGACGATTTCTCATCGGATTTAAGTGAACCTGAGCTGCCAGGACCGCCTCTCCCTTTCAACCACATGCAACATCGCACCGTGAACTAAGGGACCTGTCCCTGGTAAACATTACCATTACAGCATTTCCAGTTCCGGAAGGAATAGTTTGGGACAGGGTTTTGTATGATGTGTATGGTCCTACTGAACTTTTACAAATACCATATTTGTTTAAGATTTCCTTAAATGATATCATGACCTCTAGTACTTTCTCTGATGATTAGGACTTTGAAACTGTGCACAATTTTCTTGCAGATCTAGAGCATTCAGCTGCATTTTCTATTGATGAATTGTATGATGGTACACCTAATTTTGGCGACATGTTTTGTTATCAACATTATGGTCACCATTTTTTACACAAAGCTAGTATTCCATGCGCTGTTTGCAATTACACTCATTGGGAACATTGCTCAACACCCCCAAAAGGTAGTTCAAAAACATTTGCACAAAAGTTTGCTTATTTTTCTGGTTTTGACACATCAGACCCAGCCTCTTATTATTATAGGCTTGCACCTACACCTGCGAAGACAAATATGCTTACAAACACCACGCTGATATATTCTGCTTCCTTTATTTCCCAAATGTCTGTACAGGGTTTCGACTTTTGGAAAGACACCATGGGCACAAAATCTGTCTGGGGGACAAAAGATTGTCAGGTTCAGAGAACTGAGGCTTTATTTAATTTTCCTGAATAGAACAGTGCAACAGACTTCCTGTCTTGGAATAGCCAAGATGAAAAATTTGAACACACCTCATATTCCCACATTCTCAAGATGTGAGAAGTGGCAGCACATAACACACTTCAGTAAGGATACACTAGATGCCATGATATGAAACGGTTCTTTTATTTCATCAGACCCCAATTGAAAGGGATGGGTGGTTTGGCCTGTGGACACAAATGGGTGTCAATCTAGATTCCTGTGCAACACCGAAGGGTTTAGGATCAATAGGCCTGATCAACAATATGTACAGTCAGAACACTCGGGTGGTGACATCATATAGTGTTGGGAAGTTGTGCCTTGATTGGCTAAAAACCTCAACACTCTCTCAGGTGAAGCAACACTTGTCCCTTCTTTCTCCTGACATGGCTCTCAGGGATTTCTTGTTAGGTCCCAGGAACCCATGCTAAAAGTGCTTCTTGTATAGAATATACAACGAACTGTGGAAAATTTCCCTGCAGGAAGCTGCTGAGAGACTGTGCGTGATCGATAGGTTTAACTTAGAAAAATCTTTGGCTGTGGTTGACAATGGTATGACCACATTATCATCCAGAATTTATTCACTGGGCAATATAGTATCGTCTGCAATTGACATAATACAGCAAGACATGTCTATTTTACAACATGGACAATCACAACTACGGTCTATTGTTATATTGAGCTGGACGCTTCAAACTCTACGTTCTGGCCACGTTCCATGGTGTTACATCAATAGTACAATTCTGTTTTCTGCATATGATCTAGCGGAAAGACAGATAGTAATGGCACGCAGAGATGCAAAGTATACCATGTTGCACATTGAAAAATTAGACCAATTAATTACCTTTCACCGTGGCTGAGACACCATCCATGGACTGGATAATCCATGGTTACATCACCCTGCCAGTCATGACTTTCCAATTCCAGTATTGTCCACTATACCAACAGGTAGACAGATACGAAGTGCTAGGGAAGGTTATGTGCATGAGTATTGGGAGTTATCATTCAGGTTTAGATGCAGGAATGGGGACGCAGACGTTTTCCTTAGTGGTTATGACTGTGAGGATGCTTTAAGCGGGTCCTTAGTTTGCAAGGACATTTCTCTTCATGGGGCATGCGATTCTTCCGTTGTGAACGTGTCCTGTTATCTGAAGGGTTCTCGGGCTGCTGTGATTCATCCGGATTTCAAGCTGCTCTCGAATGGGAGCTATTTGATGCTGAATGATCAAGGTTGCTGTGGAATGGAACAAGGCATCGCTTATCTGGTAACAGTTAATTCCATAGTCACTTGTTGCACACAAGAACTGTTTCCACCTGCTCGCACAGTTAGGGAGGCAACGCTATGGCCTTCGCTAAATGTTTCCAACATATGCTTTGATTTGCTGACCGAACTGAAAGCCATGCTTTTTCAAAAAGTTGTGGCCTTACCTCCAGCCAGAGAGGCGTTTGATCTCCAGGTTGCAAGGTCCTCGTCTGAGACACAGACCATACTCCACACTAACTTCCCACTGCATTTTGGGGAACTAGTCTACTGTTTCTTTAATATGTATAATACAAAGAGAATTGTGGACTTTTTAAAATGTATTGGCTCTGGACAGGTTAGCACCTTTCAGACGATTTACAGAGTTATGCCATCTTTCATACACTCTGTGTTGGGAAGCGTTTTTGGAGGTCTCCCGCTCGTCCTGCTACTTGTGGCGGGAATCCCGATTTAAATTTTTCTGCTCCGCAATGGATGTCCCAGTTCAACCTGGAATGGAGACAGCACTGCTTGTGTTGTGATGCTGTGAGCGCAAGGTAAACAGCTTTGGCACACCTCAGCTTCGCGAACTAGATGTGCACTGGTTCTTTTCCTTCAGGCCTGTTTTGCTTCACTGCATACAACTTGTAGCCACAAATGCGTATTGGATCGATGCCTCGGATCACAATCGGTTGCGCCACTGGACATTGAAGTACTGATGGACCCCTTAAAGTCCCATGGGTATTGTTGTCCCCAGCGTATTCCATTGCTGATGAATGCATTCTTCGAGCCACTGTGGGATGCTTTGGCTCCTAGTGAAATGGGCACCGGCTCTACGATAAGCTTACAGGATGCAGTCCCTCCCTCAGCGGCAGTTGTGGGAACTGGATTGAATCACCTTTGCTCCATAAACATGCTTGGAGGTGCGCTTCTGGCAACGTCGTCTGCGGTTGTGGACAACAGCAATGTTCCATTCACCACTCGGAACACATACACAATTGGCTTTTTCGTGTGGTGGGAACCGTTTGGCCTGTTTTTAAACTAACGGAATCAAATAGCTGTTTGCTTATTTTTCTAGTTATCATGGCTTTCTGAGTGCTTGGGATTTCAAATAGTATATTGACTTTTAAAGTCTTGTATGAATATTTTAAAGGGGAGCTTACATTTAGATGATTTTAAAAGTGGTTTTAGAACTTTTTAGTTTGAATAATGGCCTGTTGGCTTTTAGATAGCTTTTATTTATTGACCCTTAGTATGAGGAGTGGGTGTTGTGTGCCCGGGTTAGGCCCATGTAGCGAAGCGGCTCATTTCTTACATTGTCCTATTTTTCAAAATAACATTTTCTGCCATGCCCTTTTGCACATATTTGCATGCACGGCAATGTTGAATTAGTTTCTCTGAAACTTCTTTGTTTACTCTTCTGCCTGCGCACAACATTATCACAATGCCTTGAACATCATGTACAAGGCCCTTCTACGTACTATGTACAAATGTTGTTCTATCTTCAGCCACGGGGTGACAAGGCTATCTACATATCCATAACATCACTAATCTACAGGCACATCACTTTCTATTATAAATAAAGAGCATCTCAATAGATTAGCAGAGGAGGCACTTCGCAGACACCGAGGGTCCCTGCATGCTGAGACTTCATCTCGTGAGGGGTGTCCAGTTCGTGACCAAGACGAGGTCCTACATTCTCTCCCGCCAGGTAATGGGGTTGGAGCGTCCCTCGGGGAGATTCCTGGCTTCACAGGTCATTCTGGTCAGCGTCCAGTTTTTTGATGAGTGGTGTGACTTGGCCAAGTTTGAAGGGAGCCGGCATGGAGCCACTCGATAGGGAGCAGTTGATAATTTTGGTCTAAATGGGAGAGATGATGTGCTTGAGGTGTTTCATAACAGCGACAGGGAGGGAGTTGAAGATGTGAGATGTTGGCTTCATGCTGGAGAGAGTGCGGAGGACTTCTTCTTCAGGGGTATAGTTAAATACAGACCAGGTTGCGTTATTTCTCAGTTGCAAGGGGTGGGGGTTGGTGGTTTGTGTTGGAATGAGGGCGAGGCATCTATTCATTGAAGGCAGGGCTGTGGGTGAGCCCCTACAGCAAGGGTCATCTTTGGTGCATGGTGGGGAGGTGGGTAGCTCTAGAGATAGATAATCCCTTGTTCTATGACTTGTTGGCAAAAAATGTTGCAAATTCTTCACAGCGCTTTCATGAGCTGTTCAATGTATATTGGGGGAAGGAGGAGGTTTGCTGTTTGATGATGTTGAATAGGTCTTTTGGCCTTTTCCTAGACTGGTCAACTTGCTCTCGGAAATATGGGTATTTTTCTTTAAAGATGTGTTTTTTGTATTTTTGGCGCTCAGCCCAGAGGATCGAGACATTGGATTCCGAAGGCTGTTGTCTCCAATTTCTTTCGGCTAAACGTAGTTGACGCCTTTCATTGTTCTGGTCTTTGTTGAACCAAGATCTGGAGGGGATATTACTTGATTTCTTGAGTTTCAGGGGGGTGATTGTTTCCACTAGTTCTGTTATGCATCGTTCTGTATAGTTATGTATAGTTTTGAAGTATGTATCCAACATGTTGATTTTTAAAATGTCAGTACTCTCCGGGTCAAACTCCGCTAGATGCTGAACTTCTGGGAAAGACTTTAACACTCTAATTCACATGATTGCTAGCCCTAGACCTACCCAAACAATTTCCCCAGACTTTGAGAATAAACTGGCTGAGTTCAACCTGTCACATCATTCAATGAACCCATCTCCCTATGGGATAGCATTTCTAAACTAAAGCTGCACAACTTTTTTGTTAAACTATTTTCTGCAGAAATGTCCTGCCACATCTCTTTCATTTCAGTCTTCTCTGATTTTGCAATGCACGAAGTCACATGACGAGCAACAACAATGGAGGTGTCTGCAACAAATTGAAAGTCCATATTTGCATTTCACATTTTAAGAATTACAGCTTTTTAATCATTAATGAACTTGAAAGCCTCTGTAATTCTTAGGTTGTATGCATTTTTCAGTGATTTCTGTCTTACTGTAGGTCTCACTGCACACAAAAAGCTGTTGACTCTTCCTTGTGAAATAACTGGTTGTGGAAAGCCAAAACGACATCTTGTGTAAAATCTTCCTTTGCTTCGGTATTTTTGACGACAGTACTTTCCACATCTATGTGTTTAGAAACACAGAACTTGTTCACTCAAGCCTTTGTCAGTAGTATCTTTTAGGATGATGCATGTCACATACTGTTCTATGAAAGACTGTACACAGTGATTACTGTCTGTTCCAAATTTTGGAGTAACTTTTATCCATAACAGAATGTCAATATGAAGAGCACCTCTTGCATGATACTCTTTATGCCAAAAGAAATCAGTTACTTTGCCACGAGGATGCTTACTTTTGTTGCAGATAAAGGATAACATGGCTTGGAACCTTCAGTCAAAATATCTGCAAACATTAGCATGATCTAAAGAGCAAAGTTCTCTTGCTGTCTTTATGCTGATGTCCTCACTGTTTGAGTTTCCTCTCTTAAAAAATTCAAGCAGGTCTTCCCATGCATATTCATCACAACTAAGTGTAATGAACCAAGTTAGCGCATTCAGGTTTCTCAGCTTGCCTTTGAGTTCTCCATGTTGATGATACCAATACTCGTTGGTGCCACGTTGGCATGCCATCAAATGAATTAAATTGTATTCTAATTGCTCATCTTTTTCTTGAACTTTATCAACAAATAGTCTTGCAGAGAGATTTTGAAGATTAACAACTGTCTTCAGTATATGATTCACACCATAGGAAAGGCCAGATAAGTCACTATCAAACAGAAGATGGAATATGTACAGAATGCACTTAAGAAATCTTGGATCCTCTGAATATAGTAGGGTTGAGTGGTATTCAGCTGCTGGTATTGTACGGAATGCACTGACGAAGTATTGGATCCTCTGAATATAGTAGTGTTGGGCTGTATTCAGCTGCTGGTATCTGTACAGCACGGTCATCATAGCTGCCTCCACTGCTCCAGTGGGAAATGGTTGGGGAAAACAGCAAGCCTCTAAACTTTTTTCCCATACACTCAAGGGAGTTCCTTTTGCTTGTTTCATTGAAAAAGCTCAATAGCATCACCAATGACTTCTTTAGAATGCAGGGGATGTATGCTGTAGTATTTATACATTTGTTCTGATCTGGATAGATCCAATTTTTCAATCTGACTGCTTGATGCTAATGTCTCATCCTCTATACAAGTTACATTTTCAGCAACATCCAAATTTGTATAGTAAACTTTCTTTTTTGCTAGGTATAATGTTGCTTTTCTGACCTTATTAAAATCTACTAACTCTTGCCATATTTTTCTACTCTTTGTTGGAATACCATTTACTAAAATAATAAGTGGTTCTTCAATATCTTTATCTACCCCTACAGTTTCAATATTCTGTTTAAAATCTAAATCTAAAATCTAAATACACAACTCTTCCTTTTAGTACTTTCTGGGGCTCAGTTGGAGGTAATTTTCCTGTCTTTGGCTCCATACGAACTATGGTTTGGAATGGATTTACACGCTGTATTAGAATCGATTCAAAAACATTTAATAATTTAAGCTCTTCTGGAACAGACACCAATTCTACCTTATGATATATAGCTCTAGCTGGCATTTTATTATTCTCTAACTTTTCAAAGCAGTACTTCCTTATAATCTGCTGTGTGGACAAATGAAATCTTTCCTCAACAAATAAATATGCAACAAATGCTTGCCACTTATCATTGTTCCCTTTCCGCTTTGAGTACACAACTATATTGTGAGTTTGCGTTTTTTAGTGAGTGTGTCGACAACAAACACAGTTTGATTTCTCAGGGCAAACTGTGTTAAAGTTTGCAATCAGTTGTTCAAAGATTTCAGTACTAATTTCTGTATCCTATTCTTCTACACCTCCAGTAACCAACTCTACATTTTCCCTAGACCAAACAACCAAAACTGAATATCCACAAACGTTTTCTGCCTCTGCTAGTATACCATACAATAAAACTCTATTCATCTCTCCTAAACATAAGGCAGGAGTTATTAAATAGTAAAGTCTTCTAACCAAAGTTCCTATTTTGGAGTGGTGAACAACTAACATCCTGAAATAATGAAAGGTGCTTTTGCAAAATAATGTGACATTTTATTAAATTCAAACTTAGATTTTAGATTTATAGGACTAAAAGATGAAATGTTGAATTTAAAAATGTTAAGATGTCTTTCTCTTCAGGCTTCACTATTTCACAGCCTTGTGCATTGGACTTGATGTGTTCTTAAATGTTGCATTATTTGTTTCATATGAAATTCTTTATAAAATAAAGACAGTTCTTTTTCCTTTGTGTATGAATGGTGGGGAAGAGACCTTTCCCCTACATCCATAAACAGTTGCAAACTTAATAAGCTATGTGATAACTAACCTGTGAGGATGCAAGGACATTAGTTTCTCATGACTTATGCAGGAAATTATGTTGGAGTAACGAATTGTACATGGAGAGACGGAAGAGGTGATCTCATAACGATCAGACGATTGAGGACTGACCGTTGATGTCATGATGACAAATGTGAACTATTCAACCACAATGCACAGGAGGAGGCGAACACTCTTTTGACCCTTTTTTCAGCCCTTTTGAGAGCTTACGTTTACGCTCAGGCTGCCCGTTGACATTTTTTCTTGCCTCCAACCTGCCTGCTGAACCATTTCTATTATGCCCCTTTGCTATTTGCCCTTGCTGATGAACTGGCTTACTGGACGATTTGTAGCAGTTTGGTGAGATTCCAGACTTGAAATTTACTGATTTATGCTCCATTCCCTTTTGCTTTATCTTTGGACTTTGCCCCTATTAGACTTTAACTTGATCCCCCATACCCATGCTTAAAGAATCTTTGAGAACCAACTTCTTGCTTTATTGGTGGTAGAGATTATATTGTAGAATTGTAAGAAAAACATCCATTTTATAGATTCTGTTATTTAGGGTTAGATTACCTTAATTAAATGTGTGACTTTATATTTTGAATTGTGAGATATATGAATGAACTTCTTAAAATGTTACTTAAATGAATTGATTTTAGATTTTTGATACAATAATCAAAATATTCTAAAGTTGTCTGAGTCTTATTGTGCCTAATGTTATTTTACAAGAATCTGTACTAAACTTTAAATGCATAACAATGATAGTCATAGATTATTTTCAGAACTTGAGGTTCTTTTGCTCCTGTTCTGTGTAGCTGCAGCAGAACTCTTAATTTGCAGGATTCTGGATAGACTAAACTTCTTCAGGAGGCTCGGTCTACTTATTGTCATATTTTATATTTGTAGCATGATCTTGAGAGTGATTTATCTGAACCTGATTACCAATTTGTGAGTTCTCATTGGGTAAATGACAGTTGGACATTATGTCTCCTCACCCCTCACTATGACAGAGAAAGATCCATTAAAGGACCATCACCTCTGAGTTGAGGTATTGAGTTATAGTAAAAATCCTACTCCATGGGCCCAGTAGGAGAGCTGAGGTTAAGGTCATGAGAGTATACAAAGCTTCCCATGCTCGCAGATCCGTCAGAAACATTTATCAACGGGGAACCCATTCTTGGATGAAGCCAATAAAAACAGTGAAAAGCATAGAGATATATCAGATTTCTGTAAAAGAATTTGAGGAGAAACCTGTAGAGTCAGTGAATGTTGTTAAATCTGACAAATCATTTTGGAAAATGACCAAGATTCACAAGAAAAGAGGTGATAACAAACCTTCTGGTTTCAAAATGGATTCACCCATGTCTAATATGTGTTTCCGCTGTGGGAAGCCTTCACATATAAAAAAAAATGGTAAACCTTGTCCAGCTAAAAATGTTACCTGTAACTACTGCAGAAAGGGAAGGCATTTTGACAAGGTTTGTCAGAAGAAAAAGAACAATACCTTTAGGCCTGTAGCATGTGTGCCACAATCTGATTGTGAGGCCGACACTGAATCTGATGATGAGGGGTTGAATGACCTTGTACTTAGTGTGGGGGACTCTCCAGTAGTAATGACATCCCCCACTACAGAAAGGACGGTTCCGTTTTTGGAGATCCTTCCTCATGTGTCGATCCTAGTGTAGATATTCGTGTGGGTGATAAAATGTTAAAACTCCTGGTTGATTCTGGAGCAAGAATCACTACGATCACCCAAAGACTATTCAAGGACAAATGGGGTGACAGGGATCTATTTCCACCTGACCATTCACCTATTTCTTATGAAGGGCAAAAAATTGAGCTCTTAGGCTGCATAGAGGATGTATTGGAATTTAAAGGCAGGAGAATGTATATTGTTATAAAGGGGTTGAACATTCCGGGATGGCTTCACCAGGGTTTGTTTGCCACCATCTGTTGCCATTCTTGCTTTCCCATCCCTCCACTGTCCGTTTGCTTCCCCATCCCTACCCACCCACTCTCCATTGTCCATGTGGCGCCTTATCTCCACCTGCCCGCTCTCATTTGTATTTGTGCTTCCCCCTTTGTTGTCTCTTGCTTGTAGTTCTACCCCCACCTGAATTCTTCTCACTGTTCTTCCCTCCCTCCGTGTTGCCTCATATTACCATTTTTACAGATTTTTGCAGATAAATACAGGCAGAAAACAATGGGTTTCCTGTCTGCATTTGTTTTTAAAAATGGAAAAACACTCTTTTGAGTGACTTTCCATGCTGTGTTTTATCAATTCCAGGCAAAAAGCTGAGCAGATAGACAGCATGGGGAGTAAAACAACTTGATGAGATTTCTTTAACAAAAGCATATGTCAGCATACATTTGTAGTATAATGCTAATATTTACTAGTAGGTGTGTTGTTATTTTATATTCGGCTGCATAATTTGCTAAAAAACACAGGAATCAAAGTGTGAGTGCGTGTTTATCAGTCAAATGTGTTTAAATATATGATTGTACAACTCCATTTATTCACAAAACACAAAATAAATTTGGATAAATACTGATATGGTTGTCAAAAAATAATTATGGATAGGTACAGATGGAAATATTCAAATAATAACTACCATAAAACCTGGAGCCTTAATTATAAATACCAGAATGCAAAGGGAAAAAAACAGGACTGGATGAGTTGCTGGCACCTTACTTGGAGTCCTGGTAATCCGTGTCGGTCTCCACCAATCTTAGGTGGTAGGGCGGCCGCGGGGGGATGGCAGGGTTTTAGGGAGGGGGTTAGACTAATATTAAAGAAAAAAAAGAAAACTTACCTGCCGCTCCGCTCCCACTGACGCCGCCTCGCTGCTCCTCTCGTCGCTGTTTGGCTGGAAGGGGATGGTCCTCAAGGTACAGGCTCCACACCCAATCCAGACACTGCTCTCACATAAGAGCAGCACCAGGATTGGTCTGAGCTTCCTGAGATGCCTGGCTTGCCGCTCAGAAGGTGCATTGGAGCCTGTGCCTTTTCTCCAACCCTGCTGTGTAGCACAGCCGGGTTGGAGAAATATAAGTGAGCATGTGTTAATGTTAATGTTAATTGGAGCTTCTAAAGCGCATATCACCAACTGGTCTCTAAGCGCTGTGAGAGAAGGCACCTTAGCAACTCTACTGGGTAGTGTGCCCTAACTAGGCCAAGGTTGTGCCCCAGGCTTCTGTGAAAAGGATATTTTTTAATTTCTTCCTGAAAGGGAGAAGGGCTGGTTCTTTACGGAGGCCTTCCGGCAACTTATTCCAGAGCTGGGGGATCAATGTGGAGAAAGCTCTGCCCCCCTTGGAGGAGCTCAGAAAGCGAGCGCAGGACAGTAACCCAGCATCTGAAGACCGGAGGGAGCGCCCTGGTACGTAGGTTACCAAGCGTTCTTTAATATATGCTGGGGCCTGTCCATGGATTGCTTTATGGGCTATACATAGCCCCTTGAATCTGGTTCTCTGCTTCACTGTGTGCACTCTACTCCTCCCTGACATGCCCGGCCACGCCCCGCCCTAGTTTTGGTATCGCGAGGCTCAGACAAAATAAATAAAAATACAATAACTGTGTTATTGTCATTTTATTTATCATCTGCTGGCGCAGACTGTGGGGCTACGACGCTCCTCCGCCATTGTGGAGGAGCCGCCCCTGCTGGTAATGGTGGCCTTCTGCATTGTCACCCACTCTTGAGGAGGCTTCTGCAAACATCCTCCAAGAAATCTTACAAACCTTTTGCCTCCCAGGGACACCCCCATGTCCAGCAGTTTTGGATGCCCGCCTCTCAGTATCAAATCTGTTTACTCTGTAGCTGACTCTGTCTCCCCTCTTCACACTGTGCTGTTCCATTCTGGATCTGTCGGTGAAGAATACATGATTTTGTGACACAAAGCATTGCACACACCACTTGCTTTCGCTTCTGATAGTGTCTTACACTCACTTCTGAATATCGTCCTGCGTCATTCATGCTAGAGTTCAGTCATTGTTAAAAAACGTTTTTTCCAGTATTGGACTTGATTGAGGTGCACTTTTATTAGCGCCTCTTCAGCTTACTTTCTCTTAAAAAATGGCCGTTACATCATAATGTTGCTCTCACAACAGGGCAAAATGTATATCAACAGCTTTGAGAGACTTCTTCCGGGCTGAAAATGATGCTGCTTGTAGATTCGTATGTTTATTGAGTTTCTGCTTGAAGTCCCAGAAGAAAGACATGGCAGTTTTTGGGGCAGCATATGAACTTTACGTGAAAAACTTATTTTCCAAAACGCTGAAGTAATCTCGGAGAGAGAAGCAGACAAACATTTTGTACAAAGAGAAAGGACGCATTAGAGTGGGGAGAGCTGTTAGAATGACAGGAGTTTAGGAAAATGAAGCATTCTTGGCAATGCCGCGTGTTTACATTGCGGCAGAAAGCCACCTCTTGTGTGGTGCTGCACTTTATCAAGTGTTCACTGGTTTATACTAGAGTAAAGCAAAAGTGTCTGAGTTTTTAGATTTGGTTGTGCCCCACAACTTGGCTCGAGTGCAACCTTTTTCTCTCTCCTCTCTTGGAACGGTTTCTTACTGGCGGGAAAAACAAACAAGCATTGGTGTATCCAATAGGTCTGGTGTTCGTTTCCAGCATTTTGACTTTTCCAGTATGTATTTTACTTTGCTATCGATTGTGTAAATCTTTATTGTGGAGGGATCTGTGGGGCCCTCACCAACATAAAAAATAAACGTTGGCTAAAATTGTGTAGGTCTCAAAAAGCTCACATTGTAGTAGCAGTTCCTAGCACTGAAGGGAACTAATGTGTGGACGGATGTGCTCTTTATGAAAGAGCACAATGCCTTCACCGACAGTCAAATTAGGTAATGGCTGACGGGACTGAGCCACTGCCCCATGCTGTATGCTTTATTGGGTTGAATAAGTATGTGCATGGCACAACTGACCAATGGATTAAGAGGGCTGGCTAAAAGCAAATTTATGTAAGTATATTATATATGTTTAATTTTAGCAAAATCAAAAGGTCTTGGCTAATGGCATGGCAGGCCTTAAAAAATACATTATGGAAGCCAATAGGTCTGGCTTTTCTTTTAATTAAATTGCTTCTTCATTAATTGATGATTTTGTTGGTGTGGATTGATGAATAGGTTAACGTAAGGATATGCCAAATGATGGATGATTGATTGCCTGGATGAATGAATGTGTGAGGCATTGAATGAAATCATGGCTGCACAGGTGCTTTGTTAAAGGAATGGATGAATGAATACATTAATTGAGAAATAAGAGGGTGATTGAGTACATTGATCATGAATAGATGTTAATTGGAAATTAATGGGTGAGTGAGGGCAGGAAATGGTGAATGGGTGAAAACGTGATGAATAAATGAGTTATGGAAGGATGAATGGGTAAGATGATAATGAGCACATCTGTCTCAATTTCTTTGCGCACTGGTCTACATATATGAGAATGTGGTATAGGAAAAGTGTTACCTTCTGAAGCTAGGAGACATAATTCCAAATCATGACTTCACCAAAGAGTGTTATCCTGGGCAAACTTATTGCTTCTAGATCCCCTGTAACCCTACAAGGCAAAATTTGTAGGGCTTAAAAAAGGATCCAAAATCACGGCCTGCATAAAAAGACTGACAATTTAAAGGTATTAACATAACCCTAATTTTTGGACATTTTGAAGCATACTAAAGAACTTGGAATGGAAACTAGCCTGAGGCAGCTCGACCAACTCTTAAGCTGCTTTAGACATTAGTGCATGCTAAACATGTGTACAACAGAGTGAATTGTGGCTGTAGCTGTGACCCCTGGCTGTCCTAAGTGACGTCCATGAATTTGCACCTTTGTAAATCGTCATAGCTTCAGACTTAAATAGGGAATGAAAAAAAACATTGTGTCAAAATCTAATGGAAGGTAAAATCGTCAAAAACAAGGTAAGAATACAGATTTATATAATAAATTAAAAGTGTATCATAATAATTTTAGAATATTAACATAGTTAAATATTATGCAATGTAAACTGCATCGTTTGATTCAAATATCTATATGTACATATATATATATATATATATATATATATATATATATATATCAAAGCTCCGGTTCCAAAAGAAACACACCGCACTCACGGGGCCCAAGTTAAAGATGCTTTATTCACAAGGACGCGTTTCGGCATTCTGCCTTCATCTGCTTGTGTTTGAAAAGCGGCACAACCTATCATGATGGTTTATAACAGGTGAGTCCCATTGGATATGGCACACAAACACTGACAGAGGACTCGGACCCAGTATTTTTCTTCCCTGATGTATTCTGGGATTCGAAGTCCGTGAAAAAAATATTTCTCCTTTTGGCGGCACAATTGCGTCCTCTTTTAGTGCCCTGTCAATCATACCAGCCATACCACCTTTGCGCCGTGGAGTGCATCTTCTCCGAGGACCCCTCGCCTTGCCACAGGGTCTCACTGCACTCAGCGCGGGAGCAGGTCAGATGGCCCTAGCTTCCACAGGCATGATTCCTGTCGACAAAGGTCGGCGTCGGTGCCCTGATTCCTTGATGGCGGTTCAATTGCCAATTAAATTCCAGCTCCAAAGTCCACCTCGGCAATGTATGCACTCTTGCAGACAGGTGCGGTTAGTATGGAGGTGGGTCCATACAAATATCAAAGCTCCAGTTCCAAAAGAAACACACCGCACTCACGGGGCCCAAGTTAAAGATGCTTTATTCACAAGGACGCGTTTCGGCATTCTGCCTTCATCTGCTTGTGTTTGAAAAGCGGCACAACCTATCATGATGGTTTATAACAGGTGAGTCCCATTGGATAGGGCACACAAACACTGAAAGAGGACTCGGACCCAGCATTTTTCTTCCCTGATGTATTCTGGGATTCAAAGTCCGTGAAAAAAATATTTCTCCTTTTGGCGGCACAATTGCGTCCTCTTTTAGTGCCCTGTCAATCATACCAGCCATACCACCTTTGCGCCGTGGAGTGCATCTTCTCCGAGGACCCCTCGTCTTGCCATAGGGTCTCACTGCACTCAGCGCGGGAGCAGGTCAGATGGCCCTAGCTTCCACAGGCATGATTCCTGTCGACAAAGGTCGGCGTTGGTGCCCTGATTCCTTGATGGCGGTGCAATTGCCAATTAAATTCCAGCTCCAAAGTCCACCTCGGCAATGTATGCACTCTTGCAGACGGGTGCGGATAGTATGGAGGTGGTTCCATACAAATATCAAAGCTCCGGTTCCAAAACTTCTAACTTTACTACTCCTAAACTGAGAAAAATCCTAACTTTAAGACTTTCGGTATTCACAGAAGGCATTTAGGAGTCCTAAAGTTAGGAGTCCTAACTTTACTACTCCTAAACTGAGAAAAATCCTAACTTTAAGACTTTCGGTATTCACAGAAGGCATTTAGGAGTCCTAAAGTTAGGACTACTAACTTCTGTGAATACCGAAATGAGTAAGTGCCTTCTGTGAATACCAAAATGAGTAAGTGCCTTCTGTGAATACCAAAATGAGTAAGTTCATTCTGTGAATACCAAAATGAGTAAGTTAATTCTGTGAATACCAAAATGAGTAAGTGTATTCTGTGAATACCAAAAGTACTAACTTTACGTTTTTGACGTAAGTTAGTTCTGTGAATCAGGCCCAGTGAGTGTATGAGTGCCTGTAAGGATGATTTAGCAGGTGTGTGACTGATTGTATAAGTGAGTGATTATATGTGTCTAAGTGAATGTATGAGTGAGTGACTAATTTGTGTGAATTTTTGTATCAGTCTGTCAGTTGGTGTGTAAGTGGCTTTATGGGTTCGTGAGTAGGTACATGTGTGACTATATGGGTTGTTTATTGGTTGTCTGAGTACCTAAATGGGTGTATGAGTGTCTGTGTAGGTGGGTGAAGGGGTGTGGCACTCCCTGCATGGATGAGTGAGGGGGTTAATCGCTGGTTGTATGGGTTCATGAGTGCATCTGAGAGGGGCTGTATGGGTGAGTGAGTGTGAGTATGGCTGTGTTGGTGAGTAAATGGATGTGTCAGTGGTATATGGGTGAGTAACTGCTTATGTGAAAGGCAGTATAGGTGAGTGTTGGATTGTATAAGAGACTATGTGTGAGTGAGTGATTATGAGAGTGGCTGTATGGGTGAGTTTGTGCTTGTGTCAGTGACTGTATAAGTGAGTAAATATGTGTTAGTATCTGTATGAATAAGTGAGTTGGTGTGTGTACAGCTGTATAGGTGAGTAAGTGGCATTGTGATTTACTCTATGTGTGAGTGAGTAGGTTTGTGAGTAGCTCTATGGGTGACTGAGTGTGTGTGAGTGGCTGTGTGGATGTATGAGTAGATATATCAGTGGCTTTATTAGTGAGTGAGTTGGTGTACGAGTGGCTATATGGGTGACTGAGTGGATGTGTGTGTAGACCTATGAATCAGTGAGTGGGTATGTGAGTACTGGTATGGGTGTGTCAATGGTTTCGAGAATGGTATGTGTGAAAGTTGGAGGGGGTGTATGAAAGGTTACATGGGGGTGTGAGTGGCTGTGTCAGAGATTCTGTGGAGGATGTCATCAGTGATGTCATTTGAGATGTCATCAGTGATGTCACTGACCATGTCATGAGTGATGTAAAATGTGAGGCCATAAGCAGTGCATTGTGGGAGCAGGTTTTATAGTTAGCTCAGCTAACTATAACTGCTGTATTTCTCTGGTTTTGTATGAGTGAAACATCAGCCCTACTATAACGTCCCTATAACCTTTGGTTTTTTCAGTGAATTTCTATGTTTTTTAAAAATTCTATTTCCATACTATAACGTCCCTGTAACCTTTGCTTTTTAGTGAATTTCTAAGGTTTTTTAAATGCTAATTGTTAACTATAACGTCCCTGTAACCTTTGTTTTTTTCAGTTTCTAAGGTTTTTTTGTAACTTCCATTTTTTTGTAAGTGAACCTCTAAGATTTTTGTACTTTCTTTCTATAATTGAATATTGTGTATTATATTTATGTAATACACCACTCATTTTTTAATTCATATGTGTTTATCAGAAACTACATTAATAACTAGTTTTATTTTTAACAATTTTGTAAGTTGGCACAACATTGTTGCATTTACTTTGGAGATTCTATCATCAGTAAATGTATTTCACATACTGAAAAACACACCTAAAGAATTTTTTTAAATAAAGTTTAACTCTAAATATTATGTAAAATATTGTTTGAACTTTTCTTTCTGTGATCAATTTGGAAGAAAGCCACCTTTACAAAAAAAAAATTGTATTTGCGACTTCCGACGTCACTACGATGACGTCAGTAGTCGCGAAGAGCGCGTGGTGTCTACACAGTGTAAAACATATATATAGACATATTCTAAAGTATATTTAACAGTAGAGCTTTGTTAGTGTACTTTTCAAACTCATATTTTTGTAGTAAGTTTACAGAATAATCGCCTTCAAACAGTATTTTCTGTTTCCGCGAAGACAGTGGAAGTCACGATGACGTCAGTAATCGCGATCCCCGCGGGCATATTGCGAAAACAGAAAACAAAAGCAGACATTCAATGCCCACCAACACATCCAAAAATAATATGTAAAAAAAATCCATTCTGAACATTGCCTTACACATATTACTATATTCATACTTCTTTCAAAGCATGTTTAAACTCATATTTTTGTACGAAGTTTCTTTAAAAACCATCTTTCAGACCTATTTTCCATTTTCGCGGTTATTCGGGCGTCAGGATGACATCGTTAACCGCAATGATCGCTCCTATTCCATAAAGTGAAAACGCATATATGCACACACATTTCAGTATTTTACACACTAGAGGTTTATTAGTGTACACTTCAAACTCATGTATTTCTAGTGTATTTCTAGAACAACCATTTCTAAAACCTATTTTCTGTTTTCGAGCTGAGACCGGAGATCGCGATGACGTTGGTCATCGCGATCCCCACGGGTACATTGCGAATGCAGAAAGCTAAAGCAGAAATTCAATAGCCACCACCACATTAAAAAATTATAACTATTTAATTAATTCTAACCATCACAGTAGATAACTCACTACATAAATCACTAACTGTATAAAAACATTTATCAATATCTCTATTGCAATGCATACTAATGATTCATTAATTTTTCAAATGTTTTCACCAATATTCGCGATGACGTTGATAGTCGTGATGTCCCCGCGCTGGCGGTCGCAGAGTCGCCGGGAATATTGCGTGCTATTAAAAAAATCAATTTTGGACTTATAACTTCTGTCACTAACACCATAATTTCTCAACCATGGGGTCAGAGTATCTCCACCCTGACCCCTTATGTGGGTATTCACACAGATTTTCAGCCCCGGGAAGCATTCCCGATAGATAAAATGGCGGGCGCAACTTTTTATTCAGGTTGCATCCAGCCAATCAGAGCATTCCCGTTGGTGCGTGCATTCACGATTCATCGCGAAACCACCGCAAAATATCTGTGGCCAGAGAAATCACTATAATTTAAAACTTAAATTTCTCAAAAACTACACAATGGATTTACACCAAATAAGCAAAAGGCAGTTCCTTGAAATGACATCTACCTCCCTGCCAAATTTGGTGTAAGTCCGTTTGAGTGTAGAGGTGGCTAAAGGTTCCTAAGGGAATTAACATTACAAATGCAACCTTATTTTGCACCCCAAATTCTTGGTCCCCACTGCACAGATCACCCCCAAACTTTCCCAACAAATAGTACCCACTGTGACACTTTTTTGACAAAATCTCATGCAGATTGGTCAAATGACGCCAAAGTTATAGCCAAGTCAAAAAATGCTTTTCCTATGGAAACTAGGTCCTAACTATAACTGCCTGCTGGCGACCGCCATATATAACACAGCACGAAAAACAAAAAATTCAGCACGAAAAACAAAAATGACTGAAGCCCAACTCTATGAAAAACTGATGTTTATTTGGTAATCCAATGGCAGCATATCCTGACGCGTTTCGGCTGACCTTCAGCCTTGTTCACAGGTGAGTCAAATAACCAGCAAATGTTCCCATCTTATAATCATATCACCATGTGACTGCCAAATATTCCTACAAGTCCCAAAATGCACTTGCAATGGAGTAACGTTGGAAGACTGCAAAGTGAATGTATATTGCTTATGTATGTATATATGTTTAAATATAAACACATATATATAAATACATATAAATAAAACAATAGTAAATAAATAAAAAATTTGCAAATACATTAAAATATAATTTCATTAAAAAAATATGCAACCAAAAAGAAATCACAAAATCCAAATAATAACATAAGCATACAAAATAGTTTGATTTAACACTCTAAATAAATGCATAAAATAAACACAGAATTGTAATAATATATATACATTTGAAATGTTAGCACCATATTACTAATTGAAAATAATTTCAAAAATAATATCAAAGGCAAAAGATTATAATAACATATAGAACAAAAAATAATCATTCAATAAAGTAATATAATAAATATAAAAGAAATTAAGTTTAAAGCAGCATTTTTAAATAAAAATAATGTAAACCCTAAACAATATAAATAATTATAAAATAACCATATGTTAATAAATAGCAATAACAAATACTATAAATGCAGGTTAACAAACTTTACAAAGAATTATTTTACTATTCCCAATTGAATCCTATCAAACAGTAAGGTAAGTGTTGCACTTCACGGGGTTAGCAACAGTAGGGAAAATGCTGTTTACCTACGGTTACGCAATATTTCTGAAATTGCCACATCGTGTAATTATGTGCCATACGGTTCATGGCAACATTTTACTCTAAGGGCCTAATTACGAGTCTGGCGGTCCGAGGACCACCAGAGTTGTGGTGGCGGTCCAGCCACCACCGCACCGGCAGTCCGACCGCCCCATTACAACTTGGCCAGTCGGACCGCCGACGCCACCAGGGAACCACCGTTCCTTTTCAGTGTTACAGCGGTCAGAGGCCGCAATATGCTTGGCGGGATCGCTCTGGTCCTGCCAAGCATATTACGAGTTACCTTTTCATGGTGGCTCCACCACCATGAAAACCCTGGCGGAGAGGAAACAAAGGGGGGCCCAGAGGGCCCCTTGTGCCGCTGCGCCCTGTGTATGCACACAGGGGAGGGCAAAAACATGTGCCCCTCTGTTTGATGAACACCAGTTCCTGCATTGCATGGATGTTAAAGTCCATGCAATGCAGGAACCTTATGAGGCATTCCCATTGCGGTGCCTTTTTCAAAGGCACCGCCGCCTTTGACAGAGGCACCGCAGAGGGAAACACCCGCCCACCAGACTACAAAAAACTTGTAATCTGGAGGGCGGGCGGCAGCGACTCTTGGCGGTGCGGGAGCGCAGCTGTGGCAGGCCGCCTGCCCCGCACCGTCAAAAGTCATATTCGGGCCCTAAGTGTACAGGAATAATACAAAAGGCCAGAACACAAGCTGCTATTGCTTGTGCCACTCGTATTTTTGGTGCTATTTATTTACTCCAAAGGGCATCCTGGCATCAAAATTGATGTGAAGATGCATTCTGCTCTAAACTATTGTGCTAAATTGGAATATTTCCATTTTGCATAAATACACTTAATTAAGCATCATTTTCCTGACATTTACATAATGGCGCGAAACCAAATTGAATGAATTTTGCACTCTCCTACAAAAAAGTCACGAGTCCTTTTATGCAAAGTTGTAAAACTGATGAAGTTTAACGTATACATATCAATAAATGATCAAAACGTCTTTCCAGTCATTGTCATAGGGTTCATATATGCTCATTGGTTTAAAGCCTCGTTTCTGGCCTGTACTACAACAGCACCCGAGCCAGATAGCTAAAGGAGCAAATGGTGAAGGAGAGAACATAAGTAGAAGTTCATATTGTCCAAAAACTCACATCTTTCATCTGACCAATAAAAATCAGGCGCCCCATTGTGATCCTGATGTGCAAACATTGGTGGGTGCAACTCCATTTTCATAGGTACGGCTGCATTAATACCAGTTTCATGCCTAATTATCAGTTTGCGCACCTGCCCTCTTCTGTGACTAGCGTATGTGTATATCACATTTTTATCAGTTATTGCACATTTCATTAAGTTGCCTTTAACTGAGAATATTTTTTAAAACTGTTGTCATGTGCTGTTAGCGAAGTCGAATCTGTAAAATATGTATAGTGGGCATACGTTTGTCTTAAAGTCCACCTCCAATATCCCCAAATGCCAGGGCTGCTGAATACTAAGGCTACCTGGTCTTGGTTCCAACTCATGCCTTTCTTCCATGTCCTACACTTTGTCTCTTTTTCTCACCTCCGCAGTTGCTTTTTCAGCTCTGCTTTCTCCTTTGTCAATCTTTCCCTACTTTTCTCTTTCTCCTTCTTTGATTCCTTTTCTTTCATTTTCTCTCTGATGATGAGAAAGAAGTCCTGCTTGTGCACCCGACAAGAGTACCGGCTCTCACCTGTACTGTTCACACTGGCGATCAAATCTATAGCATGCTGGTTGTAAACAGATGCACTACTGCGGGGTTTAAGATGGGACCCAGATTGGGAAGATGTTGTATCTCTTTATGCAGACGACATTCTGCTGCACTTAGCAGACCCGGATCAATTGGTACCCAGGGTGCTGGAGATTCTGGAGGTGTCTGGCTCATTCTCAGTGCTGAGAATTAAGTGGCACAAATCTATTGCGTGCCCACTTTCCGAGGGGACGGCAGACCTGGCACCACCTTCTGGCATGGCAAACAAGGGAGAGAATATGTTTCTTACGAAAGATCGAGACCTGTTCCTGGCACAAAACCTGGGGAAAATCCTAGATTCGTATAAAATAGAGGCAGAACTGTGGAAGAAGCTGCCACTATCCCTGTTGGGCAAGGCAGCCTTCTGTAAAAAGATTTACCTCCTAAAATGTCTCTACGTCTTACAAAACACCTCATTCGAGTTCCCCAAGGAGTTCTTTTGGGCAGTGGCAGTGGCAGATGTCACACGGAGCTTGCTGTGGGTTGGCGTGCCACTGAGGACTGACTGGAAGCCCCACACTAAAAAACTGTTGGCAGGCGGCATTGCCCTCCCCAGCCTATGTTTATATTATTGGGCAACCCAACTGCTGAGAATCAATGACTGGTCCTTTTCCTCACAACAGAAACCCTTGGTGGTGGCGACAGGTGGGCAATGGACCCGGAGGGCTGTGTCTGATGACTGTATGATGGAAAGGGGTTGTCTCCATTGCCAAAGCCCACAACGGTGGTGATCGAGCCCTGGCACAAAGCCACCAGAACCCTGGGTTGGAAAGGAAGACTAACATTAGAAACCCCACTATGAGCCTGGGAATTGTTAAGGGGACTGCAGGTGGTTGAAGGTCACCGTAAATGGGACTAACTAGGAATATCTAAAGTGGGGGATATTCAGAGAGACCATGAGATCATACCGTTTCCTGAGTTACAGGATCAATATGAATTTTCATGGGGTCAATATCTACACTATCAACAACTACAAATTGTCCTTTGGCTGCACGCAGAGGCTCTGAGGTCACCTCTGGATGAATCGCCCCTGTAATGTAGAGTCCTCAGGGCTTCCCTTACCAATCCCGCAGTATGCAGGTAATAATCAACTCTCCTACATAATGGCCTCCCCCAAATGGACCATCTCCATGAAAAATGGAAGGAAGAACTGGGCAGACTGGAGGGTGGCAATCCTGCAGGTACACCTGGGAGGTGGTCATATGGACCAGATTCCAATTAATCCAACTGAAGCTCCTTCATAGGGCCTACTTCACAAGAACTAAACTGGTCCATGTAAGTAGGACAGATACAGATCTATGCCTGAGGGGGTGCAGGCAGACAAACACACTAATACACACCATATGGGGATGCCCCAAAATTCACAATTACTGGGAGGGAATAGATAGACGACTCTCAACAGTTTCAGACTGCACACTTCAGCTGACCCCACAACTGATCGCTCTGGGCATCTGGGAGGAACAGTCCCTAGACTGACACTCCTTCCTCTTCTGTAACACTGCATTGATGGTGGTGAAACGTGATGTGGTTACATTGTAGGATGCAGAGAGATTGCAACGCAGAGGGCCTGGGTGTCCAATGTGGATTGTGATTTGAAAAAATGGTGACCCGGCACGAGGCTGCCCAAAGAAATTTGATCAAATATGAGGACCCTGGCAGCACACCAAGAGAGATATTTCATGAGGGAGGGACTCGAGTGGGAGACCTGGCTGGGTACAGGGAACAAGGGATCTAATTTGAAATGCAGAATGCCATGGTGGGGGTGGATATGTTTTCTACTCCTATGTGTTAGTCTTGTAGGAAATTGGCCTGTACCTCAGTTGACAGATTGTCGGTCAACAGATTCTGATGTTCTGTGTTCAATGTGCCTCATGTTTAATTGTTTGTGGACAGTGGCCGCTTTTCACCTGGTTGTATGAAAATCAATAAAGAGATTGGGAAAAAAAATAGTTCCTGGTTCCCAAAAATTAGTGCCAGCTAGCCACCTTTACAAATTAAGCACTGTCTATTAGGTGCAACTTCATGCAAGGTGCGCCAACTGATGAAAAAACATAGTGGCCCAGATTTACCAAGATTTTTCATTGGAGTTGCATTACTTTAGTGCTTCAGTCCCAACACAAAATCCTTTCTGGCAAAGTCGAATTGTGTGGCTTTGTATGGTTTAGTAAATACAAAGTAATGCAAGGCAGCGTGTAACGATACCTTGCATACTTTCTGTCGGGCAGGCATTACATGGGTGGAGCATGGGCGTTCCCAAGCATCCACCCATGTATTTTGACATAAACCCAGATTTATAATGACTTGAAAACCTGGGTTTGCACCAAAATGGTACGTCTATCCGACAGAGGCGTAATGAGAAGAAATGTCTTTATTTCTCGTCATTACTTCCTCTTTTCATGTGTGCTGCATTCTGCAGCACACACTGAAACTGGAATATGCATCTCAAGATTGTTTTTGTGCAGGAAGCTGTCTTGAACAAAAAATTATCCTACCCTAACGCAAGTGCCCTTGCACCATGATGCAAGGGTGCCTGCGTTGGCGCTTGGCAGCACACAGTGTGCCAGCACTGGAAGAACTCATAAGTGCACCATACCTTAGTAGACATGGCACATTTCTGTTCTCTCCTTTTCATGCAACGCAGCACAACAAGTTGAGTTCCTGCATTGCGTGAAAGAAAAGTAAATCTGGCCCAATATTTGTATTTGTAGCACCCATAAATAAGGGCATATGCATTGCATTTTGAGTAGGGGCAACATGACAGAAATACTGCTATGCACAAGCGGTATTTTTTTACACTTTAAATTTAGGTATCAAACAAATCAACAGTGTGACATTTTACAGTGGTGCAAATGAAGGTGCCAGTGTTGACAATGGTGCACATTGTTTACGATATGATTTATTGAAAATGTGGAATTCATATTTTGTTTCTAGACAAATAGATTTTCTTGCATTTCACAGAAGAGACCAATCGAAGAAGAATGGGAGGTGCTGGAGTGGTTGCTCTTTAGTTGCACAGAGTACCAGAACATTCCATGGTGATCAGCAACATCTGGCTAACGGTCCTTTTCATTTTAGGAGTTTTGATTCTGGAGGTTGCTGCAGAGAAGGTCTGGGGGTGACGAGTAGTCCCTCTTTGTTTGCAACACTCTGCAGCCAGGCTGCACCACTGTCTGCTATGATTTTCTGTTCCCAGTGTCTGCATTCAAAACTAGACACTGCAGCTTCTGTTCATCACCGCATGGACCCTGGTGCATTTTGGGTATGTGGTCTTTCTGTCAATTGGAGAGGAGAAGAAGGGTCAGGCTGAACTCACTCCACCGTAGCACAAGGAGAGCAAGGGATTCCCATGACTGCCAGCATGCAGGATGGGTGCAAAAAAGTATGATCAGGAGGGTGAAAAGCCAGATCCCCCCGCACATTGATCCGAACTCACACCATCCACTTGGTCGTTAATGTGATCTTTGAAGCCAGGTTCTTGCTCTATCAGTGGCGCCTGTTCATCGTTTCTGTTTCTCTGTCAATAGATTGCACACAAAATTCATGGTCTCACTCCATTAGGTGCTACATTTCTAATGCCATTATGAAGACCATTTTCGTCATCATCATTGCAGTTGTGTCAGTGGTGTCGATTTTCTTCTGCCTGCTAGAATTTATTCTTATTTCTCACAGAAAACTGCAGTAAGGCAAAGGAAATGAGAATCCACAATATTCTCAGCACCCAAACACACATGCACATCATTTCAAGGGTTCACTCCAGAAGTATTGCTTGGCTTAGCCTAGCGGTTGCATGGCAAGGCTCAGGTCTCTCTACCAGAATCACAGTCCGCAAAAATACATTGCCTTTCTAGAGGCAGTGCTCATGCTTCTTTCATTATGTTTCCACTGGCAATGCTTGCTCTGATTGTTAAATAAAAATCCACATTTTTTAAGTTTCAACATGAGACTAGTCTTTAGGACCCATATTATGGAAAGTGCCCCGGGGGCTCAACAGGCATGTGCACCCGCTTTGTGATCCCTCGGGACACTTTGGTATTAAAGGGCCGCAGACAGCGCGTACATATAGCACGAGCGCTATCACCAGAGGGTGTTCCCACATTTGAATGGGGGGTGTGGCACCATGCAAATGGGGGAATCACTTTGACTCTGCACCCACGCAGTATTATAGACGCGGGCACAGAGGCAAAAAAACTGTCAGGAGGTCTACTGACAGTGCACCACCTAAAAGGGGACTGTCAGTGCGCCCCCTGATGGCAGCCCTTTTGAGGGGGGGAGAGGGTCCTATGGACCCCCAGACATCCCCTTGTAGGCAGGTGCAGGCACTCACTGCAACCGTCTGCAAGGAAATCTCTCTCCCCTCGCCTGCACAGTGAAACGCAGAACGGCTGCTTCAAAGCAGTTCTGTTTTTTTCACTGGAATGCACTGTCCCCAGGGCAACACGACTTTGCAGCTGCCCTGAGGGCAGCGAATTCAATGTAATAGGGTGCACTTTCCCTGTTTGCGCTCAGTGCACTTGTATTAAAGTGTGCTGTGGTGCAAACAGGGAAAGTGTGCCCTATGTGGAATAGGGCCCCTGGTATCAATACTATTAAGTAAGTTATTTGGGAAAATGTAACTCAAGAAGGAGTCTCACCACATCATGGGTCAATGCTTTTCCGCAATTAACCCACGTCATACACAATAGAAATATAAAGGAAAAATCCTTTAAGTAATTATTAAATAGTAAACCATATTTTATGTTCTTTATTACACCTGACTGGAGTTATTTTCATATTTAATAAAAGCACAAATGTAAAATATTCTTTCAATGCTGTAGTAACTCACAGGTGGGAAGAATTCATCTGCAAATCACAAAGATAACCCCCCCTGCCCCTAGCTGGTTGAGCATCTTACGGGCCCTCCCACCATTCCTTTCTTTCCCATCAATTATGGACACCAAGACCTAGGGGTCGATTCCGATTCGGGCCGGAAAAAGCACCGACCGACTCGGATCCGGAAATTATACCGACCGACACGTACCTGTGGCGCCCGACACGCCAAGTACGATGCAAGGCGTGCAAAATCCGACCGACACGTACCGAACCCAAGTCGAATGACCGAGCCGCACGGAAAACAGCAATCACGTCGGAAAAACACGCGAATCCAACCGACCGACACGCACCCGGAACAAATCCGACCGAAACGTACACGCGAACTCCAAACCGCAAAGTACGATGCAAGGCGCGAAAACCACGAGCGAGTCGGATGGAGGCCAAGCCGTACGACCGACACGCATACAAAACCGAGCCGAAGCGACACAAATCACCGCGACCGACGCGTACGCAGCATAGAAAACTGCACAAACACAGCGTGAACGAAACGGAGAATACCGTACGAGACAAATGCAGGGTCCGACTCGGTCACAAGAACGTTTCCAACATACACAGACAGTACAAAGGAAATATCACACAAAAAAGGCCAAACAAGCAATTACTAAGCCAATAAATACTGGGGGGTGGGGACAGAGAACAAAGACACACCCACAACTCCACCCATATAAAGGACACAAATCACAACCATGATCCTTTGCAAATGCCATTCCACTGCCAGCACCCAAGAGAAAGCAACCACACACCCACAGCTCATCCCTCACACAAGCCACACACCATCAGCACACCAACAAATACCTACCTCACATACACCCAGCAAAACACACACTCACACACCCTCACCTGCACACCAACACACACATCACTCACCATCACCACCCATCACCATGCCCCCCAAGAAGAATCCCAAGTTCCTAGACTGTGAATTGGAAGTCATGGTAGATGAGATCCTCAGGGTAGAGCCACAGCTGTTTGGCACACTGGTCCAACAGACCCCCATCTCCCAGAAAACCAAGATGTGGGAGAGGATCATCAACAGGGTGAACGCACAATCACCATGTCGGCGCACAAAGAGCGACATCCAGAACAGGTGGTATGACGTGCGCAGGAGGGTACGGGACCTGCTCAAGAAAGACTACATCAACAGCCAATACACCGGCAGGGGCCCTCCTGCCAAGCCAATATACCTCAGGCCCTGGGAGGAGAAGGTGCGGGCCATCCTTCCGCCAGTGAGCGTATATGGACTAGAGGACATCCCAGAGCCTGGTGAGTACACAACAAATGTACACAATATACTGCCACAAAACACACACACATCACTGTCAAGGGGAGAGTCAAACCATGCACTCATAGCAATTACACAGCAACCAGAACAGAATCATCCCAAAATGTGTATGTCAGTCAGATAAACACAACACATGCCATCAAAAAAGTCACATCCAACTGTGCCATCACATGTACAAACACAACTACAACTACAGCTAGGCAGTGGCACAAATAGAACTAACAAACACATCCAGACATGTAGCCACCACAACAACACCAACACACAGTGAAGACCACTCAAAGGAAGGAATTCTGTGTATGCTGGCCAAGTCAGTGTAGCCAATAGCATCATGGGAGTCGCAGTCACACATATTGCCCCCCCACAACTGTCCCATCAACACCACCATGAACCATGCGCACATCACAGGGAGTGGAGAAGGACTCACAAGATGGCTGACACTGGCAACTGCTGTGGGGAGCACAAGGCCCTGCTGGCAACTGTGCACCAACAAACAGCAGGACACCACTGACTGACATCCTGAGAGACAACTTCCACTCCCTGCAATGCAAGCACGTTCCATGGTGGGATATCTGGCTGGCTGGGTGGGAAGGAGGACTTGCAGCACTGACCATAGTCACAAGCACCTCCCCTCACACACCCCCAACACAAACTCCACAGAACCCACCTGGTAGAATGCAATGCCCCCCATCCTAACACAAGATCCCACAAAGAACCACCACCCTGGGTTATGTTGTGTGAAGCACAGGGACACTCTTGGGACTCTTAGCCAAACAACTGCCAGGACAACACTCCCAGCCATCCTGTCAGCACAGCCAGCCCACCCCACAGGGAAGCAGAATCAAAAGGAAGGAAGCATGGGCATGCTGGGAAGGGGGGTGGAGGCAATAGCATGATGGGAGTCGTAGTCACTGATATTGGTCACCCCCACAACTGTCCCATCAACACCACCCTGAACCATGCTCACATCACAGGGAGTGGAGAAGGACTCACAAGATGGCTGACACTGGCTACTGCTGTGGGGAGCACAAGGCCCTGCTGGCAACTGTGCACCAACAAACAGCAGGACACCACTGACTGACATCCTGAGAGACAACTTCCACTCCCTGCAATGCAAGCACGTTCCATGGTGGGATAACTGGCTGGCTGGGTGGGTGGGAAGGAGGACTTGCAGCACTGACCATAGTCACAAGCACATCCCCTCACACACCCCCCAACACAAACTCCACAGAACCCACCTGGTAGAATGCAATGCCCCCCATCCTAACACAAGATCCCACAAAGAACCACCACCCTGGGTTATGTTGTGTGAAGCACAGGGACACTCTTGGGACTCTTAGCCAAACAACTGCCAGGACAACACTCCCAGCCATCCTGTCAGCACAGCCAGCCCACCCCACAGGGAAGCAGAATCAAAAGGAAGGAAGCATGGGCATGCTGGGAAGGGGGGTGGAGGCAATAGCATGATGGGAGTCGTAGTCACTGATATTGGTCACCCCCACAACTGTCCCATCAACACCACCCTGAACCATGCTCACATCACAGGGAGTGGAGAAGGACTCACAAGATGGCTGACACTGGCTACTGCTGTGGGGAGCACAAGGCCCTGCTGGCAACTGTGCACCAACAAACAGCAGGACACCACTGACTGACATCCTGAGAGACAACTTCCACTCCCTGCAATGCAAGCATGTTCCATGGTGGGATAACTGGCTGGCTGGGTGGGTGGGAAGGAGGACTTGCAGCACTGACCATAGTCACAAGCACATCCCCTCACACACCCCCCAACACAAACTCCACAGAACCCACCTGGTAGAATGCAATGCCCCCATCCTAACACAAGATCCCACAAAGAACCACCACCCTGGGTTATGTTGTGTGAAGCACAGGGACACTCTTGGGACTCTTAGCCAAACAACTGCCAGGACAACACTCCCAGCCATCCTGTCAGCACAGCCAGCCCACCCCACAGGGAAGCAGAATCAAAAGGAAGGAAGCATGGGCATGCTGGGAAGGGGGTGGAGGCAATAGCATGATGGGAGTCGTAGTCACAGCTCTACATCCCCCACCACATGGCCCAGCAAGCTCACACTCACGCATGCACATCCCACAGAGAGTGGAAAGGCCCATCAAAGATGTCTGACACTGTTGCTGTGTCGTGGGGAGCACAAGGGCATGCTGGGAACTGCACACCAACCAACAGCAGGACACCACTGTCAGCCATCTTGCCATTGCTCTCACACCCACACACACTGAACTCCCCACAAAAGCAAGTAAGTATGGGAATGCTGGGAAGTGGGGTGGAGGCAATAGCATGATGGGAGTCGTAGTCACTGATATTGGTCACCCCCACAACTGTCCCATCAACACCACCCTGAACCATGCTCACATCACAGGAAGTGGAGAAGGACTCACAAGATGGCTGACACTGGCTACTGCTGTGGGGAGCACAAGGCCCTGCTGGCAACTGTGCACCAACAAACAGCAGGACACCACTGACTGACATCCTGAGAGACAACTTCCACTCCCTGCAATGCAAGCACAGTCCATGGTGGGATAACTGACTGGCTGGGTGGGTGGGAAGGAGGGCCGGCTGTCAACCAAACACAACCAATGCAGACCATGTTCACACCCCAAAAAATACATAGAAATGCCCAAATAATGCAGGACAATGTGCCACACCAATATCAACCCCTGACTGTGACGACTTAGGACAATGCAATGTACAGGCCCGCACCCAGAGGCACAGTCACAACTGTCATGTGTGTCAACCATTGATGCCTGCAGAAACATAACATACATTGTGTGTGTCTCCCAAAAACAGGTGATGATGGGGACACAGCAGCAGACGCTGAGGAGTCCCAGTCCCAGGCTCAAGAGGATGCGGAGCTCACTGGCGTCGTACAGCCTCTGCCCTCCTCGGATGAAGAAGACCAACCTGGCACATCCGGTGCAAGTCTACATGCAGCACCAGCAGGACCACCAGCTGCAGCACCAGCAGGACCACCAGCTGCACCCCCTGCACCCACCCCTCCAACGACTGTCACCACAAATACCATCCCTGCCGACATGGACAGAACAAGGAGCAACACCAGCACAGGGACCCTGGACCAACCTGGGGCCATGGACACCACCACCACCACCACCAACCCCCAAGGTGGACCAGGGTCATCTGTGCGTGCCACTGCACGCACTGCACATGTCAGCAGGGGTGGTGGGAGGGGTGGGAGACAGAGGTCGCTGCTTGCAGAGGTTGCTGGTGTGCATGATGACCCACAACTGGTACGCATAGCTGATGCGTACCAGTCCAGCACCGGAGACCTCAGCCAGGTAGTGGGGCTCCTCAGAGACATGAAACAGCAGCAGGCTGCCCATCATGCCCGCTTGGACTCTCACATGTCCCACGTGGAGTCACACATGTCCCGCGTGGACTCACACATGTCCCGCGTGGAGTCCAAGTGGGATGCACTGCATGAGATGACGGCGGTGCACAGGGACATTTTACAATGCCTCCGCCAGATGAACAGCAACCAGTCCACACCTCCCTGTGTGCCAACAACATCTGGTGCCGAACAAACTGCAACTGCCACAGGGAGGGAGGATGACTCTGGCGGAGAGTCCCCTGCACCGCAGCAGCCTGTACTTGAGGGCCCCCCCAAGAAGAGGGGTCGTCCGAGGAGGGGCAAGTGAGAGGCCGATGGCCAAGCGCAACTCCCAGGAAGCCTGAACCTGTTCTGGATGTTCACCTTTGTGCACAGACTGTTCACCCTGTTGACGGCAACACTACTCCCACACATTGCATGGGGAGTACAAGTTGGACCAATGTGTCAGACAACTGTGGCCCGATACTGGGGATTCTGTCTACCAGGACTTTCAATTCACCTAGGAACTTCTGATTGCAAGATT
This sequence comes from Calotriton arnoldi, assembly GCA_963921515.1. Lineage (NCBI taxonomy): Eukaryota > Metazoa > Chordata > Amphibia > Caudata > Salamandridae > Calotriton > Calotriton arnoldi. Next base: position 8,429 of record CAWUFW010014693.1, on the reverse strand, counting down.
TATGTACAGCACTACCCATCCTATGCACTATTCACACAAATGTATCACAATAAACACACTAATACACCATACTTGCCTCTGTTGTGATTCCAACGTGGGTGCTGTTATGGGGATGATGAACTGCAAAATTACACTGTGTATGCGAACTGCAACAGCAAGGACAACATAGGCATGTGAGTAAAGGCAACGTGACACATATGAGGGAGACACACCACCAGGGCTACACAACACATACACACCTAGGCCATCTGACTCATTGCCTACACTGATGTTGCCAGGGAAGACGGTGCAATGCACAGACACCACACCCATTCCCAGTTGTAGTCAAGTAGCCCACAGGTGCAGTAAGCAAATGGCAGTCAAATGTGTGACCACAGACAACGCACATCACAAAGTGAAGCACAGGTTTATTACACAGTTGCAACATGTCGTAACCACTACAGATGCAAGGTAATCCCACCTGGCAGCGGGCACACAGTCAACAACTGTAGACGGAAGGAAGTCCATGGGTGTGGCGCACATCACCTGTAGGGACACAACAGCTACCAGCCTGGAAGTGCAATCACGTCGTCGGTGGACACAGTTGACCAAACGAATCTGAAAGTACCCTGTGAAGGACAGAAATGACACACAGTCAAAAGCAATGGAGTACAGGACAGAACAGCAAAACTCATGCACAATACATGTTACAAGATACCCACCCAGAACCAAGTTAGCATGTCAACACTGTTGGGGAGTACAGCCCACCTGTAAGCACACATCGCAACACACATCCAGTCAAGTAGCCCATGGACACACTCCAACAGCACCAGAGCACCACCTACAAATCATGCCAACTCACATCATTGACATGACACCTCAGGATACTCACATTCAGCTAAAGAAGTTGGTGATGAGCTGTGTGCGGACATCACCCTCATCATCATCATCATCATCGTCACTGGCATCGTGGTCCAGGCCAGGATCCTCCACAGGTGGCGGATGTTGGTCATTGTCATCCTGGATGAGAGGCAACTCCTTCCGCACTGCCAGGTTGTGGAGCATGCAGCAGACAATGATAATCTTGCACACTTTCGCAGGGGCATATGGGAGGGACCCTCCGGTCTTGTCCAGGCAGCGGAAGCGGCTCTTCAGGAGACCAAATGTCCGCTCAATCACTCTCCTGGTTTGACCATGTGCCTCATTGTAGCGCATCTGGGCTGGTGTCACAGGGTTCCTGAGGGGTGTCAGCAACCACGGCATGTTGGGGTATCCCGAGTCACCTACGGACAGACAAGTGCACATTAGCTGACTTGGAAAAGTGGGCGGAATACTACAGATCAGATCACACACAATGGCACAAAGTCAGTACACACCGACAAGCCAGGCACGCTGGTTCTGCATCTGTGCCATCATCCTGGGGATGCGACTACTCCTCATCACAAAGGCATCGTGTGCTGAACCAGGGAAACGGGCACACACGTGTGTGATGGTCATGTCTGCAAGACACACCACCAGTGCATTGACCGAGTGGTAGTGCTTGCGGTTCCTGTAGGCCTGCTCCTGGGCCTGTGGTGGTACCAAAGCCACATGTGTCCCATCAATGGAGCCAATGACATGCGGCATCCTCCCCAGGGCATAAAAGTCACTCTTCACGTCAGTGAGTCGTCGCAGTCTAGGGAAATAGATGTACCGGTTCAGAAATAGCAACATTGCCGCCAAAACATCGCGGAGCACACGGCTCAACATGGTCTGTGACATCCCACCAGCAGTCGCCACAGTATGTTGGAAGGTACCGGTGGCAAAGAAGTGTAGGGCTGCCATCACCTTCACCTTGGGGTCAGCGCTGTAGGATACGGCCGGCCAGGCTGCAAATGTGGGGACAACTGCACTGCCAAATCCTCAATCAGCTGCCTGGTGAAGCGGTACCGTCGGATGCTGTCCCGTTCCACCATCGTTGCCAGGTCTGGGAATGGTCGATGGACAGCAGGAGCCCTGCAGTGCAGAGGAGAAGTAAGCAAGATTGTCAGTCACCCCACATATGCGGCATTGAACACACTCAATATCACAACATACATCATTATGAGGCACAACTACATGAAGTGTGCAGTTCCGTAAGGACATGTATCGTACATACATGGCCAACATCTGTCAACACGGTCCAACAAGTGGCATCAATTAGTCCCAGGTTGGCCCATTGGATATCATGAGGCCGTGTCACAGTTCCCATCTCCTGCTACCGTGTCACAATCACCCCCCACAGTGACATGTGAGGACAGATGTGCCCCAGGCACCACAGCTCAACGACAGGTACATTCCCAGGGACCCTGTATTGCCACATGGACACTGGCATTACATGGAGTATCATGTATACACCACAGCAAAACAACCATGACCCCCACAGGTAGTGGTCCCACTTGCCACGGCAGGACAGACATGGACGTCTGTGACACACACACGCACAACATCAAAGTCCATGCACACATAACGTGGATGTGGAGACTGTCTCCCATTGTGAACATGAAATCAGAGACATTGTAAACACTACATGCACACAGACTGTGGAGGACCATCACTATTGTGCCACTGGGACACCCTGGCTCAAACATACCGTCCCACATGGGACTCACGGGGTATGTGACATGACATACACATACACCACCGTGAAATGTGACCATGGCACATGCACAGCTATGAACAGTTGCACATCACAGTGGTCATGTACCCGTACCACCCAGGATCCTGTCCCCATGAACACGTGCACGGCCTGGGGGTGGCTGCCCACAGGTGACACCCACAGGACAACATGTACACCAACATACACACAATAGGAAATGCAGCCTTACATGCCTTATGATAAAGTTTGGACAGGCTGTCGTGATGTAGGTGTGCCCCTCACTCCCTGGGAGCTATCTGTGGCTGGCATATGTCCATCTGAGACAGGCATGGTGACATATGCCAGTCACTTGTACAGTGATGCGTTGAACAGCAATGGACCGATCGGTGCCCCCGGCCGGCCCATTGCATTCAATGTGTGCGGGTACGCGTTGTACCCCTGTACGCGTTGTACCCCTGTACGCGTTGAACTGCAATGGACCGATCGGTGCCCCCGGCCGGCCCATTGCATTCAATGTGTGCGGGTACGCATTGTACCCCTGTACGCGTTGTACTGCAATGGACCGATCGGTGCCCCCGGCCGGCCCATTGCATTCAATGTGTGCGGGTACGCGTTGTACCCCTGTACGCGTTGTACTGCAATGGATCGATCGGTGCCCCCGGCCGGCCCATTGCATTCAATGTGTGCGGGTACACGTTGTACCCCTGTACGCGTTGTACTGCAATGGACCGATCGGTGCCCCGGCCGCCCATTGCATTCAATGTGTGCGGGTACGCGTTGTACCCCTGTACGCGTTGTACCGCAATGGACCGATCGGTGCGCACCCATTGACAATGGCCTTGCCTGGCAACGGACGCGTTTTCGAATTTCGAACGAGTCGGTTGCTGGAAAATCAGTTGGTCACCCACAACAATGTTGCAAAATCATGTATGTCATGAAGTTGAAGATTTGAAGGATGCTGTGGGCGTGTTTTGGTGCTGCTATTCCATGGATTGGCCAGATTCAGAAGATGCAAACGACTTGGACCTATCACTTTGGACACAAGGGACAGTATCTGCCTCTCCAGCACATATATATTGCTGGCTGTTCCCCTGAGAGCTCACTTGCCTGCACTACATGCTCCAGGACGAAATCTGCCACTGCACTGCTGCTGTCTCTGCCCCTCTGGACCCTGCAATGGCACGTACTGTGGAGAGAGCCCCAGCCTTCAGCCTTGAGGAGAACCAGGCCCTGCTGGACAGCCTACTTCCACAGTACAGCAAGCTGTATGGGACACCAGGGGAGCAGGTGAGTGTTCTGTGCACTGCCTTTCTGAATGTGCATATTGTCTGACTAGCAAGGCTGAAAGTCTGCACGCCACTGGCTAGCAGGCTCACTGAGTAGTTGTCACCCCCATAGTATGTAGTGACATGCACTGGACAGGTATGGTGCAGTGACAGTGCATTTGAACAATGTTTTACTTCCCATGCAATGATACCATGTAGTGACGTCTGGCAAACTGTCCATGGGCAGCTTTGCACTGCCTGTGTACATCATGTGCCCCTGTGATTGAGACATGTATATACAACTGTGTCATGCACGGATATGTTGCATGTGTAGTAATGGCCTTTTCACTTTGTCATCCTGACAGGTTAATGCCCATCGGAAGCAGGAGATCTGGAAGGACATCGTCCGGGCTGTCCGGTCCGTGGGGGTCTACAAGCGCCGGATCTGCAACTGCCAGAAGAGGTGGCAGGACCTTCGGGGCTGGACCCGGAGGATTGCACGGGTCCAGCTGAAGCTGTCGCCTCCTCGCAGGAGGGGCGGAACACAGACCCTGACCCCCCACATGCTCCAGATCCTGGCGGTGGTGTTTCCAGACCTGGATGGGCAGCTGAAGGCCAGACAGCAGCAAGGAGGGGGTGAGTCAAAGAAAAGACTGCACTGTGAACTCTGTATTACATGCTGTGTGCCCTCCTCTGGCCTGGTTCAACTGCCACAGTGCAGCAGTCATGTTGTCCAGGAGCCATGTCCCTCTATTGTGCACTGCCCACTGCTCATCTGATACCCAGGTGTGGCCCTTACATTCAGGGAATTGTGTCACTTGGGACTGTGTCCTTGCAGTTTGCTTCACTAAAGGTGGGGGACAGCATCTGTTTCCCTAACTCTGTTGTGGGCATCATGGGTGGGTCCATTGTTCACACTACGCCTGTGTTCGGACATGTAATCTGCGTGTTGCTTTGATATGCGGTCCACTTGCTGTGCTGAGCCACCACATGTGCCTGGGGTATGTGGCACACGCCCATGCAGCGGGTGGGAACAATGTGTGGGCCCCAGGAGTGTGCAGATTACGTGTGTCACACATACATAGCCAGCTATCCACTGTCCAGGGCTCATCCCTCATTCATGTGGAGCAGGACAGTCATGCCTACTCCAGGCCATGCAATGCACTCTGTACTCCCACTCCCGTGTATCAGCTGACACATTGTGCGCAGTGATTTGACCCCTCAGGTGTCTGCCTCTGTGTCAGTGTGCTGTGGATTAGTTGCCAGGACTGCTGGGGTGTTTCTTGGTAGGGGCTCAGCATGCCCCTGGAGATGTGACCATAGGAGACGATACTTGTGTGTCACATAGGTGTTTGATCAGCTGCCCGTGCAGACTGGGGTATGCGAATGTGAAGTTCAGGCAGCTGTTCCCCATTCACAGCAGATTGTGAGGGGCTCAGGTTCAGAGGGTAGTGTCACAGGTCTCCCATATGTCCAATAGGTATGACCTGGACAGATGAGGGTTAAGATGATGTGTTGTGTGGGGGATGTACATGTGCACTTGTGCAGCTCCAGGACTTGCATTCCCCATGACCTACTATTGTGACACAGTGCATAGTGTTGTTGTCTGGCTGTCAAGTCATACATCACTGAGACAGTGATGTATGACTTAGCAGTCATGCCTCTGCCATGGCATGTGTCAACTTATTGGTGGTCCTGCAGGGGAGTGACATGTGCTACATGCACACCATTGTGGCGATGGCTATCAGGACATGGGTGCATCATGGTGTCTGTCGCTGGTATGCATCACATGCATTTCCTATTTGACTCTGGGCATCCCTTTCATCCGGAAACCTGTACTGACTCAGTGGCAAGAGCTGTGATGTGTGCATGTCCACATGCCACACCGTGTCCTCTGCACTGTCCAACTACTGTGTACTTGGTGCATGTGTCCACACTGGGGTGTTGCAATCCAACAGACACCAGACAGATGGGTGCAAGGCCATGTGGGATGTGAGTGCCATGCTTGGCATCAGACTGACAATTGGCTTCTCCTGTTCAGTTAGGGCACTTTTAGCAATGTACAACTAATGATGCCAGGGCTTGCTCTGTAATGTGCTGTGCTCACAGTGGTGTGTGCGTTTGGTGCAGGTGACTGATGTCTGTCTGTTTCCCCATTGTTTGCAGATACATCCACGGCCACGGAAGGGGACAGCTCCACGGACCAGGAGGAGCCAGAGAGCCAGACTGGGTCAGCAGCCGAGGAGTGGTCGGAGGGACCCAGTGGCACGGAGGGCGAGGGGAGCCACACCGAGGAGTCCTCAGCACCATCCACCTCAGCTGAGGACCAGAGCAACTCGGAGGATGACTCCCTTATGGAGGCGGGTGTCAGCAGCCACCACACCCCAGCTAGTGTTGCTGTCCCCGCCACCACCAGCACCACCACCGCCCTCCCATCGGCTCCCATTTCCCAGGTCCGTGGAGGCTCCCATGTTCGGGAGCGTGTCTCCTTTGGGCCAGGCCCCGCACCCCCTGCCCCTGTGTCCCCTGCTGCCCTGAGTGAGGAGTCTGTGTACCTCCTTCGCCAGCTCCATGTAGGGCAGACAGCCATGCTGAGTGTCCTCCATGCGCACACCGCTCTGTTGACTCAGCTGGTGTCGTTCATGGAGGGCATCTCATCGGGCATGTCTGACCTACAGAGGGGCAATAGGTCCATGGACTCCTCCCTGACGGCAGCAGTGTCCCTCCTCAGACAGTCCCTCACCCCTCCTGCCTCTGCTCCATCCACACTCCCCAGCACCTTACCCGTCCCAAGCACACACACACCGGCACAGGCACACACCAGCACACACACGTCCAGCACACAGACACACACGCCACAAACAAAACGCACACGCACGCACAGTCAGGGGACTGAAACCAGACTCACAGGGGATGGGGCCCTGGTACACACACACGCATCCAGGGGCACTGCGCAGTCCTCAGTTGCCTCTCCCTCCAAAACACCCTCCCTTGCCTCACATGCAACCCCAAAGACCCAGCGCCTCTTCCTCAGTGACCTCGGCCTCTTCCCCTCCGATCCAGCTGCTCCAGCATCCAGGGGGAAGAGGAAGCCCCCCCACACGGAGCAGAGTGCCCCTCGCCCCCGGACACCCTCCCCCAGGCGCAGACAGACTGAGGCCCCCACCCGCAAGTCCCCCGGAGTGGTAAGAGCAAGACCCCACCGCCGCCCTGCAGCTCAAGCACCAGGTCTCCTTCCTCCATCCCTCAGGCCCCCACTCCACAGGTGCCCCCACCACACCCTGCCCCAGGTTCCCCCACCCACAGATATACCACACCCCCCGCTGCGCTTGTCTGTGCCACTGATGTGGTGAGGGTGTCCTCCCCCTCTGTCCAGCCCACCTTGCCTGTTCCCCATTCTCCTCCCCTGGTGGTAGGCACTGCAGTGGAGTCCACTACCACCCTGTCTGACTTGGGCACTGCAGTGGCAGACCTGTCCACTCCATCTGCAGGGTCCACTGCAGTCGTGCCGGCACCCACAACATCTGAGTCATGCCCCCCAGTTGTGCCGGCACACACCATGTCAGACACCTCCACTGCAGTTGTCAGTGGCTCTCCAGCACCCACCACCCCTTCCCTGCTTCCTCCTGGTGAGCCCTGATCCTGTCCCTGCGTGTGCCTGGCCTACCCCCCGGTTGCCCCTCCTAGTGGATTGTCCCTGGTTTTGTGCAGGCATGTGTAGGGTGGCATCTGCCACTGTCACCCACTTGTGACTTTGTTGATGGACTGGCCATTGGCCTTTGTTTATTTTCTACCGGACTTCTACTTTTAATGCCACATATGCTGAATAAAGCAACTTTCTGTTCTCTAGTGCTTTTGCTTCTGATGTACATGATGTTGATGATGCTAACCATGCCCTTGCTGCAGTGATGGTGATATTTGGTCTCATGATAATGAAGTGTTACTGTGCAGGAACCCATGTGGTCCAGGGGGAATGTGTCCTATCCTGTGGTGTATCCATGTCATCCATAGCAGCATCTGAGGGTGTCATGTGTTCAGTATTTGGCAATGGGATTTCCTACTTAGATTGCCTATTTCACATCTGTGGCTTCCACCCCTGCACATCTGTTGTGCCTGCCATTGTTCAATTCGTCTACTTCCCTGACCGTGTGGCCATCTCCAGTGGACATGCAGGTTTGGGCATCAATGGGGAAGGACTCATCTGTGTTGTCAGTGCAACATTGCTATACAAGTGTGTTGGATCTGTGCTGATGATTCCGTTGGCACTTCCATGACCAGGCTGATGTGACGGGAGCCCTCATTTGGTGCTAATTGTTGATTGTGTGACCAAGTGCTCAGCTGACATGATGGGGCCCTACTGAGGCAACATATGGCACAGCTTTCCTCACACAGGAGTAGAGTCCCCTCATGGCAGTGTGTACTCCTGTGACATTGCCTGCGCCCAAGGTGTGTGTTGTATGTGCATGTCTGTGTGTTCACTTCGTTTAGCTGTGCATGCTGTGATCCCTAGTGTTGTACCTGTTTGTGATGCTAGCTGAGTTGACCTATGTTCCCCCAAAGTCTTCGCC